>JABBOT010000001.1:10897305-11497305 GCA_016165875.1 Acanthopleura granulata | reverse complement strand
GTTGCGACCAGGTCATGTAAAGATTAGGGCACAACACAGGCCGCACATGTACATGTAAGGCAGAGTTCATGGCCAGTGAAGATGTTGTGTTTTTCATTTCTCTCAATGCTTAATTCTTGAAAATCTCGATCATTCTCATTAAGCAGCATGAATAAAAAAAACGTACACATACCCTTATTTTTTCAAATAGGGTTGGGTTACACCCATTAAACAATTTTTCAAGGATTGTGAGACTGTCCAAAGAAAACCATAGAAAACATTTCCACGCGTGACATGTCTTATTGGTAGACGGTGCATGTAAATGAAACAAACTTCAAGAACATGGAAGCAAAAACGTGGAAAACTCCTTGTCCATATATGTTACTGAACCCTCGTCTTGCGTGATCGAACTAATGAATTTACTTATTTGATTGTTGTTTTATGCCATACTCAAGAATATTTCACTTATACGATGGTGGCCAGCATTATGGTGGGAGGAAACTGGGCAGAGCCCGGGGGAAATCCATGACCATCCGCAGATTGCTGGCAGACCTTCCCACGTATGGCCGGAGAGGAAGCCAGCATGAGCTGGTCCTGAACTCACTGCGACCACATTGGTGGGAGGCTTCGGGTCATTGTGCTGCAATAGCGCACTAACCGACTGAGCTAAACAAATGAAAGAGAAGCACCTTAGCCACTCCTTGAAGCCATAACCTGCCTCCTTTTACAACGCTGTACCAAATGTAGTCAACTTCTCAACAGTGCCTGAGAAATCTGTCCACCTTTATCATAATGAATACCTTTCCAGATCTCAATGACAATTTCTTCCCTCATATGAGGACTTTTACAGAAATGAAGCACCATAAAGCCAATTTCTAGCTTCCTGAACATGTACAAGTGCAAAATGGACTTCAAGGTTAGAACTTCTGCCTACAGATAATGACATCCCTAAATGTTGGGTTACTTCTATAATTTCAGTCTGCGTACAGCCTGTGGCATTGTGTGCGAGTGTACTGACCTGTTCTTTGACAGAGCGCAGGATGCTGGCAGCTGATTGGTCGCCTGGCTGGGATTGTGGAGGAGGGTGGTGGTACCCTTGCATCAGAGAGGAGTCATCGTGACGGTAATCACCAGCAGGCATGTCTCTTGGACACCTGGCTATGTCCTAAACCCACTGCTTACACCCTCTCATACACTGTGAAAACAACGCAACATTCATCATAAGCCAACAGCTATACGAACCAGACAATCATTAATTTATATTGCTGGCCTGCTCTCCCGTGATGGTACTTTCAGTTCCAGGAACTGTTTACAAGGTTGCCTACTCCAGAGAGTTTACAAATTATATGAACAACTTGCATTTTCTTGTTTTTATTTTAGCAATCAACCCATATCACATCCACAGAATACATCCAGTGATAATGATTACTAATAAGGACCTTGTAAAACTCCTTGATGCCTGTAACACAATGGTCCAAAGCTATGCACACTTTTGTTCTTTCCTTTATTACATCTCAATTATTGGTGATGGTAGGCTCATACAACACACACACATGTAGGCAGTACACAGCCACTGCAACAACACAGAAGAAAATGCTGTGTCGGAGGACTGGGCCATTTTGTGGGGCCGTCCTAAAGTCTCCAAAATGGGAGTTTTCAGTTTGAACTCTTCGATCACTGAAGATAAGTCCTACTGTACCACGTGACCAGCACAATATGTTTAGTACCAGTCTTTGGATGCATTTACTATGGCATAGTTGCCTGATAAAAGTTTCACAAAAAAGTATTTGGAGTACATGTAGATGAATGAGGAGAAAATCGAGGAGTTGAACTTCTCACATATACAAGAAAACACTGACGAATGTGAAAGGTAAATTTATGTCAACAAAAGTTGTCCAACGTTTTTGTCACCACACAACTCGGCACTAACTCTGAAGGGAAAATATAAATCTATTGCCAGGAAGGGGACCTGCCTTGCCAACAAACCATCCTGATGCTGATCTTCATGAGCTTGTCGTTTTTTTGTGCATATGTACTGAACACAGTGATGAGTATTTCCACATGTCTATCCAAGCACAGGTCATGTACATGTATGTGAGATATATGCTTGTGGACATTCATGGTGCAAACGGAGATGTTGGCCACGAAACCTGGCATTTTGCTGTGTCTGGATCCCACCCGGTTGTGGAGGCACACAGGAAGGGCAGATGCTTGTTCACAGTGTAAAAACCAAGCGATTTGAGCAGAGTATAGTGGCTTAACCAGACAGTCTTGTCCCATGAGAGTTCACTGACATTCTCCCATCTTCACCAAACATGTGCTAATGGCAGCTCCATTAGGCACCTCACTCACTGACCCATTTACTTCACGTAGTTTTAATACTGCTGCACACGTTTCCATGTGGTGCGAGTCAACGTTTTTGCCACATGATTTGAGATCTGCCGGATGCTTTTCTTTGCTAGTATACCCAGTGTTTGAGTTTGAGTTAGCATGAGCATTCACTGCCGAGTTATTAAGCCCATGTACATATACTGCATGCCAAAGACACATATCATTCAATGATTTCCACAATATCATTATAAGATTGGATCTGGACCAATTAAGCGCTACACTCAGATTTCTGTTGGACATTACCCCTCAATCGCAGATACATCTGAATTTCTGCACCCAGAAAATTGATAAGCAACCCTGCGCACTGTGTAAGTGAAAACTATTGAGTATTCCGTTAACCAACAAGTAAAACACAAATCTGAACTTAAAATACAACGTATACATGTATCACATCTTGATAACCTTAACAGCTTGAGATCCTCAGAGTATAACTTTAAAATGCCAGAGCTGAAAGTCAGCAGATATTCATGTGGGGTGGCAAATGTGCGCTCCAACATTTCAAGAAAAAGAATATACATCTCTCCTAAATGTATAGATGGTCACCTTAGTTAGATGTTTACCAGGTGGAGCTTTGTATCTGTATGGGGAGCGGCATGTGAAAACATGGCCATGTACGATAACCAGGGGTAGAATCATGCTGCTGTTACTAAACACAACAGCATATACTCTATATATGGGCAATAGATGTAAATCCAGATTCATATTGGCCTTTCGATCTGGCTAATATTAAAATGATCAAGGGAGATAAACTGGCCTAAGCGAGCACTTATCCAGAGGCTAACCCTATAACACACAGCTGGGACAGCCCCAGATGTCTCAGCATTCCTCATCCATGTCTGGTTTACATGTACATCCTCATCTCTGGGTGTTGGGTTACACGGTAGCCCCTGAGTGACATAAACCTTGGGGACTGCTGTAAGCTACAGCTGGGTCACAGTTCTTTAATCTCCAAGACATATATGCACATGTACATGAATATCAAGGAAAACTGTAAAATATATTTAAGATTTAAATGTGCCAATCATTTACACTACTGAACTAATCTGCTGGATTAACATTTTGCAATGATATGCTAAAAATGCAAAGTTAAAAGATCCTGTTCAATTATTAACAAACCTTCATAACTCAGTTCACACACAATTGAATAAAAATTTAAGAACATAACAACAGTACAAAATTCAGTTTATTATCCTTTCTGAATGTTAAAGCATAATTCCCTAAATTAAACACGTAAACTTGTCACATACACACTTGACACATCTGTGTAAAAACAGAAAGAGGAATACCTGTGTAAAATGCTAGGCTAAGCAGGATCAATTCTAAGAATGTAGGAGCTGTTTAGAGGGGTATGTGCAGACAGCTGAAAATGACTGGAATCTCCTCCAGTTTCACCAGGTTATAAACACCAGATTTGCATTGGCTTTGACAGCTCCATTTTACAGGGCACTCAACAGCTAATTCACACACTGGACTCAAAGGTAAACATCTGATATACACACTAAATGTACACCAGTTGAACAGGGCTTAAAAACCTGATTCTATGATGATTACCATTCATATACATATGCATGTACATGTAGATACAGCATTTCACCTGAAGTCTGGCCTTTTGAAAAATGAACTTGGGAAGCACATAATGGCTTTAACATGACACTTTTGACGCCAACACTAATATGATCATTAATCCACCTCCACAAAAACACTTAGAAGTGGCTATGTTAGATGAATCAATCAAAATCAAGCACACATGTCATTTAAAAAAAAGGCAGACCTTTACGTAAAGTAAAGTATGTATATATACACAAATGTATATCTATTTAAGAAAGATGTTTTTGAACAATTCTTAAACTGTTTTCTTACATTTACATACATTTACATGTAGTTACATATTTAAAATTTTTCATTTCAACTATAATTATTTTTTAGACACATTACTGTAAACAAGGCTAAGATGGCTTCCCCTCCCTGTAACCAATCCAACCAGCTTATCTGAGGTGAAGCCTGAACAGAATAACTGTCACTCACTGTCAGTAACCCTACCTCTCAAATGACCAGGCTCCTATGTAAAGCACTGCATCATCTCCTTAAGCTTCCCACACCTCTACTCCAGACAGAAGCTTGCTCAACTGTATCTGTCTAAACAGCCTCCCTATTTATACTTCCCTGGTCAGGACTGATATTACGTCCATCTCATGACTTATCAGCATCTGTACTGGTAAACTCAACCACCGTTATGCAAAAGGTCTGGTGTGTGAAATTAAACCACAGCCTGAGGACATGGTTCAAACCCAAGGCAAGTTAACCCCAAAACTTACAAACTGACTCTCTGATTGGTAATACTTTCTTGTTTAGTGTTGATTGTATACATGCAGCATTAGGCCAAGTACATGTACAGCCATACTCCTTCAGAGAAGATGAAAATCATTATAAGAAGATCACCAAGTAAGGCAGTCAGCCACTTGAGGCACAGTATGTACAGTACGGTGCAGGCAGAACCCTAATGGCTAGGCCCAAAGGCTGTTTTGTAGATCTACATGTACATGTAGGATTTGTCCTGCTATGACCATGATGTATACATGGTCAGCTTTGACAGCCAGAGGCTCTGTTCCTGACGGGCTGATTTAGCCATACGCATTGATTTATGTAACAATGTTAGTGTACAAGTCATATACTGTGTATGAGCAGAGCCAGACTGGCATAGCAGGAGACAACCTGGACAGTTTCCTCCTCCTTACAACAGTCCATTCATCATCCAAGCGTTTTACATTCATTGCCATAACAACATGCACTATCCTTCCAACAACATGTATACTAGGTATCATATTAGTCAATGCTTCCATTTATTTGTACTATCATGTGGTATTTTTTCTTAACGTCACAGAAGCAGTTTGTATGTAACACCTTTGTCACAATTCTCCAAACTCCTTCCTATATGTCATACAGACACTTGCACTCAATAACATGCATACATCTTCAGTAGTCTACTACTACAGGTACATGTATTAACTTGAGCATGCTATGTGTAATTTCAGTTCTTGGTCTACCATTTCTAGAATGATCTGGAAACTGACTCCATACTTTGCCACCTCATGGCAGCTTGGGCTCATGTGTCCCCTTATCTGTAACAAAATGATATGCAATTTCACTTCATATGATGTGTCTTGCTTCACATAAATGCCAGTGTACAGATGTACACATTATCTGGGTGCAGCTGGATAATCTCACACAAGAATAGTGTCCTACATTCCTCCAATGTATGACAAGCTCACTACATGTACACACACACACAATATACACTTCATTTTCAGTGGTTTTGTCTTGTTGCCATGCGTGTGTCAAGGCGAACAAGCTGCACACTCAGTGCACGGGGCCAGCCATTCTGCAGTGTACAATACTGTATAACATGATGCACTTGATGTAATGATCAAATAATGGCTGATTTCTTCATCATGGTGTCAGGCATTAAAATAACACTAATAATTAGTTATTTGTTTATTTGTTACTCTGGAACACCAAACTCCAGAATTTTTCAGTTATGGAAAGGCAGGTACATGTGCTTTTATTGGTGCAGGAACTGGTGTCTCCAAGAGAGAACTCACCTTTGATAAACTACTGACCAACTTTCCAACATGTGACGTGCAGACTTATCCACCATGTTACTGATGCAACACAAGAGGTCTTCATTAAATGATCCACAAGCACTTTTAACCGCTTCATACTGTCACCACCCATCACAAGAACAATAATATCCAGAGAATCTAGAATGTCCAGTCTTCATATTGTCACCGCGGTTCCATGAACAATAATAGCCAGAGAATCTAGAATGTCCTGTCTTCATATTGTCACCACAGTCCCACTAACAATAACAGCCAGAGAATCTAGAATGCCCTGTCTTCATCTTGTCACATTACACATACTCACATGTACATGTATTTTTATTATACAGATATTACTGTGCAGATTTTACTGTGCAGATATGAGCTGTATCATACATTACATGTTTAGAATGGTGATTAGCCCACAGATACATTTATGCATACAGTTAATGCAGGTACATGTAGAGAATTCTGAGAAGTTTTTGTCCCGATGACAGGGCTACATGTACCTGTACTTTACTGGTATGTACTCTTGGACAGGGACACAGCCATATGTGTATGTGTGTCATTTCCTCAAGTCTACTAGAAAATTAGAACTGAAACAAGTTGATGGACGTGCATCATTATGACATAATATTCTTTCATTCAAAACAACTGTGCCGTGTTATAGTCTTGGCTGCCTTCTGTTTGGCCTGTAGCCCTGTTAATCCTATGTACGCCTGTCTACCGGACCCTCCACTAGGTGCGTACTGTACATACCTACACGGACACTACATGTATGTAACAGCCACTGTACTCCAGTCCTGCTTAAGGCACTAGGTACATTGTACCTGTACATGTATTTGAGGTAAGCTCCTTGGCAGTGGTTGCTGCTCTGCTGCGCACAGTAAGTGCCAGCCTGACTCACCTGACAGGTATGCCTGTAGTCGCCTGTCTGACAAAGACGAAGTTCTGAGGAGCCCTGCCCCACCTTCATACAGCAAGCCTACCCTGTGTGTCACAGGAACAGGGGCACAAAACATAACAGTGGCCACACTCCAGCACTCTAATCCTGCACACACCTTAATGAAAACACACATACAGCAGCAACTTTTCTTCTTTTTCTTTTTTTCACCAGCTATGTATTTCAGGAGGTCATTACAAAAATACTCCCTAACAGAAAAGCTTCCTATAAATAGACTCCACCTGTCAGATCAAACCTACATGTGGCATACTACAGAGTGCTTGTTTATAATCATAATAAAACTTCATGTGGAATTAAGGTAAGTTTTCATGACAGAATTTAAAAGCCACACCCTTCCAGTGTAATGGCCCTGACTGAACAGTTACAATGGCCGACAGGACATGCACATGCATATCCATGTAGCGAGAGGTAACAGAAGTACAATGTACATGTACACTGACTAGTGCATTGTGTCCACCTTTCTGCAGTGCTGAAGTTCTGAACATCATCACTATCTGCCTACAAGCCTGCTACACAAATATTCTTGATACTTGTAACATGCAGAAGGCAGTGAAACGGTGGTTAAAGCTGTGTACACATATGATGCAAACTCAGTGTCTTCTGTACACAGTAAAGACTACAGAACAGTGGTGCCTCCTGAGATGGACAGGATATCTACACCTGATCTGGCACATTCTTCAATCACCTACATATACCTATATATACATACATATATATATATATATATACATGTACGTCACAGGTACTAAACCATTTTTAAAGTGTTCTAAGTTGAGTTTGCTGTAAAGGTTGGACAATAATATGTTTATTTCGGTAAAGATTTTTGGTCTAACAACTACTACGACAGCAGAAATTGACATTTAACCCTGCTCTGCCGGCTAGCTTGAAATGCAACCATTCTGTTTCGGGTGTGACATAGTTGTTCCAAGCTGGGAACACTCGTCACCTGAGACTGGTGGGGTTGTGGTGTACATATGTATGTACATTTATAACAAGAAATAATCAAGGAACTTACTTCTGCCACAACACAATGGTCTTTGAAAACTTTTCAGTGTTGTTCACACATGTACTTGTTATAATTAAAAACATTAAAACAGTGTGCTGTCCCTATGTTATTACATGTTACACTGACAGACAACTCAGAACATTTACATCATAGCTAATGAACATCTGATATCCCCTAATCCTCCAATTGGTCAATCTCTCATAAACCTAACAGCACTGGCACCTTCAGATTCCCGGGCGGCAGCACAATACTATACACTTCAAATGAAGATAATTCAGCAACGAATTCATACAACTTCAAACAGTTTTTTACATTCAAGAGAATATATTAAATAATTTTTATAATGAACAGTACCTCAGTCAGGAGCTGTCTTTTACTTTATTGGTGAAAAGATTTGACTCCAGTATATCATACATTGAACTGATGATGTAAATTGAAAGTAGTGTGAAGCATAATAGCGAAAGTACATACACGTAGGATTAAAGCATGATAGACACATGTACAATCCTACGTACAATCCTACATACATGTTCATGTAGGATTAAAGCAAGATAGACACACGTACAATCCTACATACATGTTCATGTAGGATTAAAGCAAGACAGACACACGTACAATCCTACATACAATGTACACGTAGGATTAAAGCATGATAGACACACGTACAATCCTACGTACAATCCTACATACATGTTCATGTAGGATTAAAGCAAGATAGACACACGTACAATCCTACATACAATGTACATGTAGGATTAAAGCATGACAGATACTCGTACAATCCTACATACAATGTACATGTACACATCATACTCATGTTAGTAACTAACATTTTCATTGCTTAGCAAGGTTTCGCAAGGCTAAAGCCACAAATAGGAAAAATCAGGATTGTTTGCTTTCACATATGAAGAAAATGCTGTTTCCTGCTTTCTGTTGTAATTTGCAGAGATTTATAGCACATTCTGATTAATTGCTCATTTTCAATCACAAATTTCAGCCACAAAAACAGAAGTAATGGTGTGAGAATAGTTTCCTTACAGTTTAGCAGAACAGAGCAAAACTATCTCAAAAGATATTCAAATGTGTACTAGATTGTGTGGCGGCTGATGTCTACTGAACTTGTACAGGAATGGCATGTGTGCACCGGAAATGTATCACAGAGAACACACAAAGCGATGACAATATCGCCATGGATATCCGTAAATGTATACCGAACAGCACAAAACCTCTGCAATGAAGCAAGTCATAGCTGTCCACAGACTGTACAAGTAAGAGTGTCTAATCACTGAAACAGTGTTCTTATACTGGCAATAAATCTGTGGATGCATACATGAATTTGTTAGTAATTTAATTATACACCATCATGTTATCTTTCTTCACAGGAATACATGTACCCTTACGTTACCTGTCCGAGATTAGCCTGTGCACCACGGCGGAACTCTGATGACTATGTACAGAACATACCTAAGATTCACTGGTCTGTTTTGCTGTACATAGACACTTGGAGCCTGCATGGTGGACTGAAGGGGCCAAGTTGCTGAGCCACATGCATCCAGGGATCCTGAACGGAGTTAGCTCGACCTAAGTACAGGTGGGGAACGCAGGGTACCAGGCTCAACAGCTGGTTCACCAGAGATAGTAGAAGAAAAAGTACCACTGAATCAGTGACCCCATGTACCAAGAAAAAACAGTGGCACATAAACAAACTGGAGTCAGTGGTGAAATTGTTTATCATGAATGCACATGTGGCTTGGTAGTAGGTATATGTACAAGAACTCTGCAATATGGGGTAAAGGTGGACTCAATGGATGGACAGGGAAGATCAAACCATCACTGTGAGAAGAATGGTACAAGCTCGTCATGGTGTGGCCAATAGCAGGCAAATGTAGTGCATGCACTTCATCCCTAGAGAGTCTAATAGATAGTTTGGTTTCTTTTGGCTCTGTAATTCAGCAGAGAGATCTGACATGTTCTAGGCAAAGGGTGCAGTTTACTCAAGTCATAAATCTGACAACTATATATATGTATATAAATATAAAAGTGCAATATAAATCAAACAACTAGTTATATGTGGTGGTGTGGTTCAAATTCAACATCTGCTCAAACACCTGGTGCTGTAAGCTAATAGTGGCATGTAGCTTTCACCATGCCTTACTGTTAAAGACACGGTACCTATCCACACTTTAATGAGAACATTGGGACTTCACCTAAACTTGAGAACTGAACTTCCCCAGGTCTTATATCACAGACATCTGATCTTGTGAACTTTATAACGGCACAGTTTTGTTCCTCTGTGTTAGAGATAAGTCAAGCATGAAGACTGTTAAAACAGAGGAATACACATGTGTACATGTATGTGCTTGTATATTATGTTCAAATCTAACAAAGCCAATGTTGTTTTGGGTTTACACTGTAACTGTATGGGATACATACTCATGACGAGATACACACATTGTGCAACATATAACAGACTGGACAAAATTCTACAGTACCAGGATTTATTTATTTGATTGCTGTTTTACGCTGTACTTCTCTTATATGACAGTAGCCAGCATTATGGTGGGAAGAAACTGGGCAGAAGCCAGGGGGAAACCACCACCATTCGCATTCACAGTACAGTAGCGAGAAGCCCTGTCATTGTACAGTCATTGATAGTATTTGTTCACTGGATTGCCTTTGATTGGCAGATGTCCAGCAAACAGGCTCTCATAGCATGATTACAGATCAGGAGAGAGCAAAGCTGGCAACATTGTGTACACATGTACCTGTGGCTCATCAAAGCATCAAACTACACACCTATATTGTACATGAAACCAAGAGTTGTCGCATTGTTATTCTCAACCATAACTTACTGGAATGGCTATGGTCTAAACACACATCAATTGGCAATATATCAGCCATAGTGCAGTGAGCAACAAAAGTATGAAAACTGAAATAAAAAAAAAGTTAAACCTTACTGTTGCTTGTGCAACACATGTTGCAGCAGATAATGTAATAGTTTCCACTACTGTTGATGTAGTAACCAACAGGGGATTGTATCACTTTTTCACCCATAATATCACAGGGACTGCTACTGTTGTCAAAACGACCAACTGATACTGTACTGAATTTTTCTGACAATGTAATAACTTCACTTGTAACCAATATTGCAGTAATATAATATAGTAATGTACAGGCAAGTTTTTAACATTATCATTTGCTTTGACAACTGCATCTGTGGCTGTAACATTATCAGTAAAAAAGTGATGCAATACAGATTGGTTTCTACAGTACTGGAACTTACACATACTACATTATCAGTTGCAACAACACTTCATGATGTGTGTGCACAGCTTGTCTGCAACCTGAGAAGTTTGTGTGTACATGTGTAAATAACAACAGGTACAATGTACATTTAAGTCTATGTGTACTTGTTTGGACCAATAGGACAATGACCACATTGACAGTGAGTGACAATCACTAAACTGTAGCAGAGGCCTGGAACAGCCTCTCTGTGCCAGTAGAACAGAGCGTATATTTTCAGTGTGCACATAACACTCCTCAGGCCAACGGTTATAGAATGTCCAAATTAGCCACCACAGTCTGGGTTGCAAACTACAACGTCCCCTTGTCAACAATATGAATAACCTGAGAGTCAATGTGTGCATATTTGTACAGGGGACTATTCAGACTTATTGATTATTTCATTTGTCAAGTTAATATTCACATCTGAGAATAGGTCCAGCATGGATCCATTGGTGAGCTGCACTAGCTGCTGAAGGTCAGATCAATAGTGCGGCAGCGCATGCAGTCAGCATCATACATGTAGGTATAAACTGTATGTGTGAATATATCTACTTACTACATGCCAAAACCACAGCTAGTCGCATCAAACTTTCCCTAATTCTGTTATATAGGTGCTATGCATACAATGCACATGTAATTCTACTGTTGTAATTATGGTAATGGTATTGAGACATCAGTAGAAGAAGTACATGTAACTCTTGGCCAGTGCACCTGAAAAAGTTTACATGTGCAGCCACTGGTAAATCTAGGTGCACTGGCCAAAAGGTGGATGCACATGTGCATATGTGCAACCATGCACCTTTATTTGGGACTCGCCAAACATGCAGTGGCAGGACCCTGATGCCATTTTATTGACACCAAATGTTCCTTTCATCACAATGACGTCACAATAAAGACACCATTACAGTAGAATCTAATACACTGTAACATTTTTGACATTTCCATGGCTCATGGTCCTACTTCACGCAAGGGCCACTGTCATCTTAAGGGATTAAATAATATGCCACTTTCCTATTTGGAACCATGTATGAACTACAAGCTCAAACCATATATAATATGCTCTTGCTTTCCTAAACACTATATACATGTACAATATGTGGCACGTGCAATATATATATATAGAGAGAGAGACAGAGAGCTACCTGACCATATTCTGCCCAATAGGTCTAATCTGGGGAAATCCAAGGACATCAGAAACAATTGACTTCATGTAGTTAGCACACAAGCTGCGTTCAGATAAAACCCATTGTAAACTATAATGTGAGTTCCTAACATATTCGGTCTTCATTTCAGCAGGCGTTGTTTGGATTTGCACTAACCGAAGCAATTATGCTTCAATCATGCAATTATGTCAAATGCTTTGATGCTGGTACCTGAAAGAATTCACGGTTATGTACTGATCAAAATGCATTTTCTGAGGCCATATCTAAATTAGGTAGTCACAGAAAAGCAAGTTTCATTTGAGTGAAGTGCCAACAGTCGAATACACACACATATGCTTGCAGGATACACCAGGTTAGTTTCAAGCGAAGCAATGTGTCTCTATGAGGTGTAGGATTTGCTTGCTAAATGTCCTCCTGACAACCACTTCCGCAATGTGTGTGAACATCTGATGGAGCTATACTGTATTACATTGTACATGCAGTTTACTACAGGAAATGTAAACCTGTGAAATCTGCCACCAGGTACCACGAAAGCTCCTCCAGTATCAGACACCTGCTAATGGCCCATCAGAGAAACGTTCCCTGGGTATAGGGATACAGGTGAGGGTACAGGTGTAGTGACAGAGAGCAGGTGTAGTGATAGAATCGAGGTTTGCATGGAGGTGCCCTTTCAAGGTGTTGCTGAATGTACATGTATAAATGTGACTGTTAATAGTTACAGAAACACAGAAAATTTCTATACAGAAAATCAACAGAGTCTTTGCTCTCTTCGAATTTTTCCAGTATGTAATAATGTTAAGAATCCTGCTAAATGAACATTTTGTGTTGTGCTATAATCTCTGGGTAAAAATAAACACAGCGAGTACATGTATATGCAAGGCAAGTTACAGAATATCAGAGATAACATTGCGTAGCAGTAATGTGCTTTAATCTGGTTTATCAACTATTTAAATGAAGTGAAAAAATAAAATACAACAAAACAGGTCAAAACAAACAAATTTATAAATACATGTGTTTACTTGTACATACTGATGTATCTTTATTTTAATTGCACAAGCCTCTTATGCTCTAATTGTTGTTTAGCAAAAAAAGCCTACCCTAACAGGTTAATTAGAGCAGCTAGGCCATTGATCATGGGAAAGTTACATGTAACTTACATGTACTTGCAGTTTTCATATTACATTTACACTGTGTATACACCTTGTATGGACATATTTCATGCATACGTAACTCAGGTAAATAGTACTGAAGATTTTCTCAAAATGATTCAAGTATGAAATGTTGGGCACTTCTCAGAAATACAATGAACAACACAAAGTTCGGCATTTCGTGAATCGTTATCATCATCAAGACTGTCAACAATTTCTAAAAGCCGAAACATTCAAACCATTTTGTCCAGGAAGTTATGCCAGAGGTTATTAGGAAATGTAGCAGAGTGGAAATATGGCGTAGATCTGAGACAGTGTTATCCCAGGCCTATGGTGTATAGACACAGACTAACACCCCAGGCAAAGAAACTCTAACTTTGTTCTCTTTGATGTTTGAAGTGGCCTGAGGCCTGCTAAGACAGGGATGCTGGCGGGTGCCAGGCGCTCGACAGGCTTGGCACAGTATTTACTGTCTTCTAGGCATGTGTCCCACTGTCAAGGATCTCTATACAGTGAACAATCACTAGTCACACGTAAGGCCTCAACCTCAAGTTCTCCAACACAGAGGAAACCTTCACAAAGGACCTGTTAAAAACTGTTACAGGCATTCTGAATGTTCAAATAATATACTTCCATGGACCTGAATATTTTACAGTACAAAACAACTTCAGTTTTCTTGTAATACTTGAACATATATATGAATTTCTCCATGATCAGTTCTGCTCAGGTTATTCGAGGCTGCAGACATCCAGGTACTTCACCGGCTTGAGGAAGCAGCAAAAGCAGACGACGAAGTGAGAGACATCATGGGAAAATGATCAACAATAGACAGTATTTTGAGAACTACAACTGAAAATAACCACAAATTACAATATGTTTTACTACTGAACTATCTGCATAGCATATGTAAATTACTGAAACCTAGATTTGGACTAATGAGGCCGTGAAGTAGAGTTCCCTATTAACTTCCATGTTATTTTGATAATGTTTTCATAATGCCCCGATGTCTGGGGTCTCGAATACTGCATATCAGTCATAATAATCATAAGGAATTAGGTCAACTGTCTTTCAATAGGATAAAACCATAACATGTACATGTATCTTTAATTCTTCTGACAGTCTGTGCTGCCTTACGAACGATGAAAACATATTAACATATTAGTACCTGTATGACAATGGTCCTCAAGTCATACATGACATACACTGTGGGGTGGTGTGTAAATGCGGTGCAATTTTCCTATACATACTGCAGCAATCTCTATGTACCTGTACACTATGATAAGGCTCTGGTTAAGCCCAGGGCTCACCACAAGTGAGTCTGCTGTGATTGGACATGTGGTAACGCCATCCTTTAGAAGTCCTTATTGGGGGATTTCAGTAACAAACACTAACAAAAAAACTGTGGTAGCTAAGGAAGTATTTTTTTAATCTGGTCAAAGAAATAAGTATGGATTTTAAGGAAATTAAAAAGGGCTTCCATCCAAAGTCTAAAAAATACTTTTGGGTAGAGCTTTTCTTATTTATTTATTTACTAGTATTTGATTGGTGGGTTACGCCATACTCAAGAATATTTCACTTATACGACAGCGGCCAGCATTATGGTGGGAGGAAGCCAGGCAGAGCCCGGGGGAAACCCACAACCATCCGCAGGTTGCTGGCAGACCTTCCCACGTAGGGCCGGAGAGGAAGCCAGCATGAGCTGCACTTGAACTCACAGAGACCGCACTGGTGGATAGCTTCAGGTCATTGTGCTGCGATAGTGCGCTAACCTACTGAGCCACGGAGGCCCCCAGCTTTTCTTAGAGGGTCAGTGTCAGCTGTGTGACCACAAATGAATATATATTTAACGATGACCTAGTCGTGCAAATATGTGAAGTATACTGGAACTGCATGAGCATAATGATACATTGTACACGTAACAAAGCCACCAAAAAACATCATGTTCTATTTCTTAATATATTAAATTAATAAAAGAATTCTTTTGCAGAATAAAAGAATCAAAAACAGGCTGCTGTTTCTATCACTTCACTGAAGCAATGGAACTGTTCAACTTCATTTTTCTTGATTAATTACCATGCATACCTGTAGGCATACCTGTAATTTGACTTACCTGATTACATCAGTGCATTTCTACTTTGGTAAGTAATCATGATGTACATGAGAGATGTCAAGAGTGTCTGCTTCATGTCAATTTACAACTTCCTGAGGTTACAAGGTCAATTTCCTCTGTGTTCCTAGGAAGTTACATAGTTTGACAGAATTTGAGCATTTTATGTGACTGAGTCTTTACGATCTTGGAGATTTTACATGGAAAATGTAGATAAACATACATAAAGTATGTAATGAAGAAGCATAGGTATAAATGACTGCGCGTGACCCGCTCTGCTTCTGCGTATTTACTTGAGACGTTCAGCTCAGTGAGTTTCTCAGCTCACTCTGTGTACTTGCCAGGCTCTGATACACAGCATACGGATATTAGGATATTTACATCAGAAGCTCAGCTCAGTGAGTTTCTCAGCCTAGTTTGCACCACTGTGAGGTCAGCAGTGACTATGATGCAAAGTATACTGATGTTAGGATATTTACAGTGAGTTTCTCAGTCCACTTTGTGTCTCTGCCAGGTGAGCGGTGGCTATGACACACAGCATTCCCATAAATACCACTATGACATATGGTGCACTTGAACAAAGGTGTGATATTATATTACACATATATACAGTGCACACTGACTGTACTATGCTGGGAAAGCAGTCGGTGTGTACCCGTGCCAAAGAGTCCATGTTTATACATACAGGTACAGGTAGATGTAGGTTATGCAGAGTATAGATAGATAGAGGTTGGTCACCTTTCTCCAGCCGCCGAAATACCTACAGTACTGTGCTGTCCTTTTCTCTGTCATTAATACATATACAGGTACATGAACTACAATGTCACAAGATTTTAGCTGATAAAATGCAGAATTCCACAGCTTACACTGAACTTTGACATGATGTACAATGTACACATCATGGCAGTGATTCACTATGAACAACTCTGTAATAACTCCTTCCAACTTTCAGAGTTCAAAATTACATGTAACCGCAATATTAATAGCCAACAGGGCCTGGGAGATGAAATGGTCCTCATCGATATTAGATACATAGCCTTTCAGTTAATGAAAGCAATCATCATCAAAATGTTCTACAAATTATTTTCAAGTACATGTACAGTGTCTAACAGATGCCATATTTTAGAAGACCGTTCATAAATGTAGGTCAGGACATGCAGGTATGTTCACTAGTATTTAAACTGAGTTAAATGTTGATAAACAACCCATGGTCAGTTGGACAAGTGCTTATTTAAACTTTACTGACTGACAAAATTCCTCTGGCCTTAATTTCTCAATCTGCCTTTATGTATAGAGGTATGTTCCAGCATACTCTGATCATAATCTCTTGGTGAAGAAAGTGTGCATCTAAAATGGGAAGAAAAGGGTGGGATTCATTAATAGAGCATGGCTGAGTGATTTTCTAGTGGAATGTCTGTCCTATGGAGATCCTGAAAGTGGGAGATAACAGACTAACAGTGTTACTCTGGAGATCCTAACAGTGGGAGATGACAGTGTTAACTAGTATGCTCATTGAGGTGTCTGTGCTATAGACAGCCAGTCAACCATAACTCAGGCCTGCTTATCACAGGTGAAGACAGGACATTCCTGTATGCAGGTCAGGTTTCCTCCTGTACAAAAAAATTCCAGGCCACAGCCTTTCAACTTGACCTATCCATTGATTGAAGGGAGACAAAATTAAACCTGGTACTAAAATTAAAAAGTATATTACATCCTACTTAACTGCTGAGGACAAGCTTTGGGCCGTTCATTTAGTGTATCTGAAGTAAAAAGTTTTAAAAGCTAAGTACATGTAGTGTACGAACTACGTCTTAAGCAAATCTCTACATATTCATGTATTTACTATCAAAAGAAAATCCACACCTGCACACATTTTAAGGTGCGGAAAACTTTCAATTGACAGTTTGCAAACCACACTGGCAGACCAGTTGAAAACTCTGTTTCCTGAAACTGTGAGAATGGCATTCAATACAATGAATTCTGTCAGATCTATGCATTAATGTGCACACCAGGAAGTAACCACTGTTGCAGCTGTTACATGTACCTGCCATATATACACATGTGCAGGTATATGTTATGTATTATAGTATAAGTGATGAGTGTTCTATACAAAGTCAAAATGAAGACAAAAACTGGTTTTCTTAAGGCAGCTTGTTACCCTGTGCTCTCTAGTCAACCATTCCTGTCAAGGTACCCACAGCTTTACCAGATGTCACCAGCAGAACCAGTTCAAAGGTCAGGGGTTAGAGACAGCCAAGAGAGAAAGGGGGCATGCTGTGTTGGTGAAAGGCTATCTAAACACACTGACAGAGGTCACATTGTTTTCACTCCAGATTCTTTATGATGTAGCTCTAAGAAATTTTCAGCAGAAAAGGCTTATATGCATGAAGTCAATCCACTCTTGTTTATTTTTTCATGTATGAAACTGTTCTGAACATATTTCAGTTTCATAGACTTCTACTCTAATTAGGCTCCTAATTTTTTCTTAACTGTTAAATTGAATGTTCATTATTGGAACTATTTAACAAGGCATCGCTGTGGATGTGGCATTAATAAATACGCATGAAACAAGATAAAGCTAACATGTATACACATGGACTATGGATATATATACATGTTCATATGACTGCTGGCAGATTAAAATATGTTTGCTAAAATTTATTTTGTTTTTTTTTTTATTTTTTTTTACACCACACTCAAGAATATTTCACTTTTATGAACCGCTGCCAGCAATATCATGGGAGGAAACCGGACCAGGGGGAAATATTCACTAAAAGGTATTTACAAACAGAAAACAGCTCTTCTCTGTTGTGATGACTTTAAATTTATGTGCTATATATCCAGCATATACATTTGTGTACACTTGGACACTCTAAACACTTAAATTAGTTAGTACTTAATTTCACAAAGTAATATTGTTCATTTACTTCAGACATAGATGTACAAACTCAACTTCATTCAGTATGGGTAACTTCAATGTTATTTTTCATGTGTGTGTAGGATTGTATGTGTTTAGATATTCAACATGAAGTTGTGACAGATAGTGGCAAATGTAAGCAACCAGAAGGTAAAATAATAGCTGTTCAACACGTACCGTTCTTTGTCTAACTGGACTGATACAAGCAATGATTCAACTAGGAAAATTATTTTAAAGCAAATCTATTTGAACTACATGTAGAGGGTTAATTATTCAGGCAACATAGTGACTATTATCTAAAAAGAGACACGGGCTGAAGAGGTAATGGTATTACACAAAAGAAAGGCAATCTACATGCATCACCCAGGGTGTGATGCCCCTATCAAGGGCTATGTGACTAATTTTAATATCTAGGTGTTAAGTGTCTAAGGTACACAACTGACTATATAATCAATTAAGCTTAAGAGTATCTGCTTTGAGCAGGCTGTAATTAGCGCCATCAGATTTCTCATGCCCAATCTGTCATTAATAAATTTGCGTTCCATGCATTAAGCTAATTAGTGGTCTAAATTCCATGGCAAATTATTGCTTCCCTATAACAGCTGTAAGCAGCTCTAGGCTTTCATCAACATTGTGGTATCAAGTGACATTATGCATACATGGTAAAATTTCGTGCTCTGTCAAATCTTTACTTAAACATACATGCACGCGCACACACTTCATTAATTGGCAACAGTTTTCATGTTTCTAAAAACTGACACTGTCAGATTATGAAATGTAATTAATTACAATATCAACACAGCTTATTCCAAGTTCCTCTGTTTTAGAAAAAGCAATAATACACATTATGATAACATGTAGGGCGTGGGTAGTGTCCACTTGACCCAAGGGTATCAGTACTATAAGGGTTAGGAAGTCGTAACTTGTCTAACACACAACTCCCCTCTTGACATTCATTTATTCACTTTCACTCGTAAACCTAGGCAAAATTACTGATAAATAAAGTTTCCATGGATGTTACAACAGTGATGTTTTACGGGAGGTATTTCTGGGCCATAAATGAAGGGAATTTTAACAGGTTAACTCCATAACCACAGGAATTCTTGTTTGTAGGCTATTACACATATGTGCCGGTACGCGTACTTGCTGGAATGTAAAATCTATGAATCATCGAGCTGCTGATTTTGCAAAACCAAATTTATTTCATAATGGCTTATCATCTCTTCAGAAACTTCACTACATCTCTTGATAGGGCAGATTTAAAAAAGTCTGGCGAAGTTCTGTACATATATTTTTTTAAAATTATTTTAAACCTGGAGATGTCGGCCATTTTCGAGCTGGCACAGTTTTACACACAAGGTAAATTTTCCGACACATGGTAAACAGACGCACATTTTACACTTCGGCACGGACACTGCTATGGGACGGTCACGGGTTAGGGTGAGAAGCCATTTGCCCAGTCGGCCGTGGGTGAAGACGATTAGGTATTACCACACAACCACCACTGCGAACGAACAGACTCAAACTGTGCCCAAATCTCCAAAATAATACAGCCTAAAGCTTGATTGGCCGATCGCGGACGGCCAGTAAGGCCTGCATGGGCTGGTTGATCACTGCTGCAGTGAGTTGTGCCACTAGTTGTTGCATTCTAATCACGATTTGGAAAGAGCACCACCACAAAATCCAAAGGATAAATAGAAAACTCACCGCTATACACTCGTTCCAACCTGATTCAAACTAGGTAAATCCAAATATTAATCGTCCTTTCCTAAACTAGCGTACTCGTCCACACTCAAATGTGTCAATCATTTGAAAGCCTCGCCTTCGACTTGGGCTGATAGAATTGCTGAGCACACCCCACGGACCACAACGCAAAAATGTACTCCAGTTATTGACACAAATTCTAATCTTGTTGATGTTTATTCCGAAAACTAAGAATATATTTTAGACATAAATTCACTCTTAGAAAAGAAATGACCGCCCATTCAATAATTAAACATACAACAAAACGCTTGTTGAAACTTTGGTAAGATGGAAGCGCCATCTACCGGATACAGGTACTTGCTAATCCCTGTTCGGGATAAGTGCGGCAGGGCAGCGCTCTATTTTCCGGAAAGGCGATGGCTAATTCATGTCCAGAAGTGATTTACAGAAACACTGAATTTTGATAATGAAATAATCCATCCGTTTACCTATATTTATGACAAGAAAAAAGCTTTTACAACATGCTTGTTTGCTTCAATGAAAAGTCTGTTTCAGAGAAGTATTACTACACATGTACACGCGTGTAGGCCATACCGACTGCTAGAGGTCAAAATTGAATTAAGTTCGGACCATATCTGATAATTGTGCATTTGCTTTATGATGTTGTTGATTTTTTCTTTTTATCGGAACAATTGCTGAGTAAAACGAAGGGCTTTGATATGTTCGCAATCAACTCTATAGTGGTGATAAGAGCACCTAGCACGTTTGCCTGGAAAGATGTTTCGGAGGAGGGGGGATAACTCTACCCACCTCATGAATGTCAACATGGCAGCGTGTGGCACGTTGCGTGTATTGGAGGTGTACAGCGGGATTGGAGGGATGCACTACGCATTAAAAGGTGAACTGATTAAATATACATCCAGCAACACACGCGGGAAAAAGGCGTTACAATCTACATGTATTGACCATGTGGAAAATACTAGAGTATTTACTATTATGTCTTCCTAAGGACAGGAGACGAAAATTGGACATCGTAATCAGAGGAGAGCGTAGTAGGCCAACAGGAAGGAGAAATATAACGTTTGTGATTTAATCGGGTTTATCCTGTTTTCAGGCGAGAATTTACCCATTAACTCCATTAACCGCTAATAAATTGTCACAGAATGGGCAGTTGTCCAGTGGTTAAAGGTGTTTGTAATTCAATGGCCCGCGCATACACTTAAGGTGCAGGTTCAATCCCAGCCTTGGACAGGGCATTTGTGAATTGTTTTGGCTCACAGTTTGTGCTGCCTTCTGGATGGTAAGCTGTTGATAATGCCCATGTGATCGTCTACGGTTGTCTGGGAGAACACTTGTTTTCCACCAATATTATGTCTATATATACATGTAGGAGAGTTCATAAATAACTTGCCCAGTGTTGATGGTTTACCCCTAACGTTTCTATTTCCATGACCAACAAAACTGAGCAGTTTGATAGGAAAACATAATTGATACAACATACACTGAGGTATGAAATTCTAACTTGAATCTGTGGAGGCAACCCAGTTTTTTCTTGCAGTTGCCGAACGGGTCTGTATGAAGGGGTAGGATATTAGTCTGTGCTCCATGGTTAATCCACTGGTGGCATGCAGTGCTGTCAGTTTTGGATCATGATCTCCCAGTATGTATGCATAATAATCATATGTACTCCTACATGCTAATGTCATAATGTGTATTGTTCGCTAATGACATCTAGGTTTTAACCATTGTTATTGACAGAGTCTGGAATTGATTATGATGTGGTTCAGGCCATAGACATTAACCCTACAGCCTGCAAAGTGTATTGCCACAACTTTCCACAAACAACCCTGATAGAAGGGTTAATTGAAGGAGTAAGTATAATGTAGTTAGTCTATGGAAGCCTGTGTCTACATGTCGCTAGGTTGTTTAAAATAGTGTCCGGTCCACAAATATTCTGAGAGATCAGTATCAAGAAGGATCAGTATCTGGGATAAGTATCATTAGGGAACAGTGCCATCAGGAATCAGGGTCATCAATGAACTGTACTGTCAGGGATCAGTATTATCGACGACAAGTGCCTTTAAGAGTCAGTACCATACGGGATCTGTATCATCAGGTAAATGTAGCATCTGGGGAATATATCATGATGGAAAAGTAGCACCAGGGATACCATCTCTTCAGGGATTAGTGTCATCAAGAATCTGTATCTTCAGGATCTGTATCATCAAAGCAACATTGTCCAAATTGAGACAACCAAATTTTGGCTGTGAAGGAGCTAAATATTCTGTAAATAGGTGATACTGTACTTATCATGAACCCACCATGTGAGCACATCTTCAGTATACCTTCTGTGTACCATTTCAGGCTTTGAGTGTGGAGAAGCTGACCAGTCTGTGTGTAGACATGATTGTGATGAGTCCCCCGTGTCAACCCTTCACCAGGATGGGCAGACAAAGAGACCTGCAGGACACCAGGACCAGCTCCTTCACCTATCTTCTCACACTCTTACAGAGGTCAGTTTGTTCAGCCACGTTCACACAGTGTAATTTGTTGTATCAACTTGTGGAAGTCGATTAGAAAAAAAGTCCATGTGTGGTAACAGAAAAACAGTCCTCATGTGACCACAGAAAACAATCAACATGTGACCAGAAAGAATAACAGTACACCTATTACCACAGAAAGACAATCCACCAGTGAATGAAGAATAACAAGCCACCTATTACTGGAGGAATACAGCCTGCCTTTCACCTCTGAAAGACAATCCACCTGTGACAACTTAAACGTTTGAGTGGCATTTAGAAGTTGGGATAGAAGTACACTAGACAAGTCTTTCTTATGGGTATACAACTTCTTGGTTAATTAATACATTTCAGTGTAGATACTAACATAGTTATCAAGTGACACAATGCCACTCAAACAAATTGTCACAGGTGGATTGTGTCACACACTCACTTGATAATGACGTTAGTATCTACATCAAAACGTGGTATTAATTAACCAAGAAGTTGTATATCCATAAGAAAGACCTGTCTAGTGTACCTGTGACAACAGAAAAACAATCCTCCTATGACCACAAAAAACAGCCCACCTGTGGTAACAGAAAGCTGATGAAAGGTTGTGAATGTGTTCTGATATGGATCCTACTTTCTGTTATGTCCAAAAGACTTTTTTTCTTACATTGTATTTATTTATTCCACTTTATTTCCAAGACTATTTTTAGCCTTGCATTTTGTTATTCCATTTTGTGTTCATGTTGAAATTGACAATCACTCATTTTCCTGAGTGATCTATGCAGATTGGAATGATATTCTCCAGAAGTTATTTGTTTTTTGAAATTTTTATATTTGATGTGATTTGGCAGTTAATAATACATGTATTTTCCTGATTAGCATTTCTCTGTTGCTAAACTACATGTAAAGGGGTCTGTTTTTCTTGAGCAGGTTTGGTTTATAGCATTGGAGTAGATGTAAATGTTATGTTGCCTATATACGTAGGTTTGAGAATGCATCGCATAAGTACAAGTAGCAGATTACACTACAACTGGTGTACTTGTCAGTATTGTAGGAGTCGTTTGATCCCATTTAAGACTCTTCTGACAAATCTGCTCTTAAAATGTTGTGTGAAAAAGAACTGGTGAATGGACTATCATAACAATGGGTAACACTAGTAAATTTGTGGCTTGTGCTTGTAGGTTGCCTTCCCCGCCACAGTACCTTTTGGTGGAGAACGTGAAAGGGTTTGAGGCATCACATGCCAGAGATTCCCTGCTAGACACACTGGAGCAGTGTCAGTACATATACCAGGTTTGTGCATTTTATTGTGTTCAAGTTGTTAAATTAGCAGGATACAAGAAAATGGTATTTCCAGACAGACATTACAGGCCAGAGATTTGATGCTGAATACACTGAAGTGGTGTCAGTATGTCTACCAGGTCTGAGTGCTCTGTTGTTTTATTGTGTGAAAATGCTATTCCTGTGTCCATTTCAAAAAAATGTGATATATCAGGGGAAATACTGTCAGCATTCAGCTTCCAATAGGCTGACATAGGTAAGATGTGGTGACATTGGTGACAAAACCTCAGATAAATCAGATATGATCACTGTGACTAAATGATTACGGCATAACACCACCTCGGTTATATTGCAGCCATTTTTTGGTGCACGTATGTGCATGTAGGTGCATACATACCTTCTAAATGATGACTTGATGGAAATCATGTTTTGTCCGTCTGCTCCATATCAGAATTTCACACTCTTGTTCTGTTTTTTCTGTTCAACAAGGAATTCCTGCTTACGCCTCTACAATTTGGCATCCCCAACTCCCGCTTGAGGTACTACCTCACAGCCAAGAGAAAACCAGCTCAGTTTGCATTTGTAATGCAACCTGATGTAAGTGACAAGATGAAATCAACTAAGATGTAACAGGTTCTTGATAATGCCAGTTCTGGAACATCTTAAATATGAGCACTTTGATATTTTGATTTGTAAACATAAGTAAAGCTGTCAGATGCATGTGCTTGATCCTCAGATTGACATTCATTGATCCTCAGGCTGACATTGCTTGATACTCAGACTGGCATTGCTTGATCCTGCATACTCAAGTGCAACATTTTGATTTCAGATTGTAACAGAAGTACTGGAATGTTGTGGGCCTTTCCTTATTCATAAAGATTCCACTTCACATCCTTGTGCCAGCTGTGTGAAGTCATCCTATCTGGAAGGAGACTTAAGAAATGGATGTATCTTCATGTCAAATCAAGACAATTCTAGCACGAAAGTACATCTAGATGCAGTATGTGTAACTAAGGGGAATAACTTTTACAGCCAGTGTCATGCAGGAGCAGACGACTGCACAAAGACTGCCATAGAAGAGTTCAGCCAGACACTGCGGCAAAAGCATGATGAGGATCACAGGCCGTATCCTGACTGTCAAAGAGTAGAAAACTTTTTGGAAAAGAACAGTATAGGACATTTCCAACAGTATTTGTTATCAGATAAAGAACTTCGAAGATTTATCATAATGGACATAGTGCCGTCTTCAGCCAGGAAAACATCCTGCTTTGCCAGGAGGTAGGTTGCTCGTTAAAACTGGGAGTGGTGTAGGTTTGTTTTCAGTTATATATCAGATTTAGCCATTCATACACGTATGAAAAATGTAAACCAGTAACTCCTGTGTCGTCCCTGGTGTGAATGTTGAAGTAGGTGGTAGTGAACCATGGAGCTGATAGCTGCTTGTGCATAACCTATATGTGTCATCTGAACCAGGGATTTCAAAATATAAATGTTTTTCTCATGCTTGTGATTTTCAATGAATTCACAAACATATTCCATTTGTGATGTACAGGAGTGTATAATATGGCCAAATTATGATTAGTTCTTCTACCTTTTTCTCTTTTCAGGTATGGTAATTTTATAGAGGGAGGAGGATCAGTTGTTTTGATGACTGACAAACCTCGGGTAACTACTAATTACCATTACCATCAAAATATTTAAATTACAGCCCTGCTGTAACGCTAATTTTTGTTATGTTGTCAGACTGTGAAGTGTGCTAGTGAATTGTTCGGTATACAAGCCCATGTGAACATTGGGTCCTTGTGTTATTTTGTTAAGTTGTGAGGAGTGCAAGTGAACTGTTTACAAGCCGTAAACTGTTTACATACGTATACAAACCCTTATGACCCGTCAGCCATTGTGTTATGTTGTCAGACTGTGAAGTGTACAAATGAATTGTTCATCATACAATTCCATGTAACCAGTCAGTTGATATACAGCTGAGTGTACAGTTCCATATGACTTCTCAGCCTTTGTGTTAAGTTGTCAACTGTGAAGTGTGCAAATGAACTGTGCATTATACAATTCCATGTAACCAGTCAGTTGATATACTGTTGAGTATACAGTTCCATATGACTTCTCAGCCTTTGTGTTAAGTTGTCAGACTGTGAAGTGTGCAAATGAACTGTGCATTATACAATTCCATGTAACCAGTCAGTTGATATACTGTTGAGTATACAGTTCCATATGACTTCTCAGCCTTTGTGTTAAGTTGTCAAACTGTGAAGTGTGCAAATGAACTGTGCATTATACAATTCCATGTAACCAGTCAGTTGATATACTGTTGAGTATACAGTTCCATATGACTTCTCAGCCTTTGTGTTAAGTTGTCAAACTGTGAAGTGTGCTAGTGAATCGTTTGGTATACAAGCCCATGTGAACATTGAATACTTGTGTTATTTTGTTAAGTTGTGAGTTGTGCATGTGAACTGTTTAGTATAGAAACCAATATGTGACCTTTGAACCTTTGTGTTTTGTTGTCTAACTGTGAAATGTGCAAGTGAACTGTTCAGTGTACAATTCCATGTAACCAGTCAATCTTTGTGTTACTTTGCCAGGCCGTGAAGTGTGCAAGTGAACTGAAAACTTGTCTTGAGAAGAGGAAGGGTGGCCCTAAGGAGGAGTGGCCAGAAGAGACCATGACCACCCTGAGAGACCTCCAGCTAAGGTGGTTCACTCCCAGGGAGATAGCTAACCTGTTGTGCTTCCCTTCCTCATTCAGTGAGTCATTTTCCTCCTTTTGATGTGGCCTTACTGAGTCATTATTATTGTCACTAAGGTTTTTCATAGCATTGTCTATTGAGGTAAGAAGCTTACAGTGTCAGTAAAGTTTGAGATCAAGAGTTGAGATATCTGGGGCATAGTGTGAATAGAATGTCAGCCTGGCACATTGGCCTTAGAGAGCCACATGTTTGTCTGTGCTTCAGCGTAAAATTATTTCCACTGCAGCTTAGTTGGTGTGGCTTAGTCTATCTGGCTTTATAAGGTATACTCTGCAGGACTCATAGTAAAAAGATTACTGCATTGGGGCTCCCAGTATAGAAGGAGTTCTCAAATCTAGTTTCATCCCATCTGGGAAGACTTGAGGATTTTCCATGAGTCGTGCCACCTTCAGTAATTTTAAACGTGTCACCTTTGTCCATGGAGAAAACATTATTAACAATGTTGATTCACTAAAGCAAAGCAGGTATGAAATCATGATCTGTGATTGGAGATGAATTGACGTTGATTATGTTATGTAATTATGATGACAAGGTATTGACCAGTTTTATTTTCTTTTGTTCTCTCAGGTTTTCCAGCAGATGTGACCAGAAAGCAGATGTACAGATGTCTTGGGAACAGTTTAAATGTGCATGTAGTCTCTGTGTTGATACGATTGTTACTGATGGATGGAGCCAAGAGCTAAGCTGGAAAACATACTGAATGTTTGGGACTTGTGCAGTAGTGAACTATGTATCAGGATGACTTGATCTTGTTCATGACTATCATTGTGTAAAAAGCCATGAGTTCTCCCATAACCATTGTGTGAATGACTTGTGAGGCATAAATTTTATGGTGCAAGAAACTCTAACCTGAATCTGTGTGAAAGGGTCTCGGTGTAGAGGAATCTTTCATCTAAAGGAAAATACTGCCATATTGTAGTGGTGAACAGTTTTAGAACTGAAGAAAAATACTGCCATACTGTAGCGGTGAACAGTCTTAGAACTGAAGAAAAACACTGCCATACTGTAGTGGTGAACAGTTTTAGAACTGAAGAAAAACACTGCCATACTGTAGTGGTGAACAGTCTTAGAACTGAAGAAATACTCTGCCATACTGTAGTGGTGAACAGTCTTAGAACTGAAGAAAAACACTGCCATACTGTAGTGGTGAACAGCCTTAGAACTGAAGAAAAATACTGCCATACTGTAGCCGTGAACAGTTTTAGAACTGAAGAAAAATACTGCCATACTGTAGCCGTGAACAGTTTTAGAACTGAAGAAAAACACTGCCATACTGTAGCGGTGAACAGTTTTAGAACTGAAGAAAAACACTGCCATACTGTAGCGGTGAACAGTTTTAGAACTGAAGAAAAACACTGCCATACTGTAGCCGTGAACAGTCTTAGAACTGAAGAAAAACACTGCCATACTGTAGTGGTGAACAGTCTTAGAACTGAAGAAAAATACTGCCATACTGTAGTGGTGAACAGTTTTAGAACTGAAGAAAAACACTGCCATACTGTAGCCGTGAACAGTCTTAGAACTGAAGAAAAATACTGCCATACTGTAGTGGTGAACAGTCGTAGAACTGAAGAAAAACACTGCCATACTGTAGCCGTGAACAGTCGTAGAACTGAAGAAAAATACTGCCATACTGTAGTGGTGAACAGTCTTAGAACTGAAGAAAAGTACTGCCATACTATAGTGCTGAACAGTCTTAGAACTGAAGAAAAATACTGCCATACTGTAGTGGTGAACAGTCTTAGAACTGAAGAAAAACACTGCCAAACTGTAGTGGTTGTGACTGCGGGGGTTAGCACGCCAGTGTAACGTAATGACCCCATGCCTCTCACCAATGCAGTTGTTGTGAGTTCAAGTCACGCCTAAGGTGGCTTCCTCTCTGGCTGTACGTGGGAAGGTCTGCCAGCAACCTGATGGTCATGGGTTTCCCCTGGGCTCTGCCCTGTTTCCTCCCACCTCCCACTGTCGCATAAGTAAAATATTCTTGCGTAAGACACCAATCAAATAAATAAATAGTTCTAGCTGCAATCAAATAAGTGAAGTGTTCTTGAGTCAGTATGGCGTTAAACACCAATCAAGTAAATAAATAAATGAATAAATACCTTTTCCCTGCTCTAAACAGATTTAGAACTGAAGAAAAATACTGCCATACTGTTGTGGTGAACAGTTCTAGCACTCAAGAAAAATACTTCAATTTTGTTGTGGTGAACAATTTTGGATTTGAACAAAATTACTGCCGTCCTGTTAAAATGAAGAGTTTTAGACCTGAAGGAATATACCGCCATACTGCTTTGGTGAGATGTCAGAACTCCCAGACAGTCATTCTGGTGTGGTGAACAACTTTAAATCTCTGGAAAAATAATGTTATGCTGTTGTGGTGAATAGTTCTGGAACTGAAGAAAGGTACTAGCGTCCTACTGTGGTGAAGAGTGGAGCAACAGGTGTATATTTTTGGCTGTTAAAAGGAAACCAGGTTCTGTCTGGCTTTATTGTTTGATTTCCGACCAATAACTGTTGACCAATAGGTGTTAATGACTGGAAATATTCTTCTTGAGACAGGCCAAGAAACAATGGGACCAGCGATATATGTGTTATTCTTGTCATAAACATTAACTGTCTTAAATCATAACCATCATATAATTAAAAAATATGTTTGATTTGCACATTTTAAAATGTAAAAGAACAGGCTTTTCATAATCTCTGGAGAATAATCACATAGTCTGAACAAAGATCAGTAAATAAAAGGTACATGTCACAAGTAAATCTTCCTCCTATTGTAATTTCTTTTCCCATACCACTCTATGTCATCATCCGTCCTGATCATTCATCTCTCACCCATGTTAATAGATTTTGACTAATGCTCACCAAAAGATCTAGCTGCGTTTTCCCGGCTTAATACTCTAAAGGCAACAGTTTTGTGCCATATTACATGGAGGGTGTTTTATATGCATTTCTGACAGCCAACTGACTTGTGAATCTGGATGCTGATTGGTTGTGTAAAGTTGCAGTGGTTAGCTAGGGTATATAAGTCTAGCCCTGAGGGGATGTTCCGTTCAGACACTCGTTGTTACTTAGCTGCATAAGCTTTGTTTTCTGCCCCTCTTTGGTCATCGTGTCTTGAATACAACCCACGGGAGACCGCGAATAAAAGAACTCCACTCATCGCAACCAATCGTTCTTCGTTTTATTTCTCAGTCACAGTGAACCACGCGACATACACATTACACAGGCGGTGAAGTAAACAGATGAGGCTTTTAAGGCTCAGTATGGAAAAACAAGTCAGAGCCTGTGATGAGATGGTAACTCTACTGGTTGTGACAAAATTATCAGGGGCTTGATTACAAAATCAACCTACAACATGAAGGTTGGTATTTACATACTATACTACTACATTTACAACTACATTTAGTTTCACTGAAATGAAAGACAAATTGCAGGAAGATACAGATGTCGATCAGTTGAACGTGAGAATTGATACAACAAATTATATATATTTGTACCAAGTTTACCTGAAAGCCGACAAAAAACTACAGAAGAGGCATTTTTAAAGAAGTGCTACCAAAAAGCCGGGCAGAATAATAGATAATAAAGAATCAAAATTGAAAATCGATACCACCAATGATGTATCTTGACGTGGTCAACATTTGAACCAAGTATCGTTGAAACCGAACTAAAACGTTAACGATACATGTAGTAGCATTTTGAAAGAAATGTTATATGCTGGATGAACAGACAGACAGACAGACAGGCGGGCAACCGATCATCAAAATTGAAAATCGATACTGTGAATTATGTATCTAAATGTAGTCTACACTTAAATCAAGTTTTGTTGTAATCAAATATGTATATTCGATATACATATATTATATGATATATAATATAAACTGTAGAAGGAGTAGCGTTTTGAAAGAAATGTCAACAGACGCCGGACAGCTAGACAGACAGACAGAGGGATGGGTGACGGACAACTGATGTACCTGCTCAGAACGTTATGTACATCGTCAGATCAGTGCTCTTCGACCAGTAGAGCTGAAAGAAAAAGAAAAAAACAAAACAAAATACGCGCAATGAACTTAAAACAGCGTGAAAAGGCTCATATACAGTCTGACAAACAGAAGCAAATTCCAAGAGATAATATGTATGATACCAGCCTTTCATAAAATTTAACTTAAATGACCCCAATGACGTTGAAGAAAAAGGTTAAGTCGCTCCAAAAAAATGGGTTTTTCCTCACGCCAATGTGCAACTGTGGTGTAAGTTTGGTGAATTTGGGCAAAAGCGTTTGAGACATAAAGCGGTTACATGAATTTAAAATTAAATGACCCCAGTGACCTTGAAGAAAAAGGTTAAGGTCGCTGAAAATAAATGGGATTCTTTCTTAGGCCAATGTGTACGTTTGGTGTACGTTTAATGAACATCGGATAATTCGTTCTAGAAATAGACCGTTTACAATGATATGGACAGACAGTGGACGAACTGACGCGGCCCCGCAACGTCAACTGGACAAGGGGTAAAAAGGAAAAAGCACATCACGATAACTGAACTGTGTTTTTTAATGGTTTGTTTACTTGATATCAGGGATATAAATGAAAGTATAAAGATAGTAGATTAATCGGTTGTTGCCATGCACATGTAGGACTAACTACTTTCGCTTTCAATTCCCAGAAGTGACGACACGGTCCCTCCGGTCGGTCGTGTGATCCAAATAGCGGCGTCACCTGCCTGTATGCGAGTCCCTAAGACACAGCCACTGGTGCCGACATAAAGACGAGGGGGGAAACAGGTTGTAGGCTAAATCATCGCAAGTCAGTAAGTGTTTGCTTTTAACAATGCCACTTCATTTGACTTAGGCGCATGTACCCACTGTTCCGAGTTCCATATTTTAGTATTGAAGAACAGCGGTAATGAACAGCGCATGACTACTTCGTCTCGTGATGAGTGACTTGCTCTCCCGGTCATCTATAAGAAAAACACCATTTCCACTGTACCATAGAATTCAAGCCCTCCAGTGGAAGTCGTCTATTCGAGCGGTTTTACTCGGCGTCAACCCGCTTTGCTCGCGCAGACATGGCGCTCAAAACATTATCAAAATAACATGAGAGTTAATAGGGAATTCTGCTTCACGGCCTCTTAAGTCCAAAACTAGGTTTCGTTAACGTTCATAACATACATATGACATGCTAATTGTTCGGTAGTAAAACGTACCGTAATTTCTGGTTATTATAAGCCGTAGTTCTCAGAATATTGTCCAGTGTTGTTCATTTTCTTATCCCTTCCCTTGTTATCTCTCACCTCGTCGTCCGCTTTCCGCTGTTGCCAGCGGGTGAAGTGCCCAGATGTCCTCGGTCTCAATTATGTGTGCTCTCCTCCTAACATCATTGTTCAGCCTTTCTTCAGGGATCTTGGTATTCCTGTATTGCGTCAACCTGACTACAACCTTAGACTACAGAGAACAAACGAGAGTGAGGTCATTGCACTACTAGAGTAGGCCTAATACCATTGGTATGTGCGTGTAAACTTATACAGTGAATACAGTGGGACATGCATCCGTCAAGATTATGCCTTCTTAATAAAACCCCGTGACCGCTTCATTATAATCAGTAGCAACAAAGGCTTCTTCAGTTCCACTACATGCCAGGGTTCCCATTCATGTCATGGAAGTCACATTATTCATTCAGTTGCATATACCTGAGTTTTTTTTTTATTAATAATATGTGTGAAATTTGGGAAAACCATTTATCAACAGTGTATAGGTATTGCGATGGGTACACACTGTACTCCACTCTTGGCAGGTATTGCAATGGGTACTCACCGTACTCCACTATTGGCAGGTATTGCGATGGGTACACACTGTACTCCACTCTTGGCAGGTATTGCGATGGGTACACACTGTACTCCACTCGTGGCAGGTATTGCGATGGGTACACACTGTACTCCACTCTTGGCAGGTATTGCGATGGGTACACACTGTACTCCACTATTGGCAGGTATTGCGATGGGTACACACTAGCCAGACCTATACCTGTTCTCGTATGAATACGAGGCCACAATAGGCACTCGACTCGGCCAGTCATTGCTATAGGCCGTGGACCTCAATGGGCACTTTCTCGGCAATTGATTGTTACCGTCCACAGAATTCACGGGGCACTCCATTCGGCCAGACAGGGCTACTGGCCATGGACCTGAATAGGCACTCGACTCGGACAAGCTTTTGCTAATCTTTAGGATGACTCTATTAACTTACAATGTTACAGCTCAGAAGGCGATCATGGCTGACTCCAAGCCACTCCTGGTGGCATCGGCACAACATATTCGGGCTACGCCTTCTCCTTCCAACACGAGTTTCTGGACAATAAACTCAAGATCACAACCAACAAGGTTTGGCAAGACGGGAGTAACCATCTTCGCACATCGTATAAGACCCCGACCTCTGTACTGGTAGACCCAGAGTGGCAGTTTCACAGTTTTGGGTATGAAGCCGAGAATAAATACTTGGATCTCGCCAAAAACAACGAGGAGAAAAACTGGCTGTTTTTCAGACGATTCAAAATGCTCCTCTACAAATCTGAGGTGAGAACAGTAAACAGCATTGGCTTCGAAGCATTTTTAAGCTCTGTTATTCTGAATGTCACTTTACTTCCATAATGTTTATCCCTAATTTTTTGTTTACTACAGGCTATAGTTATTCACGTTTAAAGCCTGCGGTTTTACAAAGCCAGAGTCTCGCTATTTGTTCAAGGTCTGTTCATTTTGATATTTAATGCAAAAAAAATTTGATATTTTTTCTGATCTGATCCATTAATATGACCCTTTCAGCTTATGTTGTGGTGATTTACATTGGTAACAAGATTCACATTAATGGTGTCTCTAATCGAAAGTGAAACTTGCTCAGTCCCATAGGTTCCACGACAGTATACACATTACTCGTTTTCATTGGTGATGAGCAATTAACAGCACACTAAAAAGAGAACACCGTGATTAGTAGGCAGGACTGTCTGGAACCGTTAAGGTCTCCCATGGGGTCGAAAGAGACACGGCCAGTCTTCATATTATATTTTGTAGGGAAATATCCCCTCATCTTATTTTACAGATAACCGAGTGTATGGAGCTAGAGTCGGTGTCTGGACAGCGGTTTAGTGCTCTCAGCGTGTTCGCCATGTCCATAAGATATTTTAAGGAACATTTCAGCCAAAATCTTCTTCACAAAGCGGCTGATTCGGAGATCCAGTACGTGCTCACGGTGCCTGCTATATGGGACGAAGACGCCAAACAGTTCATGAGGAAAGCCGCTGTACAGGTAAGTCAACAGTTCTTGAGCAAAGCCGCTGTAGAGATAAGTCAATAGTTCACAAAGCAGGTATGGCAACACTTCATGAGGAAAACCACCGTATATATAAGTCAACAGTTCACGAGAAAGCTGCTATACAGGTAAGTAAGCAGCTCATGGGGAGAACCGATGTACATGTATGTCAACTATTTATGGGGAAAGCCGCTGTACAGGTAAGCCAAACGTTCACGGGGAAAGCAGCTGTGCAGGTAAGTCAACAGCTCATGAACACAGCCGCTGTACAGGTAAGTCGGCTGTTTATGAGGAAAGTGTGTTCAGGTGAGTCAAAAGTTTATAAGGAAAGCATTTGTGCAGGTACATCAACAGTTCATGAGGAAAGCAGCTGTACAGGTACATGAACAGTTCATGAGGAGAGCCTCAGAAAATGTAAGGATTGGCTTATCTTCATGTTTTTTCGCCTGTTTACAGTCCGGGATTCCCAGTGAGCAAGTCACGCTGGCCTTGGAACCGGAAGCGGCGTCCATTTTCTGCCAGGCCCTGCTGGCAACGAAAGACTCAGGCGGCGACCTGGGGGTGGCAGGCGATATCTCGGCAACAGGATCCCGGTACATTGTCGTGGATGCTGGAGGTATGCCACCGACAGCTATGGAAAAACGCACCTTTTTCTGATTGCAAAGGCATTACAAATGGCATACCACTCTAAACTTCTCTGAAACGTTAAACTGTCAGATACGAATAATTAATAGTAGGAAACTAGATGTTTGACCAGATGAAAAGTATACACTTACAAATCACATGTGATTTTATAACACCCCTGTTCTGTGTTGAAGTCCATGATTTGAAATCTTACTCTGTCGCAAAAGTGGATAATCAGGGTATTTTCCTCAGCCATTTCACGTTCAGTAATTGTTCACCTCTCAGTCATTAGGCTTACAAGTGAAATGTATCTGTGTTAAGGTCATTGCTGATTTATTCCATTGCCGCAAATTCTTAGGTGTTGTTAAGTTACTTGGAAACGCATAACATTGCCTTGATTCAGTGAGAATGGTGGACCTAATGTAAATTCTTCATTGACCTCTGGTTTAGGTGGTACCGTTGACACCACAGTCCATGAAATCCACCATGGAGAGCTTAAAGAGCTGCACAAAGCCAGCGGGGGAGGTTGGGGAGGCACTCAAGTCGACCAGGAGTTTCACGATCTGCTGATGGAGATTTTTACTACAAGAGTTATGCACGAGTTCGGGAAAAAATACAAATCCGACCAACTAGAACTTGAGAAGGAGTTTGAAATAAATAAACGAAGAGTGTCTCATGATGACCAGCAAAATTCCAGCTTCAGGTTACCCGTGTCACTGCGGGAGATGTTCAGTCTGTATAACACCTGTACGTTAGAGGAACGCGTGTCCAGCTCACGATTTGCCGGGCTGGTCAGGTTTATAGGGGACAAGATGAGAGTCAGTGGCAAAGTCATGCAGCAGTTGATGAAACCAACCATCCAGAAGATCGTTACTCATGTGGAGACACTTATGGAGGATCCCAAGTGCAGAGGGATTTCTCATATCTTACTGGTAGGCGGCTTTTCAGAATCGCCCTATCTCCAGGAAACTTTTCGGAAGAACTTCCCGTCTGTGACTGTGGTGACGCCATTGGACGCCGTTTTATCTGTGATGAAAGGAGCGGTGATATTCGGCCATCACCCAGGGGCCATTAGTGTTCGTCTGGCCACTTTTACTTACGGACTAGATACGTGTACAGAATTTGATGCACGAGTACATGACCGTAAAAAGATGGTTGTAGTGGAGGGAGAGAGATTCTGCAATGATATATTCTGCAGATTCGTAGCCATTGACGAAGAAGTTCCATGTGGGAAGGCGACCGAGGAGGAAGTGTACTCTCCGATGTGTACCGGTCAGACTGAAATGGAATTCCCGGTCTTCAAATCCACGGAGGAAAACCCTATGTACACGACGGACCGATCCTGTACTCTGCTGGGCACATTCATTGTACCCATGCCTTCCCTGGCGGGGGAGCGGAAGCGGGAGGTTGGGGTCAGGTTTGTATTCGGCGGTACGGAACTGATGGTGAAGGCAGAGGAGAAGACAACGGGTAAGCTTGTCGAGGCCAACTTCAACTTCATCACCAAATAAGTAACCAACTATAACTCATACGCATTTTGACAGGCGTATTGAAACACATTACCATTTGGAAAATGTAAATATTATACTGAAAGATCTAAAAAAAAACAACTAAATATCAGCGTCAGATGTATGTTATATTGTCGATAAGTTTCTTCTCATATCCACACAGGCCATGACATGTCGATGTTAAAACAGAACTTTCAAGGGTTCGATCAGTCAGCTATGCTGTGAACTCTCTCAGTCACGGTAATCATAGACATTCATTCTTGTACAATTTTTGACAATAAAGTATGTAAAAAAATGTGAACAAATCATGTGCACTAACTTTTGGTTCTTGTGTCATATAATAAGAGAATTCCGATGGTCATATATACAATCTTACGGATGTCATAATTCAACATACATTATTGCAAAAAATGCTGTAGTGAAAAAAACATGGGCTGGCGACTATGTGTCTAACAGACCAAGTTGTGAACGATTAAATATCCGAGAGGCGTAAGGCTGACTGAGACTGAGTGGCCGGGAGGCGTAAGACTACGAGTCGGACACTCTCCCGGCTCATTGACCGAGGGGTGTAAGACTCACTATGAGTCGAACGCTCTTTGATGGAGGTGTGTAAAACTGGCTACGAATGGGATGCTCTCACGGCTCATTGGCCAAGATGTATAAGACTCACTACGAGTCGGACGCTCTTGTGGCTCATTGGCCAAGGTGTGTAAGGCTGCCTTTGAGTCGAACTTTGGTCAAGGTGTGTAAGGCTGACTATGAGTCGTACGCTCTTGCGACTTATTGGTAGAGGTGTGTGAAGCGGGTATCACACGAAGCGAGTTTCGGCTAACGAGCCAGAGGTCGTCTTTTGTGAGTATATTTCGACGTATATACTCGTATGGTATGAGAGCAATGCTCCCAGTTGGTCTCTATCGGTAGCGGACAGGTCGTTTTCACTCTCCAGCGGTCCACGATCGCTAGATCCACTTAAAACTGACTTCGAGTCGGACGCTCTGCATGACGGCTCAATGTACGAGGTGTGTAAACCAAGGAGTTGAAACTCACATTCGTGTATTAGCCGTCAACCAAAATGGGCGTTCCGGGTCAATAATCGCATGACCAGTATCCCAAAACGGCAAATAACACAAGCCAGCAAAGAACATAGAAAGTATATAAAATATAAAATAATTAGGATTCATGCAAAGAGAAGCAGTTACCAGTTTTCAATGATGACGAAAAGAAGTAGTGAATGTTCCCAGACTGACTACGAGCCAGACGCGGGCCCGTTTCACGAAGTCCTAAGTCTAAGCTTTAACACCTAACTCAGTTAGCCGGCTAGCAATTTCTATCTAGCCCGTTTCAAAAAGAAATTATTTGGCTTCCGACTTTTCAGACATTTAGGGGCCTCCGTGGCTCAATCGGTTTGCGCGCAAGCGCAGCGCAATGAAAAGGAAGCTACCCACCCATGGGGTCGCTGTGAGTTGAAGTCCAGCTCATGCTGGCTTCCCCTCCGGCCGTTCGTGGGAAGGTCTGCCAGCAACCTGCGGATGGTCGAGGGTTTCCCCCGGGCTCTGCCCGGTTTCCTCCTACCATAATGCTGGCCGCCGTCGTGTAAGAGAAATAATCTCGAGTACGGCGTAAAACACCAATCAAATAAATAAATAAATAAATTTTCTGATAATTAGGCACAGTAAATTAGTTTGTTTATATTTCGAACCTAAATTTAACAATTATCCTCAATGATTCAACCAATAAAATAACTGCAGAGTGGCCACAGAGTCGGTTCTGATAAGTCGGCTAAGCATTAGGCAGTTTTACTTTTGTGAAACGGCTTAGTCAATTTTTCTCGTAGCCTGCTTACGGTAGCCGGCTAAATGGCCTTTAGCCGACTAACCGACCTTAGACCGCTACGGAAATTTTGTGAAACAAGCCACCAGACGGCTGCTTGGCAGAGATGTGTATGGCTTAGTCGTGCTCTGTGACGGCTCATTGGCCGAGCTGTTCAAGGCCGACTACGAGTCGGGGGCTACAGGGATATGTTTGTGTGACTATAAAACAGAGAATAAGACCTTGACATGGACATCGGTGTTCCTCAGTTAGGCTTTATTCTATTCATGAAAATGCTTAAAAAATATTAGCATGGTTTAAGTAGAAATGTAGGTAAAAATATGACGAGATGTTAATAGGGAGCCTCGCATTTTAATGGTCACTGGTGTGGAATTACTCAAAATGCTGTGTTGTAGTCTCTGACGTTGACAGACCTCAGAATAAACGATTTTTATCGTGATATACGTTTTTTTGAAAGAACCTTGTTGTGGATTTGTTTTCTTCACTAATTTTAGGTATCTATTTTTACACCAATCTTGGGTGCCTAGTGGTTTCTTCACTAATGGACTTGAATGTCTCATAAATCCATTTAAAGTTTTGAACATCAGCCCAAAATGGTCTTGTGAAACAAGGCCCAATCACAGTAAAGTGTGAAACTACACGAAAAGAAATGTATTCCGGGTACGCTATGTACTTTGATCTTTAAAAGCACAGAGTTATGGCTGACACATTTATTTGACAAATTATGATCAGGTACGCACACAAATGACTGCCGACAGTAAATTCCGTCTGGCCACACCTCGGGCCTAGTCAAATGGGCTTTGAGATCAAAGGCTGCAAATGTATACCGTTGATCCGATTCTAGCTTGTTATACATACGAAAAGATGGATCGAAGCGTCTCAGCGTAAATCAAGCGGAGAAGAGGCAATCGGAGTTATTGAGAGACGGAATGTTTAAGGTGTCAGATAAGCCGCGTTAGTGCGAGGTTTGGCTGTATTATCCCAAGATGACTTCTTCAGACATGTTCATGAATCCTTACAGCGCATGTGCCGCTCTCTTGACTTGCTTTAAATGACTACCACAGCTATGCTTTGACTTGCTTGACCTTTGCTGCCTGTACGATATCGTACGTGCATGTTTAGGCATAGCCTAGCGCCTCGTGATCTTGAGTGGAAGTGCAGCCACATTTTATTAATAAAATGTATACATGTGTATGAACTATATGTTTATAGGAACAGTGCTTTTGTGTTTTTGACGTCACTTAATTCCTGCCCCTTGCACCGTGGCTTCAGTGACCTTGGCGTCATCCACGATTTCTGTACAGAATGCACGTGGGATTGAGCATCTAGTTCCCAGCTTTCATTCTGTACGGCGAGTTTCTCTCACGATGTCCAGAACTCGAGGGAATCAAAACTTGATGGCCTTCCTGTGAGCTTAATAATATCGCGTAATTACAAATATAATTCAGACAATCACTTTCACTTTCATTTCTTGGAACAGCCTCTGACATGAACGTACAGCACTCACTGATTATAGACAACGGTTAGCCATGACTGTGCAAACGGACTGCTGGCCGGCGTTAGAGGCTGTCCTCAATTGCTCCTCCACTGTGCTTTTTCACATGCACTCCAGAATAGTCTATTAGCACTTCAGGTAAGACTATGGGGTTAATCTGTGTCTACAGCTTTCTTATGTGTTTCTTATAGAGGCCAATTCGTGTGTCTGTGCATTTGTGTTATACCCAAATGTCATGAGTTGACCGACAGATCTCGACGAAGGAAACGGGGGCAACATAGATCGGTTTGTACTACTGAGCACCGCGATAGGACACCATGATCAGATGTACACTTCACGGTAGCTTATACAGAAACGGCTGTAGGGTTTGTAACTATATGCACTATGATATATTCTGAAGCCCCACAGCCCTCTGCTGAATCAATGCTGCGGTATCTCGAATGAGCTATGTAAAACGTCAAAGCCAATTAAGCGGCTCATGCTGACCTGGGTATGTGGAGGCAGTTCTATCAACTAAGAATTACCGTTCACACATCAAAAATGCGAGCATATAGGCCTACAATGTATCAAATGGCACTGAATTCGGTTGTGCCACCTGGGTTCCGTTAAAAATTCAGTTCAAACGTTAATGTCAGCCTGGTTTTAGAAATACGGTTACAGTTTCTGATCAGTCTGGTTATATGACGTACGGTGACGTCGTTAGGAAGGAATCCCCACCATTCAGCCATTTTGAGCCATTCTGAACTCCAGATGCATGAGTTCTATACATTATTATAGAGAGTTACATTATCCGATTATGTCTTGAAGTTACAATTGTAGAACTCCTACGTGAGAATGTGAATGTTACAGTTTTAGACGAACCTATGTCGTTGTAAGTTTCAGTTGTAGGCCAGTATATATTTGTTGCAGGTTTAGCCCCTATATGTTTAACAATTACAAGTTTAGACCTCGCATTTATGTTACGGTTTAAGGACCCAAATATGTTGACCAGTTACAATTTTAGACCTTCTATGTATGTGTCGGTTACAGTTTTAAGCACCATATATATATCCTTGGCCGCCTTATAAATGAAATATTCTTGAGTTGAGTGCGGTTTAAAACACCAAACACATCTGGATAGAATTGTTGCATGTACATAGTTATCTCCCCTGTGTGACTACGGTGGTTGAAAAAAGCACATTGCATGGGATTTTCACGCATGCCTGACTGGAGCACGCGGCCTCTGCAAGGCGTTGTTTTAGAGCTTAGGACCTTACTCTTCAGGTAAAATACCGCATTAAGATTGTATTTTCTTGTTGTAATTTTATCGTTTGAGATTAGCTATGGGCGAGGTCATAAAAATAAGCAGAGTGTGAGGTATAGGCCTACAAGTTTTAAATTTATACAATTCACATGCTCGAGTGCAATACAAAATGGTCACAGAGTTTAGACAAACATTTAAATGTTCAAAAGAGGGTTTTACATTGTTAATGCATATTTGTGCAATTAAACTGATAATATTTTTACATGATATTCTATTTATATTCTATTTTCCATTTATATGTTTCAGAACCGCACACATACTTATTCTTAATGAAGTTGTGAGTACGGCATCGAAACATCTCCGTCCTGTTCTGTTCTTGGTGTACCAAACAATATCCTTGGTAATTTTATGCTCCACATTTGTCTGGCAGTTACAATGTTTTATGTTGGGAATGACAGTTTTGGGCTCTCTAAGTTACAGGTGTAGACCAGGTATACCTTCGGCAGTTACAGGTGTGGGCAACCTATGTGTGAGAGGTGCATTTCTTGATTATGACGTTAAACAACAATTAAACAAATGCATTTATTAATAGGTATGGGGAGAGCCACCGCCACTTAAGTTAGAGTGTAGTTTGAAAGTTTACCATATTTTAATTTTTACTCAATATAGTCAAGGTCGCGTGTACAGTCTAGGTCACGCATACATTCAAAGTCACGCGTCCAGTCAAGGTCACATACGGAATCAAAGTCATTGTACAGTCAAGGTCACGTGTTCAGCCCGTAGGTGGCGAAGTCCGCCAGCAACCTGCGGGTTGAAAGGGGAATATCCTTGAGTTCGGCGTTTAACACCAATCAAATACATAAATGAATGAATGAATGGCCAAGGACTTCAGTGCTTTTCTAAATATTAATTGCAGCACGTTACCTGTTTCGGGGAAGCCATGGCTGAGTCCCATCCTCTCGTGGTGGTCGCCCTTGATATCGGTACAACATATTCGGGTTATGCCTTCTCCTTCCGGCACGAGTTTCTTTATGATAAACTCAGGATCACTACCAACAAGGTTTGGCAAGACGGGAGTAACCATCTGCAGGCCTCTTACAAAACCCCGACCTCTGTGCTGGTAGACCCAGAGGGGCAGTTCCACAGTTTCGGGTATGAAGCCGAGACTAAGTACTCAGAGCTGGCCAAGACGTTGCAGCAAAAGCAGTGGCTCTTATTTCGGCGATTCAAAATGACACTTTATAACAGGAAGGTATATTCTAGATCAGTGATGTATTGTTTTAAACATATCGTTTGAAGAGCCAAAAAAACTTACATGGGCTATTGTGAACCGACTGGTTGTTGTATAACGCTATAACTACGTCATATTGATAGACTGTATACAATCAGTCAGGATTTCAGGATGTATTTAAACTTGAACCTGCTAGATGGTATCTATACAGTGCGACGGGTTAAAACATTCGGTGACAAAATGTATAAACGACAGTTTCACCTAATACCTTGATTCTGTTTGTAACTAGTTTGCCATTTTAAAAGTGAAAGTTTTAAAACAAGAGCTCATTAAGCTCATACGGTACTTAGTGCCGACAAGTGACGGTGCATGCTATTCTGTTGTGATGCGTGACGGCCTGAATATTGATTCACGACGTTCTGCAGCTTTTAATTTGTATAATCACACTATATATCCAAATAATATGCAGGCCCACAAGGAGGTTTAAGCCTGGGGAGTTTCCCTTGGACTTATTATGGAGCTATTACTTTGGAAATTATCCTTCCACGCGCTTGACTGATGAATGGTAGAATTAGTATTGTTATTGATTTGAAAACAAATATGGTGAAGGTGAAAGTAGTTTCATTTCGATATTTTTGTTTTCCAGATAGGCGAGTGTATAGAGTTGGAGTCGGTGTCAGGAGAACGATTTAATGCTCTCAATGTATTCACAATGTCCATAAGATATCTTAAAGAGCATTTCAGCCAAAGCCTTCAACAGCAGATCACTGATTCGGAGATCCATTACGTGCTCACGGTCCCTGCCATATGGGACGAGGACGCCAAACAGTTCATGAGGAAAGCCGCTGTACAGGTAAGTCAACTGTTCATGAGGAAAACTGACTTATAGATAATGAGGAATGTCATTGTACAGATTAATTGACAGTGCGAAGTCTCTGTAGTTGTAAGTAAACTTTTCATGAGGAAAGCCGCTGTACAGGTAAGTCAACTGTTCACGAGCAAAGCCGCTGTACAAGTTAGTCCACACGCTCTGTTTGAGGGGTCCACACTCCAGAATTGTTTGAAACACGATGTCATTGAAACTCAAAGGTTTCTTGGGTCCCAAGCTATGGCTGTCCCCCCTAACAATTTGATGCAGTTTTGAATTTAATATTTCATTTTCTCACTTGGAAACGGCCTTAAATCTTCAAGATAAGAACTCTGTGGCTTTATGCGTCTCACAGGCCGGAATTTCCCCACAAAGACTCACCCTCGCTTTGGAGCCGGAAGCAGCATCCGTCTTCTTCAGAGTTTTATCCAGCATAAATCCTTACGAGTTTGACGGTTCGGACATTTCAAAGCCTGGTTCTCGATACATCGTCGTGGATGCCGGAGGTAAATCAAGTGGCAAAAACAATGGGTGGAATTTGGGAAAGTGGAACAAGTTTTATAGTTAGCGATAAGGTCGTTATGAGTGCAAAGTCGTACTGGCTTTTTGCATTTTTTTTCTCATTAACGACGTTTATTTGAACAAACGCAGAATCGTCCATGGTTTGAGGTGTATACATGTATAACCTTAGCCAAGTATAGGCATGGCCAAATGCTACGTTATACTAAGCGTGTTAGAACAGTACCTTAAAGAAGGAGCAATTAGTCAAAGGTAACTTCGAGCTCACTAAGGCCATGTATAAGGAGACTGGCTCCACGGCAGAGATGAGGTTGGGGTTTACTCAAGCCTGTAGCACTTTACACATTGAGGCTATTGGGAAGTTACTAGTCCGGGCTTTTTTGAGTGAAAGAAGCAACAGGAGTTTGTGAGAATCGTGTGAGAGCCGGTTATGGGACAATGCGAAGGTACGCTCAGGCATGAGCCGTCAGTGACACCTGACCACGGCATTGTAGTGAAACGTTACATTAGTCATGTATTTGCTAATATAACCTTTGTTGGGTCAGTCATATGTTGGCACGATGGTGAAGGTAGGTCGAGATCTTTTTGACTTAATTATTAGTATCCAATTCAATTCACAGGAGGCACAGTGGACACTACTGCTCATGAAGTGATGCCCGGTGGAGAACTGAAAGAGCTGCATAAAGCTAGTGGAGGAAATTGGGGCGGCACTCAAGTGGACGATCAATTTACCGAACTCTTGATGAACATATTTACCGTAAAGGTGATGAAGGAGTTCGGCAAAAGTCACGAGTCTGACTGGCTAGAGCTTGAAAAAGAGTTTGAGATCAACAAACGTAAGGTGTCCTGCGACGACCGACAGATTGCCAGCTTCCAGGTACCGATCACACTGCGGGAAATATTCAGTCGCTACCAAACATCTTCGTTACAGGAACATATATCCGGCTCACGATTTGCCGGGCTGGTCAGGTATATAGGGGACAAGATGAGAGTCAGCGGCAAAGTCATGCAGGAGTTGATGAAACCAACCATCCAGAAGATCGTTACTCATGTGGAGACACTTATGGAGGATCCCAAATGCAGAGGGATTTCTCACATCTTACTGGTAGGCGGCTTTTCAGATTCACCTTATCTCCAGGAAACTTTTCGGAAGAACTTCCCGTCTGTGACTGTGGTGACGCCACGGGATGCCGTTTTATCTGTGATGAAGGGAGCGGTGATATTCGGCCATCACCCAGGGGCCATTAGTGTCCGTGTGGCGAGATATACATACGGGGTTAGGTATTGGCCATTATTCGTTGACGGGGTACACGACAAAGGCAAGATGGTTTTCCAGGACGGCAAAAAGCATTGTCGAGATGTTTTCAAAACGTTTATTGTGGTGGGCGAAGAAGTGCCGTGCTATAAAGAATCTAATGAGGAGATCTTCACACCAGTGCATGACTACCAAGAAAAAATGTCGTTGCCAGTGTACATGTCTACGGAGAAAGCCCCGAAATACATCACCGATGTCTCATGCCAACAACTGGGGAAGTTCGAAGTCACTCTACCGACCCTGACCGGAAACAGTGCTCGGGATGTTGGTGTAAGGTTTATATTTGGGGACACAAGCCTCAGGATCAAAGCAGAGGAGAAGGCCACTGGGAACGTGACCGAGGCTACGTTTACGCTTATGTGAAAAGACTAGAGTTGGCGATTTGAGAACAGAATTTAGGTTGATGGCTGAAGCAAGAGCAGGTATTAAATTGTTTTATAGTTTACGCAAAGGAAGAAAGGCATAATGATTGCTTAGTGGAGAAGCTTGCAAATCAAAATATTTGACTACATTTAAATGGTTTGCCCGGACCAAACGTATGCCATTCCTACCATATATTAGACTTATGGATGTAAAAATTAAGTATGAACACAGAAAATGTTCAACGAACAAGGTTTATTATAAAGACTGTGTGAAAGACTTTTGAAAACAACGCTGTATAAATCAAAACAGCCATAGTTTGTGCTCTTATGCATGAGTCAAAATATACCACATATATCTTGAAATCCTGGCATATTATTAATAGATTTGTGTGACTGGGTGACGTGACGCCAAAAGTGATTCATTTAGGAGCCTATTTGTGATAGAAGGAAACGCATTCTGCTGGGTAGAAGCCGTAACGTTTCGGGGCAAACCGTCCAGTTTTGGTCCACCCAAAACAATGGCCTTGTTTATTCCGTGGGACTTTCTGTTTGATGACCTGGCCTGGAATGGAAAAGAAGTGTGAAGAATTAATGAAGGCATTTTGCTGATATTGTGTTAAAGCAGCAATTGTTCAAAATAATTAAACCTTAACTGGTCAAATTGCGTTTGGGTATGTCTTATCTACAGAATCTTTGAGCGAGATACCGACCCTTGTTGAAGGTCAGGTGGCCTTGCTCCTGTGGGAAGTAGTCTCTGACAGCTCGCACCTTGGTGTTCGCCAGACTACCAGCGTCCTCTTCTTCTGCAAACAGACAATATTTATATAATTATTTATTTGACTCTTGTTTTACGCCGTACTCAAGATTATTTCACTAACACGACGGCGGCCAGCATTATGGTGGGATGAAACCGGGTAGAGCCCAGGGGAAACCCACGACGATCCACAGGTTGCTGGCAGACCTTCCCACGTAGGGCCGGAGAGGAAGCCAGTATGAGCTGGACTTGAACTCACAGCGACCGCATTGGTGGGAGGCTTCGGGTCATTGCGCTGCGCTAGCGCGCTAACCGACTGAGCCACGGAGGCCACCTCAAGCAGACATTACAGCAACCTTGCTTGAAGTCTGTATCATATGTAGGGCATGATTTGGGTGAATTAAAAACAATTTTCAGTTTGATAAACAAAAACTTCATGGGCATCAATTATGTGAGCTGGTAGGGTATCAGATGTTATTTCTTGTAAAACTACTACTCCGACTTGATTAGTTCATGTTGGCTTACATGTTCTATGTATCCACGACACCTTATGTGCATGTTAGTGGGGATTCTATGTAATTTAAAAGCTGAATGATCTTGTAAACAAATGTCCACTTGCTTTTATTTTTATTCCTGTAGACTTAGTTGCTGAATGCCTTGAATAAAACAGCACATCATAGGAACATAGTGTTAAGGCAGCCGATTCATGGGACTGATTCTGGATGGCATTTCTTAGCCTTGAAGAATTGAAACAAAAAAGGTAAGTAAAGGGTGGATATATATGTGGCCTGATTTTCCCTTACACTTACCTGGCTCGACGTCAGTGGCGTTATCATCCAGCTCTAAGGGAGAGACGATTCCATTAGTCAGGGAGAGTCGGGCTGGAGATGTGGCTAACATGGGAAACTCTTCGTGAGAGGATTCCTGTGAAGGGGCACAGAACTCAAGCAGACATGTGGGCGTGAGATTAGGAGCCAGTGTGGCCGGAACAGTCACCATCTTCTCCGGGTTGTCAAAGCTGCCAATACTGGTGCTCTCTGTACATGAATGTCGTATAAAACAGAACGAAGTAAACCACCCGCACGACAACACAGTGATCATCCCGCCAAGTGTTAAGGTATGAAAATCTGAGTTTGGCTGCACTAATGTAGTAAGATATTGTTTTGACCAACAATTTAGTGTCAATACAATATTTTTCTTTTAGCAGATTTAAGAGATTAGTAGCATGTGTTTTACAAAGTGTACTTTAAACAAACAATGCTGTAGTCACACAATACTGTAAACATTGTCATTACATACAGTTATGATCAGCTGTGATTTAGCGAAGGGTTTTATCTTTGTTCTGTGCTGGCATCCATAAATAAGCAACCTTTTGCTACTGTGGTGAATTTACTAAGATTATATGGTAGCATGCGTTAGTTTTACAAAAGTTGTTTTGAAACGGGTTCAAAATGATCACTGACAACGTGAAAACTTTCTCATCACCACTCTCAATTCTACCTAATCTTAAAGTTGCCTCAAAGTTCAGCCTTTAACATTCCTCAGTGACTGTAGTTCTGTAGTTGTGTTTTCATTAACCAGGCTCACACAAGTTTGGCAGCGGACGTCAGACAAAATTTACTGTCTTAAGTATTAAAGCTACCACGGTTTAGGATCCGATAAGAAACAGCTGGCTACATAGATATCGCCACCTGATCAAGTTGAGGTGATTGTGTTTAGATTATACATGTGTAAAGGGAGACGGAATAGCATCGGCCAAGATTCAGCAAAGTTCCCATGGTGATCAACTGACACCGACCAACCTAGGATATCTGTGGCGGGGTTAACGGTGACGACTTGAGCCTTTATGGTCCTGTTTTGTGGTACAGGGGTCAGGCTTTCACATGATGACCCCGAGCTGTAGAAGGCCCCCATCAGGCTTTGGTCCTTGTCCAGAATCTCTGGGACAGGCTGCTGACGTTTTCCTCGATGGATGCGGACTGTTTCCCGACGACATGCCAGAGACTCGCTGCAAAAATAGGGCTCATGTAGTTGTACAGAAGCAATGATTGATTTGTGCAGGTTATGTGTGTAGTCAAATGGATATCACAGCCTGAGAAAACCAACATTATAAATGTGAAGTCCGCCATTTTGAGTTTCTCTCGCTCCATATGAAGTACACTACATAGTTATACCCATGCAGTGAGATCATGCGTTGTCTGTTTGATGATTGGTTAGCACTATACAATCTGTCATATCAAGAAAAAAATCTCTCCAGCATAAAGGATTCGACTCAAGAGTTTATTTTTACTTGGCCTGTGCCAAAGTCAGTCACTGAGCCAAGCGTTTCTTTGCCTCGAGTCAACGACGTACCTACTGTATTACAGAAGGGAAATTTGATGTGATTTCCACATATATTCCTGCAGTGTGAGGAGTCCAGTAACATAGTGCTTACCAATATCGCAAAGAGTTCCCAGCTGTAAACTGTGGACTGCGGGACCTAGGCCCAACGTCGGACCCAAAGTTCTGATTCTGCTTTCTCAGAGCCGGGTGAGTGTCAAACAGAATGCTCTGAAAGTGATACAAAAGACATTGCACTTCAAAGGCATGAGTCTTTCCTGCATTCGTTTATAAACGCACTCTTAAGTTTGTACATAGCGTCTTGCATCCATTATCTGAGATGATTTAACATAAATGTATTGAAAGAAGAGATACTATTTGGTCAGAGGGATTTCGCGACGAGAATTTCGCACATCTTGTGCTCCATATCAATACACCAAGTGTAGTTTCTTACCATTTCCTATAAAATTCGGTTCACATTTCCGGAACCTTAGATGTGAACCAAAATCTCTAAAGAAACTCAAGGACTTTGTTGTTTACCATAAGTGACTTGGACTGTCGAGACAGAGATGACTTGAGCTGGATTTCTGTGGTTTCTTCCCAGTTGTTGACGATATCATCAACGTGCACCGAGGAGATCAGTCTCCTCAGATCGGAAATCTTGTCTGCCAAAGGCGACCTTAATAACGGAAACGTATAACAAAACAAAGGTACAGTTGGGAGAGAACTGACAAAACTGAACTATCATTATACTAATATTTAATATCGTAACTGACTCCGGCCACAAGTCGATCAACCGTTTGTCTTAACCGAAGACGTATACGTGTCAGTAGTTAATCCATTTAAAGAAATACTTCTATATCGGAAAAAGCATTCAGTAAAACAAATGTTTCGAAGCAGGGTTCTTAATCTGGTCCAAGCACCGAGTTGCATAAAGCCTACATATGAGATTTAAGCGAGTTTTAGTTGTACACAATTCTCTGACATAACCATGCGACTTAACCATGGAATCTCCGGATCCTGTCTAGGTTTAGGAGTCACCAACCAATATCCCGCCTCATGTTTAGCCGCCGACTGATCATAGTTAACGTCGAAAGTTTTACCTGTACACGGCTTTCCGGCATCATCGTGCGTCTGTGGAATCTCCAGATTCTGTCCAGGTCTAGGAGTCACCAAATATTATCCTGCCTCACGTTTTACCATCTATTCAGCATAATCGGACTATCCTTACTCTCTGGTATACTACGACAATCTCACAGTATACAGATATAAATGAGTATAACCTTACCTCCATTCGAATCGCTCCGTTGTATTGGCGATCTCGTAAAAGCGCTTGAAGGCTCCGACAGTGGCGATAAGTCGGTCTCTCTCCACAAACTGTAGATCTTTGTATGCTGCCTCAAACGCCTGGCGATTGAAAATGACTCAGGTAAGGAGGAACGAACCAAGACTTAACGGGGATACACACACTGTCAGAAAAATCAGTGTTTTTACTACACTAACTCCGGTATCACTACAGTCATTTTATGTATGAAACATGTGACAGCCTTCAAGTCCCTGGTATGGGTGTAACAACCAATTTATGTACAGTATGCCATTATTTCTATTTAGCAGGACATACAGCAACCACAACTCCTTGGAACTAAAAAAGAGAACATTGTATAATAAAAATTATATATGATATAAATAAAACTAATAATAAAGCAAAAACACCACAATAAGATTACATTGCGCCGGTTTGTAAACCTGATTTATATCTGAATATCGCAAATGATCAGATGTGTGCTATCTCAGTTGCCGCATATGCCTTGGCTTGTTTTATCTCAGTTGCCACATATACTTTGGCTTGTTTTATCTCAGTTGCCGCATATACCTTGGCTTGTTTTTCTTCAAATGCCTTGAGTTTTGCTCCTGACGACGCCAGACGCTTCTTGGCATTGTCGATCTTTTCCTGCACCTCGGCAATCCGGGCATCTAAACTCTGTCTGGCCACATCGCCGCTCCGGTTCTTCTCGGCTAGGCCCTTCAGCTCTTGTATATAGCGGTCACGTACCTTCATAACCATACCAAATCGATATACATGTAACATGTATACATCAAGTAATCCGAATCGCGCTTTACTATGCTCTTACACACTCTTTAAAGACTCAGCAGGCTAAGTCAGATTTAAATGTGTTATAACTTAGGTTTATTTAAGGTTACTTGTACACCTTCTTGTATTATTTAATAATTTTAAATACATACGGTTGCTTATGGATATTAGACTATTTAATCACTTCTGGAGGCCTCAAAATTTATGCAACACACGTAAAACTTTGCACCTATTTTTTACTGGACCTGTGTTTTCGGGAATGTTCCAGTGATATGGCGGTGTCCAGATGTTTAGCTCCGGGAAAACGACAAAGTACCGGAAGGAAATCACAAAACATGCATCGCCAGATACTTTCTGACTTTGCATGAAGTCGCAACCAACCTACAGCAGTAGTTAGCATACAATCTGCGACCTCATCTTATAATTCGAAACATATTTAATCGAGATTACAATGGTTACTTTCCAATAAAGTATCTTTTGGAACAATGGAACATGAAAACATTAGCTTTACCGGTTGATATATAACATGTCTAGTCTACATCGTCTCGATTTCGCTGGTATGGATACATTTATGGTAGTTTCATTGAATCATTTCTGAATTAACTCCAACGACAATACATGTTGTCTTACCCTCATCCACTGGCACTCACAGTCCTGCAGAGAGCGTTTTGCAGTCCTGGCCTTTTTGAAATCAGCAGTGAGTTTCTTAACGTCGATCTCTTTGCCAGTGCGAGCTCTGCGCGATTGCTCAATACTGGAAAAAAGAAGTAAAAACGCCGAATATTTTGCAAGAACCTGGATTATAATACATTATGCTTTTCCATTTGAGGAAGCGTCCATGTACAGTTAGTCTGGCATAGATTGGTTCAAGATAGGCGTGTAAGTTCTATAACTTATACTGACATGGCCTATACAGCAGGGTAGTAAAAGCCTGGAATCGGATTCTCCCTATAGTTGGTATCTAATGCGTGCGCCTTCTTGTCTTAACTTTACATGTTTTCATAATAACTGTTTCCTACAGAGACTGGGCATCGGCCAGCCCAGCCCAGGAAATGAAGTCCAGCTTCCTGGCTGGCTTCCTCTCCGGCCGTACGTGGGAAGGTCCGCCAGCAAACTGCCGATGGTCGCGAGTTTCCTCTTGCCGTCGTATAAGAGAAATATTCTTGAGTACGGCGTAAAACTCCAATCAAATAAATAAATGACTGCGAGAAGTATTACTCAGGTACCGGTATCGTAATCATACTATCACATAGATGTATGCCTTACGGACTGACGGAGAGGCGGTAGGGTTAGGGGCATCGAACTGATATACATGGCGTACTCACCTATATCGATCTTCTCTGGGCCCAGATTATATGTATAAATCTAAGCTATATGCATAAATACAAGGTTTACTAAGCTACTAATCCTCTCTGGGCCCATATTATAGATATAAAGACAATTATACTCACCTACTGATCCTCTCGAAGGGACTGTTTCGATCCCGGAGGGCATTAAATATATCATGATGAAGCTGAGATAGATTCTCTGCTTGAGCAATAGCGCCTAGATAAAGCTGGCGAATCTTATCTGACGTGTCGAAATCTGAGGACAAGACACACACAGTTATATACTTTGGTCAGTACCATGACCCCTAAACTAAACTGAAATATGTGGCCCTACACAGATCTGCTTTATATAAGTAATAATAAAAAAATACCTAAGAAGAAAATCACAACGAGAAAATAAAAGCTAAAACTACTGAAAAGAAAAAAGAAATAGAGCCAGTCAAAACGAATACCGGTAAATATCAAGTGGTACATAAACCAGTAACGACAAGTAGTTAATAAAGAAGGACACGTGTTTGGTAGCCTACCTACCTTCATTACTGACAGTGAGTCGGCTTTTGACGGCCCATTCCTTCAAGGCGCGAGCATACTTCAGGTCAACTTCTGCTCGTTCTGCAAGGATTTCACTTCCCAAACGGGTCGCTCTTTAGTGAGAATAAATTAGTACATCACTAATTATACAACACCATCTCCTGCTTCACTTAGGCCCCTGACTATAGTTCACATCACGATCATGATACTACAATTTATAACTACAGGCCGTACAGGGCTATAACGGATTCATCAGTGTCTACTTTAGGTTTTCTGAAACTAAAGCAGGACTAATGTGGGCAATAGTAAAGTACCGGTACCGTATAGATTACATACCCTTGATCAAAACTCCTGGCAATTAATTACATAGCCTTTCTAGATACAGGATGATTTATACAGAGGATATCTACCGGCTAGAACACTGAAGGAAATCATGACTGGCAGAAGGTACCGCACCTGCATCGTAATTAAACAGGTCGATAGTTGTATGCTTTATAAACTGACTGAATGACTGTGGCATATCATATAGATGACTGAACCTAGGCTAACATGTACTTACCTTGCGCCACATTCATATCGTTTGAAAGCGTTTTCCAGCAGAGCACGGTTGTAAACAAAGGGATTTTTTTCCATTGTGGAAAGCCGATGGACTAATGCTCAGCGTAAAGGCTGTACGAAGCCTTCATTCCGGGCAATCAGCCTGCATCAACTTGACGATATTGAAGCCTCCAGTTGCGACGTGATTTTATGACGTCATAATCAGTCTTCACACCTCGAAATCACTTGAACTGTAACGTTTTTTCATATTTGTTCTTTGTGTTACTTCACCAGAACCGGAGAGTTTTATAACTACATATTCTGGGTGTACAAAGCAAAAAATTAATTTAGTTCATTCGTTTTATTTATGAACGAACTTTGTTTAAAGTTGAACTGTGACAAGGGAGATAATTATGTATTCATTTTGTTGAACATCGAGAAGTCTTCTGTTGTAGAGGTTTATTTAGTATTCGAAACAAGGGAACTATTACGCCTTAAAAGTGTTTGGAAATTATTTGTGAAAGTTAAAGATGATAAAGACATATGCCTTGGACATTGGTTCCGTTATATATGTTGTACGGATCATGCGCTCGCTGAAATGATAAAGCCGAAACTCTTCCAAGTAGTGCTGTGTGTTCGCCTGTCGTTTTTGTTTCGTTTGTTAGTGTACTACCAGTGGCTGTACCGTATCACTTACCCTTCCTTCCTTCCTTAGTTTTTACGATGGCTTCAAAGAGAAACTGGGTGCGTTCAAGTCGTCAGTCATTGTTTAAAATATTAACTTGATTTCTGATACAAGGTATTGTTTGTTCTCTAACTTCCTGGGCGTCGCAAACACCTGGATTCAATCAGGATTTACTGATGATAATTTATGTTGCTAGTTCACAGGACTTAAGTAAGCACGTGATTTGTCTGACAGTGACAGAAATCATCAACCCACCAGGTTAAAATTTCTCAGCCAAAGAAACATGTTTGGTAGTTGTAAAGACTAGAGCTGTTCTTTTGTTTGTCGCTTACCCACTTTTCCGATGTTCATTGTGAACATGACATTTTTCAATGAATTGACGTTGGTTACTTTACCACATGACAGCACCTTGGTCTTCACTACCGCCATACGTTTTATACGCAGTGTCAGATGAACTGTGTAGATTCATGTTTTATGTATTTGTGACTCGTTGTGGAGCTATGCACATCATGTTGGATGCATGATAGTAGTTTGGAAAACTGATGTGGACGGTGAAACAGTTTTCCTTTTTTATTACCATTATTTGGCTACAATTTATTGTAACATTCTATTTTGTGATAATTTCTGGCTAAAGTGAAAGAATGAGCTTCTACAGGGGTGGGGGTGGGGTGAGGGGTGTGGTAGGTGGCAGTGGGAGTGGTGGTGGGTGGGCAGTGATGGGAAAACATGGAATATGCATGAACAGTTATGTGTTATTTCAGAAACAGTTTTGCTATGTTGAATGGTGGTGGTTTGAATAGATTCTGCTACAGCTATTTTCCATGATTAACATTGGAATTCCGTGAATTGAATCAGTGGAAAATGAACTGCTTCAGCTGAAAGTGTCAGCTCTGTGAGCATTTTCTTTCGATTCCTCTGACTTTTCTACATTCTTCTTTTGTGTTTCAGCTGGGACTCTTTCTCCTGGGTGCAATAAACAATCTGCCATATGTTATTGTGAATTCTGCTGCTAGTTCCATTGCCACCAGGTAGGCATTTGTTGGCACATCATGAATCTTGTATACTAGCATTGACCATTTCTTCTTTATTTGTTTATGAGTTTTATTAATGCTAATAAAAGGGGAAGTCCTCTACATATTAATTTCTTGTACCACATGCACCTGGAGAATTTGTTCACGTGTTAATTTGGCTGTGTAATGGCTGTGTAATGTATAATATCCTCTTTGGGCACACAGTACAAAAATTACAACCAGTAATATCAGAGAAATGAATGGAATTTGGGTAGCTTTTATTTGTGTAGATCACAATGAACCTCAGATCATCTCTGATTTTTGCTACAAGTAAACCTAGAGCACAACAAAAGTTTTCTGTCCCATAGACGAGTTCAAATGTTCAAAAAAAATTTGAAATGAATTGGTTTTTAGTAAACATGGAATGGAATGGAATGGAAAGAAAGATTTTTGGTAAGCACGTTGCCTTTCATAAAATTATAGAAGAATTGAACAGAGACCTGTTCAAGTTCACAAGTTGCCAAATCTTTGCTACAGTCACAGGTTGCACAGCTGGTGTGTTCCCACGATAAGACAAATGTTACGTAACAGCTTTAACAAACATTTCATGGCTGATTTACCCAAATTGTTCATTGGCTCACTGGGGTTTAGTGTTCATTCACTTTCACTCTCCATTTTGGTTTTTTCAGCTTTGGTGTGAGAAACTTTGTAGGACTGGTGTTTGGTGCTAATGTCTCCCTCTCTGTTTTTGTGAAATGTGAGTGGATTCAGGATGCACTTGCCAAAGCACAGTTTTGCCTATAACATGGGTCTGAATATTTAATATGTGGCCTTTATATATTATAAATATGTAATTCTTGTAAACGCTTTAAATAAACCTGAAATATTGACTCATGTATCACCTTGCGTCATTTGTTGCTGCAGTACTGTACTCTTTGAAGCTTATCAGTGGAAATGGGAATGTTATATAATATGAAGAAGTGAACACAAAGACTTACAACAAATTTGGGACAAATAAAAACAAAAAGAAATTGTTGTATTAATGAATAGGGTTCAGGATCCAGTATGAATTAAACATATTAGTTTTCTCACAGACTGTATTTGAATCCCATTATGACGAGTTTAATACATTGTCCTCAATCAATATCTGTCATGTTTGCAGGTTTGAATACCTTTGTTCTGCTGAATGTGTCCTACCGGATTAGGTTTCTGGTTAATGGCTGTCTTATGTTGATTGGTAAGCAGAACTGTGGTTGAAAGAAATAAAAAAGTTATATACCAGAAGTAGTAAGAGATTTTTAGCAGTTTTCTATTCAAAAATTGTATTTTTTATGAATCAGTTGTAGTTTTTTTGTCGGAAAATGTTGAAAAAGGTTTCTGTAGGTTACATAACTGTGCCAGAGGCTTGGAGATATATTTCTCTACTTGATACTGTTAGTTACATGGTTACTGATTGGAAGGATATGAGATCCTGGGTCGGGGCATACCAAAGACTTCAAAAATGGTTCTAGTTGCCGTCTCACTGGCTAGAGCAAGGAAACAGGACTGGTCATTCTGGTGTCAGTGTAATGTGACTGGGTGGGGTGTCATGTATAGTGTCTTCGGCATGATGTTCCAGTGGCAGCAGCACTTTGGTGGCATGGAATCGCCCTGCCACAAGGAGACACAGAATATAAAAACATCCTGAGGACTCCTCATCCTCAAATGAAAAATTGTTGAGTATGACATAAAAGTCAAGCATACATACATTCATACGTATGAAACTACATGGGGCCTGTAAGTCTTATATACCCTTATATACCCATATAGTTTTGTATCCTTTCATTCAGTAACCATGTAACAAATTCATCTCATGGAAAGACCCAAAAAATACACTGAAATTTGTTCTTGAAAAACAAAAGAAGCTTCAACTGTAATTTCCTGTTGTGCCAAGGAGCTTTAAATTACCAAGCAGTGATCTGGGAATGATGACGTCGTAACCTTACCGACAAAGTTGTGTCAACATTCCTTTCCTTTGTTGTGTCATTGGTGTCATTGTTGCGTCACATTGTAACTGTTACATCAGTGCGTTCTCCCAGCTGTTGAGTCATCACACACATACAGCATGTGCTAGGGAGCATAGAGATATACACGTGACCATTACTGTCCAATCAGAAACAGACGATTTTGTCTGATATGGAATAAAAGTAAATATCTGACCTGTTGAATATACTACATTCATTTAAGGGCAAAGGGATATTCCTAAAGCCCCATCCAGCGGCAAATGTTCCCTCGTTTGTAAATGTAATGTCCGATACGCATATAACTGAACTTCCACTTTGTTTTTAGGTCTGCTTGGTGTTGCATACGCCACAAGTTTTGGGTTTGCCATAGGGTGCATTGTGAGTATTTTGATAAGAAGTGCTAGTCAGAGTGAAAGAAAAGGTTCTTTTTTATATGGGACTGTAATGAGTATTCTGTAGGGAAACCTGGTTGGGAGCTTTGACCCCTTGATCAGTAGAGCTAAGACCATTCCATGGGAGCTAACTTTTTCATGGGTCCAGGGTATTTCAGTGTACACTAATTACTGTAACAAATGATAACAAGTTGATTATATCTGATAGGACTGGTGGTAAGTTCCACATCATCTTAATCATGATAATGTAGCTGAGCATTATAATTTAGGCTTAAGATAGTAATAAAACAGCTTTTGATGAACACATACATGCATCTGTTCTTTCCTTTGTTTGCTATGGAGACCAAATTTACCTTCAACCACGATATCAAGAAGTATGACTTCCAGTTTAGGCTACAACTTCACATATGCAGTTTTAATTTCGGTCTGTACAGAGGTAATGAACTGTCCTACCAAATATTTGTTTATTTCCAAAGTTGGCATGGCAACAGGCTCTCCCCTTTCACCCTGTATTGGGATTATAATTGTACATCACAGAACAGTTCTTTCCAAGCTCATTGTTTTATGTATAGCTTTCATTTTGATATTTAGCACATGAATGTATCATCAAGACCCTTAGGGTTAGTTAGTCAAAATAATTCTGGTATTCCTTTAAATGTTTCAAGCAAATATATATGGTGGGGTGTGTATTAAGCTCACCTGAACTGTTGTTGTAGGTTATAGTGGGTGCCAGTGCAGCTTTTGGGGAGAAGTGAGTAACACTTTTATCTCCATAGGCATTGTCACATGACACTCTGTTCTGCATCTGCACTTCAATGCGACCTCTGCACCACAGTGTTGCCTTGCTTTTGGTCCTTTCTGAATAGTACTGCTACATCTGACACAGCCTTGCTGTGTATTGTGTATATGTAATTGAAAGTCTTACTGTCCCCTGTTCCTGAAGTCTTGGTGGCAATAAGGTATCGACGTTCAGCTGGTGTTACTTGAATTTTGTTGGACATCACTTGCCTTTCATCACTGCAATTAGATATTGAGCCTTCTCTGAGTTTGAAATTCATGTGTCACATGTGGAAAAGTATGTCAGATATTGTTTAAAGGTCTATGGTTTACTTCTGGAACTCACATTTCCTACTCTCATTCTAATCGCTGTAGTATAAGTGAAATATTGTTGGATATGATGAGGCAATCAGTCGGTCAATCAGTTAGTCCTTATGGATTCAGCACCTGTGTGAAACAGTTATGATGAAAGAGGGAATCCAAACACAGTTGATTTGAGAATGTTATTACATGCACATTCAGGTATATTTTCTGTGTTCTGACAGTGTAACGCTAGGATATCTGCACAAGTTTCCCAGTAAACTGGTCAATGCTTGGTCCAGTGGTACAGGAATGGCTGGTGTCTTTGGATCAACCCTGTTCATCATATTTGGTCAGTGAGTAAAATGGCTGTCTTCCTAAATATTAATTGTGTTGTGTAGATTATTAAAGGGTCGCTTTAAAGACTGGTAATAGTTCAGCAGTGAGATCAGTTGTTTACACCAATGACATCTGTTGTTTACACCAATGATGTCTGTTGTTTACACCAGTGAGATTTTTTGTTTATACCAATGAGATTAGATGTATAAAACCAGTGAGATATGTTGTTTACACCACTGAGATCTTTGGTTTATGCCAGTGAGATCAGATGTTTAATACCAATGAGATATGTTGTTTACACTAATGAGATGTGTTGTTTACACCACTGAGATTTACTGTTTAGACCAATGCAATCAGATGTTTTTGCCAATGAGATCAGATGTTTACATTAGTGGAATCATTTTTTTTACACTAATGAGATCTTGTTTACCCAGTGAGAAAAGATGTTTACACCAATGAGATCAAATGGTTTAACCAATGAAATCGGATACTCATCTCTATCTGGCCTAACAGATGTTTCTTGTGAGAACAAAACCGAGGTGTAAGGCAGTGCGCTTGAGGCAACAATGTTTGTCCTTAGCACAGCTGTTGCAGGTGTAGAGAATGTCCATCCAGGGTGTAAGATGCAAATTAGGACCTCAGCTGCACCTCTAGTGCACCTCAGGTGACACGTGGTCTCCACTTAATTCACCTCTACTTATACAGTGTATTCAGTTACATTGATCATCATAAGCAGTGGTTCAGTATGGTGATTTAGTCTGATAAAATTACACAACACATGTAAAGGAATAACCAGTTATCCAGGATAGGCACTTATGAAGCAAGTGTTTACTGATGTGAATTTCATACTCTGTAAGTGTGGTAAAAAAGTCAAGGTAACGGTTCTTCTGAATAATATGAAAATACATATGTGGGCTCCTAATACTCAAACTGTTGCCTTGAAAATTGAGCCAGCATGTTTTTAAAATTCATAAAACAAATTAGAATTGTATGTATTCTGGTAGGTGAGAGAGTAAATAGCTAGTGTACTGGATGTACATGTATGTTCTACATGTCTGAGCCAACATCAGAATATAAACAACTTCCAGTGCTAAAACCTGGCACAGTGAATTCCTGACATGGATGTTAATACCGTTGACTGTAAGATAGAGTGAAAAATTCATAACAAGAAAATGTAAGAAATTTCTTGTGAACTTAATCACTTTCTGTATGTGATTGTATGTCATTCCACCATAACCATCATGTACATGTGGGTCTCTGTGAAGTGCAGGATAACTTGTGCTTGTATATATACATGCATTTATCCCTGGCCTTACTGGTTACATGTGATACAAGTGCCCTCCTAGTAATATGGTTGTTGGTGGTGCATGACATCGTGAGCCTGCGCAAATAGATGCCCTGCTGTGATTTTGTCATTTTAACAAAGAACAAAGAGTTTGGAAGACCTAGAGCTGACCATCCTGTTGAAATTCTGATAGTAGAAGTGAGTTGTTAAAATTTAAGGAAGTAAAATTATTTTCGGAAGTCATAGAAATAATGTAAATTTGATTGACAGGTGTATACACATTATGTTGATGTCCACTACTCCTTTTGCTTATGCGTACTACACCTCATGCTGAGATGCATACTACACCTCAAGTTGATGCATACTACACCTCAGGCCTTATGTTGGCAATCACATGTACCACTCATTAGGTTGACAAGCACTACACCTCATTCTAATGTGTACAACACATGTTGACGTGCACCACACCTTATGCTTATGCACATGTACCTAATGTTGACACTGACTACACATTCTGTTGGGGCCTCTGTGACTAGCGGGGTTCCCGAGAGCTTGCCAACACAGTGTTATGACCCTGTGCCTCTCACCAATGCGGTCTCTATGAGTTCAAGTCCAGCTGATGGGTTTTCTGCGGGCTCTGCCTGGTTTCCTGCCGCCATAATGCTGGTTGTCGTTGTATAAGTCAAATATTCTTGAGAACGGCATAAAACACCAATGAAATAAATAAATAAATATTGACAAGCACTAGACTTCATGTTGACATGCACTAGACTTCATGCTGACATGCTCTACATTTCTTGTTGATATGTGCTACACCTCATGTTGACATACACTACACCTCATGTTGACATACACTACACCTCATGTTGACATGCACTAGACCTCATGCTGACATGCTCTACCCATCTTGTTGATATGTACTACACCTCATGGTGACATGCACTAGACCTCATGCTGGTATGCACTACACCTCATGCTGACATGCTCTACACATCTTGCTGATATGTGCTACACCTCATGTTGACATTCACTAGACCTCATGTTGACATGCACTAGACCTCATGTTGACATGCTCTACCCATCTTGTTGATATGTACTACACCTCATGTTGACATGCACTAGACCTCATGCTGGTATGCATTACACCTCATGCTGACATGCTCTACACATCTTGCTGATATGTGCTACACCTCATGTTGACATTCACTAGACCTCATGTTGACATGCACTAGACCTCATTTTGACATGCTCTACCCATCTTGTTGATATGTACTACACCTCATGCTGACATGCACTAGACCTTGTGCTGACAGGCTCTACCTGTCTTGTTGATATGTGCTACACCTCATATTGACATGCACTAGACTTCGTGCTGACATGCTCTACATGTCTTGTTGATGTGTGCTACACCTCATGGTGACATGAACTACACCTCATGTTGACATGCACTCCCCCTCATGTTGACATGCACTACACCTCATGTTGACATGCACTAGACCTCATGCTGTGCACTTCTTGTTGATGTGTGTTACACCTCATGCTGACATACACTAGACCTCACTCCGATGTGTAATACACATGTTCATATGCACTACACCTGCTGATATGTATTACACATCATATTGACATTATCATGTTGTGTTAATTCTTCATGTAGATGTGGTAGAAAATAACCTGAAAGCTTACCATTGTGAACCCATTTGTGGATAGACACTGAATAAAATTTGTCTTTTATTGTTCAGGTGACAGAGATTATAATTGGCTGTAATTGCAGGATACTTGATGACAAATCCCTATACCTGTATGTGATTCTATTTGTGTTTGTACAGACTGCTCTGTGGGCACAGCATCAGGGGAGGAGCAGCAGCTACGCCACCTTAACAAGTCAGTACTGTTTCTGTATTAACCTCCATGACTTTGTCAGTGCAGATCTCTACCTGTGGTGTAACTTAAGTCTTTAAAGTGCTTGCTCTCAGGGCAAACTAGCAAATAAAAACTGCTTGCCAGCACTAAATTTCACTTGTCATGTCGCGACTCAACAGTAGTTTGTTAAATATTTTTGTATACATGTATAGTAAATTTGAAATGAGTCAAAAGCAACACTTATTTCAATCAACATTTATGCATTTTTGCTTTAATTACACAATACCGCAGTGAAGTGAGGAAAAAAAAAATACATTGACTTCAGATTTGTGTTTTGTCATTTACTTCTGTCCTGCTGATACCCATAGCCTGTGCAAGACACTTGCACTGCTGGGCAATCCAAAAACAGAATTAACTTGCCCAATCCAGATTTCCCTTGCATTTGGCAAGCGGGCAAGTGGGCAAGTGGGCAAGTGGGCAAGCGTTTATTTACACCATTGACTCTAGTGTACAACTACAGGTGTGTTTGCGTTATTCTAGACAGCTGTCTTTATTTGTGCTAATCTCCAAACAATTATGTTTGTGTAAATCTCTACAACTCTGTTTGTGTTAATCTCTACAACAGTTTTAGTCTCCACAACAGTGTTTGTATAAATCTCTACAACTGTGTTAGTCTCCCCAACAGTGTTTGTGTAAATCTCAACAACTGTGTTAGTCTCCACAACAGTGTTTATGTAAATCTCTACAACTTTGATAGTCTCCACAACAGCATTTGTGTTAATCTCTACAGCTGTGTTAGTCTCCACAACCGTGTTTGTGTAAATCTCTATGACTGGGACTATTATCTCTACAACTGCATGTGTGTTAATTTGTACAACTGTGTTTGTGTTAAACTCAGGCGACTAATTATCATGATGAGGATAGTAGTATTTATGTTGATGAGGATGTTTGTGATCATAGTAAAAATTGATGTTTTAAATTGTGTGCATGTTAGCTTGACAACAACCTGGATATTAAACACAGTTATTAGTTGGCTACTCTTCACATAGTTCATTCCTTCACTCAGTTTGGTCCCAGTTTGGGCGTAAGTATTATGTCCTTGGTTGTACACAGGATGGCCTTCCTGCTGACGACCCCTGTGGTACTGATATACTGGCTGGCTTACTTTGTGGTTATCCGCGAGCCTGGTCACTCCACTGACCTATTCAGTAGGACAAACGTCAATGTACAGCATGCCCAGGTGGAGGACTCAGAGGACGACCCATTACTTGCGGGACAGATTCCGGGAAGTACGTGCTTAGTCTTATCACTGCGGATTTCATGGTAATTTTAATACCTGTGTAAACCAACAGGAGCTCACATGATTGAGAAGGAATAGTGGGCGAATGAGACTGATGAGAAAAGGGATAGAAACTAGGACAGACAGGATAAATAAAACTTCACTCTCGGTTTGAAACATCCATCTGTATGTCTGTCTGTCTGTCTGTCTGTCATCAACTGGCAGCTCAACTCTGATATATTTTGTGAGTACAGTGTCTTGAAAACTTCTCAACTGATTTCATTGGCACACTTACTTGGAAGCTTTTGTTGAGTGGCGCTGAAGGCCTGATCACATTTTCAGTTTTAGTGCAGACATGTGCTCATGTATACCACATTTGATGACTGTTCTCCTTTGTCAATGCAGATGTGATGTACATATTTACGTGGCTCTTCTTGTTTTCTTCTGAGTTAATTCTCACAAACTGTATCAGATTTTTCTAGCCACTGGTTACCACAACAAGAAGTATTGGAACATTTAGTTTTAGATAAATTTTGTGTTCAGTTTTAATAAAATAAATTGAGTTTTTGATACATTGGTGACAAGAAAACATTGAGTTTTCTGATTTGTTCAAATTAAGTTTCTGAAAAAGAAAATGGCTAGAAAACCCATCTGTATGTTTTTACTTAATATAGTATCATGAAGGTCAGAGACTAGAAGTAGATACTTAATTACTACACTGTGTGTGTTGCAGTTAATGTATAAAGATGATTTATTGATGTTTGTTTCGGTGCTGCTTGTTTACAGATGGCACAGAGGTTATTGAGGAGAGCAGGTGTCAGAGATATGTCAGGTGTTTAAAACTAATTCTTTGGCTTGGTGTAAATGTAAGTGCAAACTTTCCAGTTATAGATTTTTAGGAATATTAGAGAAAAATTTTCAACATGGCTTTTGTCATACGATTAAATTGTCTTTTTCTAAATTACAGATCTAAATAGAAGCCTGAGATAAACTGTAACGTGCTACATGTAGATGCTATGTAACGGTGAATTTCATGTGTATTGCATCTTTGCACACTGGTTATTGTTTGTGTTTAATTCCAGTATTCAATGAAATGTTTTAATAATACAATAAAATTTGATCGGGCTGTCAAAGTATGTGAAGCTATTTAGTGGACCCACCAACAACAGAGTTCTGCCTGGTTTGCTCCTGCCATGTTAATGATTGTTGTCGTATAGGTGAAATATTCTTTAGTATGGCATGAAACTCCAATGAATTGTCCATAAAACAGTTCTGGTAGATGTATTGTATAGAACACAGGGATTTTGATTGGTGTCTCATATTTGTTCATATGATTATGTGAAAAACAAAAAAAAAACAACCATAAAAGCTGATGGTTATACATGTATATCTACCTTATTCCTCTTCTATGCTGGTAGATGTCTGCAGTGTATCTGTTTGAGTACGTGGCCAGAGCGTGTGCTGCTAAAGTCAGGCCTCAACAGGAGTACAATCATGGCTGTCCAGAGCTTTATGCTGCTCTTCAGTTCTGTTACCAGGTATGTGATAGGTATACTGTGTATCTGTTAGAGTGTGTGGCCAGAGCGTGTGCTGCTAAAGTCAGGCCTCAGCAGGAGAATCATGGCTGTCCAGAACTCTGTGCTGCTCTACAGTTCAGCGCTGGAATTATTTATTTATTTGATTGATTTTTAACGCCGTACTCAAGAATATTTCACTTATACAACAGCGACCAGCATTAGGGTGGAAGGAAGAGGGGCAGTGCCTGGGGGAAACCCATGACCACCCACAGGTTGCTGGCAGACCTTCCCACGTACGACTGGAGAGGAAACCAGCCTAGACTGGACTTGACCTCACAGCGGAGGTCGAATTAGAATTTTTTAATAATTTTGTGGTTGCATACAGTGCAAGCAGATTTACAAAGTGGCTATGCCATTTTTGGATATGCTGGGTAAAAGGTGGATACATATGTCCACCATTAATTTCTCCTTTATGGACCCTTATTTAGAATCCTGCAGTTCTGTTTCTATGTCTACAGGTCTTCGTGAGTGTCTTAAAATGTAAGGTATTTTGATATTGATGAAACATGTTCAGGGAACTGGTCATTTGGTTTTGTTTCTGACAGTGCACATGCAGCTTGGGAAAATAGTAATGATTGAGAGAGGTTTGTAGCATTGTAGTAGGAGAGCCTTCCTGCATAACATGCATGGGTTTATACAGGGATACAAACAGCAACTCTCACTTCATCAACACTTATACATATGATAGTGACCTAATGAATACTGGTCTAATGCCAAACCAAATTTATAACCTTAATTATTTCTTCCTTATAGATATATGTTGAGTATGTTGGCATTTGCAGGCTTGTGTATTAGTTGTCTTTTTTGTGCCAATTTTTTTTATTCCAGTTATTCAGAAGGCTACTGGTAAAAAATTTACGTATTTATTTGATTGGTGTTTTACACTGCACTCAAGAATGTTTCACTTATTCGACGGCGTTAAGGTGGGAAGACACTAGGTAGAGCCGGGGGAAACCAACAACCACTACTGGTGAAGAAACCTACAACCACTACTGGTGAAGAAACCAACAACCACTACTGGTGAAGAAACCTACAACCACTACTGGTGAAGAAACCTACAACCACTACAGGTGAAGAAACCTACAACCACTGCTGGTGAAGAAACCTACAACCACTGCTGGTGAAGAAAGATGGACTTGTGTAGTACATTTAACCCTGTTCTGACTTCAGGCTGGCGTTTTCGTGTCCCGATCCTCGGTGCAACTTGTTCAGATCCGCCGTGTGGAAGTCCTCTCAGTGCTGCAGCTAGTCAACATGGTGGTGTGGATCACAGATGTTCATGTGAGTGCACATACATGCAGATCTCCTCTCTTAGCCTATTTTCATATCTTCTTTGAGTGGCGTGTGGAAGATCATTTATTAACCAGCCATCTGTTGGTCTCATTCCTATCAATATGCCAATTCCAAAAGGTTGGGACTCTGTTGACTAATTACTCAGAATATCACTAAAATTACATTTTGACTGCAGGATTCTATTTTGTTTTTTTTAGTACAAATTCATTCCAGTATATTTACTGCCAGCAATGATGATCTATGTGGGATTGTTGGGTGGAGCTTCTTATGTGAATATATTCTACCTGCTCCTGAATGAGGAGAAGTATCCATCCAGAGATCGGGAACTCTGCATCAACCTTGCAGCCTTGTTCGTGACACTAGGTAAGGACACGGTCATCCCCTCAACCACTTTGACCTTGCTGGCTAAGTAGTCTAATAGGTTCTCCTGGAGAAGCATTTCACAAAATTTCTGTAGTTGTCTGATTTCGGATAGTGCGTTAAGGGTCAGTTACATGTAGCCCACTACGGTAAGCAGGCTATGAAAAGAATTAACTAAACCATGTCACAAAAGTAAAACTGTCCAATAGCTTTAAAATATAAGTAAACTAAATTACTGTCTCTGAATATCAGAAAAAGATGCTAATTTCTTTCATGATAGACAATTGAAGGGAAACAACAACAACAGATAGGATTGGGTGAATTGTCACCTTTAAAAAGACTCTCATGTGCTGAAAGGGGTTGATATATTCCTATTTTTCTCCAATGAAGAAATAAACTCTCAAAAATTGGACATAAGCTGAATTTGCTCCCTCCTATCCACCAAGGAACATGACTAAGGATTTCAGGCTAACTTTAAAAATTTAAGACAAAAAGCTTTAGTTGATAGCCAGATATTTTCTTTGTGAAATGGGCTAGATAGAAATGCTAGCAGGCTGAGTGAGTGAGCTGTCTAAGCTTAGCCATTAGACTTTTGGTGAAACAGGCCCATTTTTTTGAAACCGGTGATTTGGGGCTTTAGCCTAAAACTGTTATACAAATTAAACTGTGAAATACATGCATCATATCAGTCAAATTTTGACCACTAATTCTATCCTGTGATGGTTCGAATTCAGCCAAGTTTGAGCATCCGACTTCAAACATTTTGTTTTCAAGAAAAAATTAGAGTTTTGGGCTTTAGCCCAAAATTGCCTTGTGAAACAGGCCCCAGGACTTCGGAGCTTGCCTGTTTTAATCCAGCTCCCACTGGATTGGGTGTGGCCTTAGGTGTGGAGGTTTGTTCCATGCCAGGTGTGTGGATCCCCAGGGCTCTACCTGGCTTCCTTCAACATCAAAACTTCACTAAGTAATATAAATGAATATAACTGATATTTCAACCATGATGATATTGACCTTACAAGTAGTTTTCATTCCCAGCCCACCCAGAGTGATGTTAACCATGGAAGTAGTTTTTCTTCCCAGTTCATCCAGAGTGATATCCACCGTGCAAGTAGTTTTCACTCTCAACCCACTCATCGTGATATCTATCATACAAGTAGTTTTCACTCTTTAGAAAAAAGATCACCAACACCTGTTGTTCTAAACATTACGAAAATCAAGAAATGTTGTAATAATGGATGTTGACTGATTTATGTCTTCAGGTATTGGCCTGGGCACCGGTTTGGAAACCCTGCTGTTCACCACTGTGTTAAAATCAGACTGAGAGATTCATGATTTTGTTACACACAGTTCCTGTTTACTATGGTGAGATTCTAGCTCCGTGATCTGTAATGAGGTCTGCACATACTTGAACAGTATCATTTGTGAAAGTCATTTAGTTACCAAAGAGAGCCTCAATGTTAAGACACAAGTGCATGTACCATTGAAGTGAGTGCGAAGCCACTATAATGCCTACATAGTGGAAGTGTTGGGTATTACTGCATGGATATTTTATATTATTAATCCACCACTAATTGTACTTCGGATTACATCCATGTGTGTCTTTCTTATGAATTAATTATTGTGGTCCCAGAAATGAGGTAAATCACAACCACAAGTATGTTTTAATATATCACAGAAGACTACTTTTGTGACAGTTATGCAGCTGTTGTTTTTTTATTATTTTGTTTGAAGGCTTCAGATTGGACATCTCTTGCTTTTACATTCCATGTGATTTAACTCAGATGTTTAGTTTTGACATGCCCGAGAGGACTTCAAATTTCACCAAAGATGCACAATTTTAGAGGCAAATTAATGTTATTAAGTATTATTGTTGGTGCTGAAACTTCTATTTTTCCATTAGTACACGTATATCATCCTGCCTCTCAAACCTTAAAACACTTTTCTAAAATCATTAGAAGCCTCAGTATCAGGAAAAGTGAGCAACTTAGTCATGGTCGCAATTTTAGGTCATTGTATTTCTTTACTTCACACCAACGTACCGCCTCATTACTGTGAAATACGTGGAATACTCAGTATGTTTTGTTTGAATCATTAAATACACAAAAGTGAATGTATTGCCCCAACATGGCGCTTTTGTACAGAATTGATGTTAACAGCTGTTATTTTAGAGGCGTTTCTCTAATAATGTATATGTATAATGACATAATCCGATTAAATGAAAATATTTTAAAGTAATATACATGGAAAGAAAGGAAGATTGTTAAAAATGTCATCCAGAATTTTATTGCAATTGTTTTTATGATATATTTTTGATGTTTATGCAAAAAAGATGTTCTAGGATTTCCTTGACAAATAATAGTGCTATTTATCAATGTTTAATATGTATATTTAATATTCATTGGTACATTTTTTATTATCACATAGCTGCATATATTTATCTTTGGCGCTTGTGTTGTATCACATTTATTTTCAGAGATTGAAATAATAAGTATATAAATAAGTAAGTAAATAAAAGATTGCATAGTGAAATTCGAAGACCATACATGACATAATGAATAATGTTCCCTAAAGCCGGAAATCTTCATTAGGACGAACATACTTGTCGGGTAGAAATTACAAGAGCTAAATAAACTTCAGTAAACTTAACATTTGTAAATAAAAATGTTGACATCAGTATCGTTTTCACAGTTATGGTTATTTGCTTGCAGTTGACATGTGAATCATGTAGTAAACTCCATTTATGCTCTGTGCCTGTTAGTATAGAGAACATTCTACGTACGTAAGTAGATGTATATTCAGAGCTGTACCTTATTTAACCATTAAGTTTTACATACTGGTATTAGAAATAAATGCCTTTGTTCATCAATAGTTGAATAACAATTGATACAGAAATTCACTATTGAACGCCATTGTTTCCTGTAGGCTGTGCCCGGTTTCCTCTCAGCATGATGTTGGCCGTCGTTGTTTGTGTGAAATATTCTTGGCTAACGAGTAAGACTTCCGTCGAATATTAATTGCCAATGACGACTACTCATCAGAATGGCGGTGTATTCTTGTTGATAAAATGTTCACTTAGCATCAGTGTTATATTGTACAATATATGTGCTATGGACTAGATTGCATTCAGGAGGGTCTCATTTCCCGCCAGTTTTCTCCATACTGATAAATTCTAGCATATCTAAGTATTTCAAGTCCGCCGAACTGTAGAACTACACAAGCGTGTCTGGGAATCAGGAACCGCTTGTTCCACTGGCTGCCAGGAAGCTCCAGATATTTGACATAATCAGTTGTGTCTTGACAAAAATTACTAACAAGTCGTAACAACATCTTGAAGTGTCCCACTTCCTCTTGCAGTCCTGGTGCTTCTGAAATTTCTTGTTCAAGTCTTTTGAAGAAAAAGTTGTACAAGATAAAGTGTGCCGGCATCATGGCCTTGAGCTTCTCCCGCTCTTCGTCTGTCCGTTGAATATGGGGTTTCTTCTTGTTGACATTCCGGATGATATAGATTATGTCCTGTAGCTGCCAACATAGCCGCCGTTTCAACAACACCAAACTTTCGTCCAGCTTTTCCATAATGAGGACAAAATCAATTTCTTTTGAGATAACTTCGGCGTGAGCCCTCACGAAACTCTCATTGAAGAACTTTTGCCTGGGGACGCCCAGCTCATATGCCATTGAGTTATTGATGTAACGGTCGCTTCTCAGAAGCTCTGGATTTTTTAGATAAGCACCCACCTTGTCATCGTGACCTTGGTAGTGGTTGTTGTAGTAATAATACATACTAGATTCCAGGTGACCCATTGGTTCGCGGAGAACAGCAATGATAACGCTGTCGGCAGGAAACAGGCGTTGGATTTCGGACTTTTCGTAAACCGCGTGGTTGCTCAGCATATCGTAATGGTCGGCCCCTCGCGGCAGTGGCAGAAAGTTTTTCCACGGCTCGGAGAGGTGTAAGGAAACCGTCACCTCTCTCGCTGGCATCAGAAACGTCAGGTTACGAGAAATTCCAAACCGGAAGAGGATGTTGGCGATAGTACTGCTACCTGCTTTGTGAACTTTGATAAAAACCACGTGGCGTTTCTCTTCCCCGCAGAACTCCGTTTGGGGATATGTGACTAGATCTCGGAATGGGGGCTGATCAACTCTTTGCCCTGCACTAGGCTCCTCCACAGCTTGTTCATCGTGCAACCGGAAGCGGACATAGACGGCTAACACCGTTAATGCCCCGACCACCACCACCACCAAGCTGTGGAGACTGAGTCTGAAACAGACGAGAAAAGAGACGATTTGAAACAGAATCATCTGTTAAAGCTGAGAACAGTTTGGAAATGGGTTGTGCGATTGCTAAAGAAAGACAGCAAGATGAAACCACCTCTTCCTGCTTGAGAAATGTGAGTAAAAATCATTAGGCTCTTAATGAGGATTAAAGCTAGCCGACTCTTACAGGATAACCCACTACACAATGATTACTCTTCTAGCCTTCCTAGACTTGGGATAGGCCATGCATATGTCGCTAGTAACATGCTATTGTAAATATCATTCTAATACTGTGTATCAACAATATCTATACATACGTAAGTGTTACTACATGTGTCATCGTCTTTCCCACTGAACCCATCTTCAGCTAGGATTTCAAGACATATTGTCAGATTATTGACCCCGACTGGACTTGCAGCGCAATGGATTGTAGTTTCCGGAGGTCAGGGTTGGTTAGTACATAACCTTATCGCCGATTCGCCTCAGAACATATCGAGAATAACAACATGAAGTTGGCCTTCGTTCGTTCACATACTCGTGCCTTCATTCGACTATAGCATCCCGGGAGAAAAGAGGGAAAATATCTGATTAAGGTTTTACCAATCCACAGAGTATGTACCTACAGGTCGGCCATCCTTTCCGCAAACAGGACAGACGTTAACGTGCCTAGCATACCTATATATCCACACAATTCAGGCGTGTATCTACATCTTGACCACCACGCAGTCTATTTACACTCTCCGATACTGCATGCAGCGGAGAGATATTTTCACACATTACAACAGCAAACAGTTTAGGTCAACCGGTAACAAACTACATGAAGCCTCATTCAATTTAGCGTTCGAAGAATTTAAATCGTGTACAAACTTTACTGAAAAATGAAAATGTCATCATTCGTTCAGCACGTGCTCGCCTTTCGATTACTTGGCGCGTTGAGCACAGGAGCACTAGTCAAGACCAAAAGGCGTTTGAATTCAGCCATTGAAACATTATCTGCGCATGAATGAATGCACTCTAATTTTGATTACGATGGGACGAAAGGTAATCATTTCAAAGACTGAGTCATTTACCAATGCACCGTTCTTTAGAATTCTGTGTACCATCGGGACAACACTCAAAGCTTTTAGGGATAACATCGGAACGTTAGCATCCTGGGATGACATGAGGACGTTATCCCAAAGCATTCCGGAATAACAGAGGAACGTTGTCCCAAATCATTCGAGTATATCGTCGGAATGTTATCCCAAACTGTTGTGAATGTATTCTTTACACGTAACTGGTATCTTGCCAAAGATGTACGCGATTGACTATTATGGGTTGTACACGTGCATGGACGCAGAATACAGACATGTCCCCGAAACTCAGCCTTGTTGTCAGTCAGTCAGGCCATATCGTTCATCAATGGTATCCGTGACATGGTGTCTGAAATGTGCGAGTAACTCCATGTTGATGAAATTTCCCCTCCAGCGAGTTTTAACTTCGAAACGCCAGGTGAATGGTTAGAGTGGAAACAGCGTAGATTCCGTACTGCCACAAAACTTCAGGATGAAGACGGCGCTGTTCAAGTGAGTACACTGATGGGCAGCGAAGTCCTTTGCTTTTGCCGAGGGAGGAGATGGAGATTAATATGACGTAGTGATCGAAAAATTTGATGAAGATTTTAGTGCGAAAGGGAACGTAATCCATGAGAGAGCCAGATTTCGAGTGAAACGACAACAGCATAGGGGAAATGTCACGAAAATTGTGACTTTGGCGAAGGGAAATCTGAACAATTCCGAGACCAGTTAGTTATCGATATGCTGGCTGTTTCACTTTCTGAATAACTACAACTCAAGGCTGACGGAGATTTAAATACGCCTATACAGATGTGTCGTCAGTCAGAACTAGTTAAGAGTCAAATCAAAGACCTGGAAAAGGCAAATGGTGTGACAACCAGAGAAATGAATGGGAGCACAAATTACCATCCTAGCAGGAATACTGAGGCCAGACCAAAACAAAAACAGCAGGCTAAAAATAACTCCTACACCAAGTCATGTAGATGTGATGGATATAATTTCATGCATGCATTGATGCTAAATGTCCATTGCCATGAACACAACCACTTTCAGTCGTGCTGTAAATACGCACGTGATGTTAGTGAAGTTGTGTCACACATCTTGACGATGGCCAAAATGACTCATATTTTCTGGGCTCTGTGAACTGGAAAGATCATGTTGACGTATGGGAGATAACTGACAGTTAACAACTTACCTGTAAGATTTAAAACTGACACAAGAGCAGACAGTACATGGATGTCACAGTAATTTACTAGCTATTTCGTAATCCGCCACAACTAAACCAAAGAGCTGCTAAGTTAAACAGCCCAGGGGGTGGTATCAGCTGTGTTGGCACTTTTACTGGTCATGCTGTTCACAGGGGACAGATGTATTCATTCACAGTGTATGTAGTTACTGGATCCCGAGTCAACAATATGTCAGGACGAGCTGCCGCACAAGACATGGGAATTGTTAAAAGGATAGACAGTGTTACTTACAGTAAGGTGTTTGACAGGGTGATCTATTGAACTGCAATCCTGCGAAAATTGTTCTACGGGACGATACCCAGCCATACACGATTGTCATTACTCCCCGAGTGCCATTTTCGATACTGGCTAAGGTTGAAGCGGAACTTAAGCGAACGGAGACTCTAGGTATTATTGAGCATGTGACAGAACCTACCGATTGCTGTGCACCAATGGTTCCTGTGGTAAAAAACGGGAATGTTCGAAGCTATGTTGACGTTAAAAAAGCTTAATAATGCAGCCAAACGTGAACAAGGAGAAGCTTTCGCAAAAGTGAAACACATGCTGACATGTACATCAGTGTTAACATTCTATGACCCTAGCAAATAAACAATGGTGAGTGCTGATGCCAGTAACAATGACATTGGTGCAGCTCTATTCAAAACCTGTGATGGTGAGTTAAAGCCTGTTGCGTTATGCTCAAGGACATTGACACTAGCGGAAGATACGCTCAGACAGAAAAGGAGTGTTTGGCAGGTGTGCGAGAAGGTTTCCCGGTATCTCGTTGGATTGGAATCTTTCAAGCTGTTGACGGACCGCAAAACCGTTAGTTCCCCTGATCAAAACACAGGATCTCGACACAGTTCTGTTAAGATGACAACGACTCTTGATGCCAATGCGTAGGTTCAACGCCAAAGCTGAATAGCAAAGCATGACTACTGTGCAAGTGCAGTTCGACAGTTAGCGATGTTCAGATCAACGTGGATTCCATGGAATTACACAGACGTCTCACAGACGTAAATCTTGAGCGAATCAAACAAGCCAGTATGGGCGAACAGGACATTCAGACTGCAATCAACCACACCAAGCGTGGATAGTCAGATCACACCCAGAAGGTACCCTGTGGTGTAAAGGATTACTAGTTGGTACGTGGTGAGCTGTCCGTCTCGAATGACGTACACCTATACAGAGACAGGATCATCATACCAATGACATTACGTTCTGAAATTCTGGAAAACATTCACGTCATCAGGGCGTCACAAAATGTCTCGATAGAGCAAGAATGTCTGTAGGGTGGCTGACCATTTCTCAAGAAATTAAGGTCATCGTTGCTGAGTGCTCTTTCTGCCAGATTCATGAGTCAAGTCAACGAAAGCAGCCACTGAAACCGACTAGGATCCCTCAGAGACCATGGTAGAAAATATCTTCCGACAGCGAATAATACTAATTATCTTTCTATCAACGACCACTATTCCAGATACATGGAGGTTGCTCATCTTCCTAGTCTTACAAGTGAGACGGTGATAGGAAAGCTGAAAAACGGGTTCTTACGTTGGGGAATTCCGGAAGAAATGGTGAGTGACAATGGTACTCAATTTACTTCAACACTGTTTCGCAACTTCTCTGAGTAGTACAACTTCAAGTGTTCTTTATCCAGCCCACACTTTTCACAAGCAAATGGGGAGGCGGGAAGAAGAGTGAAGATTGCCAAGCGAATTGTGTCAGGATGACCCATTCCTTGAACTAATGACATACAGATCAACACCAGTTGCAGCTACCGGGGCTAGTCCAGATCAACTTATGATGGGTAGACAGATCAGAACTACCTTGTCATTGGTAGACTAGAAACTGATTCCAAAACTACCAAGTCGCAAAGCGGTAAGAGACATGGACGACAAGACGAAGGAAAATTACTGAGTTCACTGTGACAAGAGACATTCTGTTAAACCTCTGCCAAATCTTCAGCAGGCTGATTAAGTGTGTGTTAAGCTTGGCAGTGGTAAACACTGGTCCACTTCTACTGCTACTGTTAAGACTGCTGATCCAATCAACCGATCTTTCACCGTCGAAACGCCACAAGGAATCTTCCGTCGTAGTAGACTACATCTTCATTTGTTACCTCCAACCACGTCGCCGCCTATTGGACCACCGAGAAGCAACAGTGAACAGCAAAGTGAAACCGACGCGACAAGGAACTGGCCAGTCATTGAGTCGACACCGACTGACTCGTCTTTCAGTACCGCTGACACAGCCAACCAGTCAATCCTTACAGAACCCATGGTCGAATTATCCGAGATTATCTGAGATTCCAGGACTATATGTTCTAACTGAAAGTGCAATGTACATTACTCTGAAGTATTCCAGGCCATTTAGTATCAGTATTTAACATTGATTATTCAGTTCGAAGAGTGATCGTGAAACGTACAGAGAAATTGAATTGATGTTTCATTTTGTTTAAGCAGGTCAGGCTTCTAAGTTAATTTGTTAACCTTGATAAACAAGAGAGACTCTTTTAAAAAAAATGGACCCTTCTGGACTGTGGACGTGTGATAAACTCGCGATCTTTAAGTTGCGTAAATGTGGTAATCGTGATGCATGTACTTTATTTTTGCATTGATCATTTGTTCTTGTGAGTCAAACAGTTGCTATCCCAATAGAGGGGAAATGTTGTGAATGTATTGTTTACACGTAACTGATACCTTGCCAAAGATGTACGCGATTGACTATTATGGGTTGTACATGTGCATCGACGCAGAATACGGACGTTCCCAAAACTTAGCCTTGTTGTCAGTCAGTCAGGTCATATCTTTCATCAGTAATTAGCGTGATATCCGTGACATAAACACTTCAGGCATATCATCGGAACGTTTTCCTCAAGCATTCAGAATAACAACGCAACATTATCCCAAAACATTCGAAGACAACATCGGAACGCTGATCCGAAACATCATGGATACCGTTGGAGCGTTATTCCAACGCAATTAGTTCAATCATGCATCTTCAATTTTCAGAAATTCTCGTGCAGTGGATATCCCTTTGGGGTGGTACAGACGTTTAAAATACATCATTTGCTTTGACCTTTCACACCAATGATGTAAGTAAATTCTTATTGGCCTGTGGATGTCTATTTGTTTGTTGGAGGGCAGGGAAACTTAGGAAAGGGCAGTCATGCAGCATAGCTCTGCCAAAGCACGGGTAATTGTTAAATGTTAAACTACATGACGATTTCTTTGTCTCGGCTGACGTCATACTTATTCAACAACCAATGGCATGCTGAATAATGGACGTCAGTCATGATACCTAAACTGTCACCAAGAGTCTCTCTTAACCTAAACCCTGTTTCTGACACCGTCATGTTTGAAATTTTAGTATTCTATAACCTGAACGGATAAAATTTTTTTTATGTTCTGGCAAGAGAATGGTTTTATTCCTGGAGACAGAAGTGTATGCTTTGTTACTGTTTGAAGTATGTTCTCACCATGGGTTGCTGATATCGTAAAACAAATTCATTATAAAACACAAACTTATTTCATACGCGTGATAATTTCGTAATCCAAAAGGATGTGGAAATGTAGCGGCCAGTTTAAGAGTGTTTGTGTTTACCATTGTATTTACGTAATGTAATTATCAAGAACTGGTAAAGCGGTTTTTTTTATTTTTTATTTTTCTATTGATCAAAATATTTAGATCCCCAGAATATATACATATATGCGATCAATATTTTGGAAATTATGAATTATTTACTTCAGCTGGCTTCAGATGCAGCTGTAGAGGCTGTTTACAGTATTAAATGAGTATGGAATTGATAAAATTCGATCTGCACAGTTCGATTTCAAGAATCACATCAGCCCGTCTATTATTTAGGGCAATCCGCTTACAGCATAAGTGCCGAACGTATTATACACACCTATTGGTTTGTCCCAAAGCCTGTTCTCTCTTGGACTGTTTAAATGGAAGTATAGTGTCTATAGGAACGCTCTATACAAGTGGTCTTCGAATTTCCGAACTGTTTCCATTTTAATTTATTCAGTACTTTTCCGTAGCCAAGCAAAACTTTTGTCGCGAATTCATATTTAAGGCCATAAGAATTCACACTCAATTGATTCCTTGTTTCCCGTCACTGTACACTGTAAAATGACCAACGCCCAACACGTTTATTGAGTGATTTAACTTCAAACAAGTTCTTTTAAAAAATATAATATATATTTAAGTATTAAAAATAAGTGTCTAAAACATGTTTATAGGCCTATGCTATTATGCTATAGCCTTCAATTGTTCAATATCTATTGCACAAAAGTACTTATAAGTTAAATATGGAAAACCACAGTGTAATTTTACCCCCATCGCCTCGTGACTAATTATTTCATGTTTTGCCATAAATTGCCCCGGAAGATGAGATTATCATAAACTCTAGCCGAATTATAATTTTGAAAAGTGAATACTGTTCCTCCGCCCGCACCAGTTCCCCAAAATATTACGACGAGAAACAAGGGATCAAGAATGAATTTAACATGAATTTAACATGAATTTAAGAACGTGTACTGTAGTAATTCAAAACAAAAGTAAAGAAAACAAAACAAAAGAAAAATAACAAAAAAAAAATAACAAAAAAAAAAAACAAAAACAAAAAACAACAACAAATAAAAAAAAAACAAAACAAAACAGCCATTTTATGTTTAATCTGTTTTTTGTACTGAAGTAACATACCGGTGCATTTAATTTTGTGTGGGTGTGCGAGTGTATACCGGTCTGCTTGTTGTGGTCATATGTGTGCGTGGATGTTCTGGGAACCTTCACCGTGTGAACATAAACTGTACTTATAGAAGATATACCATAGAAGTGTCGCAGAGCCATACCTCATTCTGGACGTCGTCCCTCTGCTATCTATCCCGCTCTTGTTTTACGACAGGTCTCTTCTCCCCGCTCTGTGGACGTCACCCCGGTAAGGCCAAACCTTTAGCAAGGACTGATCAGAATGGCATCTGGACACGTATCAGGCAATTTGGACCTCTCTTTAGACTTGCAGCAGATGTCATTGATTTTTTTTCCGTTAAAAGTTCTCTGCGTAAATATTAGCTTAGTAGGGGTTAGCATTGCGGGGCGCATTGGTTTTGGTACAAAATCGTGATCACATCTGTAACACATTTGATACGCTGACCAACAGTATTAGTGCTAACGGAACAGACGACACGCTGTTCACAGTACATGTGGAAATTCGGTAAAGGGTGAAAGTGACGAAGAATGCCGTTATATCGCGTTGCTTTCTTACCGCCTAAATCGTAATGAGGATCATAATTCACGCCTTGCCCAACGTTTTGTCAAAGTCGCTCTAAGCCATAATAAGTCATTCATTATTCACTCTAATCATTAACGATTAACCCCATGTGTGTGTGTGTGTGTACACTTTTTATGACACACACGAATTGTGTGCGTATTTGCACAAACATCTGTACACAAGCAGCTTAAATGTTAAACACCATTCGGGGATCACCACACTATTCGGGACGACCACGACATTCGAGGACGACCACACCATTCAGAGATGACCACACCTTTCGGGGACGGCCACACCATTAGGGGGCATCCATAACATTTGGAGGCAACCACGCCATCCGGGGGCAACCGCACCATTCAGGGACGACCACAACATTCGGAGGGCAACCACACCATTCTGAGACTGCCACAACATTCGGAAACGACGACAAGATCCCAGGACGACCACAGAACAATTACGTCTTCCAGCGTATGGACAGGAAACATGTAATGCAAGTAAATCTGAAGACATCCACTTTACACCCGTTACTCGCTTTGAGCAAATGCAGATCGTATTCTTTTTCAAATATCAGTTTGACTTCGAAGGCAGGAGTTACTTAGTTTTGAAATTTAACATCGGCGTCTCTCTGGCCGATGAATTTAGCACGCCAGTGCAGCGTGACGACCCATCTGTCACCGAAGCGATCGCTGTGAGTTCAAGGCCAGCTCACGCTGGCTTCCTCTCTAGTCGTACGTAGGAGGGCTCGCCCCAACCTGCGGATGGTCGTGGGTTTGTCCCGCCGTCGTATAACTTAAATATTCTTAAGTACATCAATCAAATGAATGAAATAAATAAATCTAACGTCCTTCGGATATCTCCTACCAAATGTTGCAGGCCTTGTGTCAGTAAGACCATCTCTGCCCGGACTACATGCGGACGCTGCATCGCTCGTGGATAACTATTAAGGTGCCCGACTGAAAACCGATGGCAATCAAGCTACACCGGGTTATCCCCGGAGTTGGAGACGGAATTTCTAGACTCACCGACTTTTATTTTTCGTGGGGTTTGACGAAAAGATGTTAAAGCGGTGGGTGACTCTCGCGACGTGATTTCCAGTCTTGCGTTCTGTATATCAATCATGGGAAAGGTGAACTTGCCAGTAATGAAAGGCACTCCGGTTCCCTTTTGGACATCGCATCAGTGAAACACTCCCGGGTTTGATCGGCAACAATCAGATATATGCGTAGATAAATAAATACGCCAAGGCGTTATTTGCCCTCTGCCGGATACTGTTCGAAAGTTAAAATTTAGTATTCATTAATTGATAAAAGAGCAACAGCAAAAATATAAAGTGCGTATGGCGAACAAACAATTATATAGCACGAATGTATATGATCGATCATGGGCAGCTGATTCACATGTCGTGCGTAAGCATTGATTCTCTCCAAACAAATTTAAAATGAAATTCTGTGCGTTACTCACATATGTAAGTGGAATAGGGATGTTTTGATTGACATTTGTTGTTTGGAATGTTTACAGTTCACCTGCTCACGTGACGAGGGTTATTGTGTTTGGAAATTGTTGAAAGGCTTACTCTCCTGAGGGAGTTTCTACCTACATATATATTCAGTAAGGTGTTGGTCCACCTTACGACTCGGTAGATCCTGGGCTTTTAAGCTGAAACATCTCGACCAATGATGTCTTGCGATCTCAGGCAATTGTTCTACTTTCCTGCCACTCGAATCATCCATTTGCATCCAGATTCGTCGATCAACAGGTGCTTGCACCTAGCTGAGCACAATTTGCCAAGAGTTCGTCATTGTGATGCATCAGGCGCAACAGGTCACGTGGCAATCCAGTTGCTGACGTATAAGCTGACCGTTTCCTCCAGCTGCAGACGTTTTAATAAATACACTGGAGCTGAATTCAGTCAGACAAATCCCGGTGCTCAGAATGACGAAAGTTTGGCTCAAACGTTTCGACATACATGTTAGGTGTAGATCGACTTTTTCGAGTTGCACCCAATTGCTAATCATGGTATATTGAACTACGCCCGGCTTAACTGGGTACATTGATGGAACTCAGACTAAATGGAGTCTTTTACACACGAACATTAACATATGGAAGATTGACATTGGAGGTCAAGGTCATGATGGGGCTCAAGAGATCGAACCCAATCACCTCTGACCCATAATCTCTGTACAGTCATATTTAGCCGTAAAAGCACTTTCGACGAAAATCAGATATATCGATAGGAAAATAATTATGTTTGTTCCAAAACATTATTAACATGCCGAACTTACTATATTTGAAAAAAAAATATGTATTTACTCTGCCTTACGTATTACGTCTCCGTACAATAACATAAACCCGTACAGAAACAGATTGTAAAATCCGATCAGCTAACCGTAAATGGTGAGAGGAATAGGCCAGGAGTAGACTATGAGGTGTCCCCTGCATGTAGTTCAGGGATTACCGGAAATAGTTCTGTTTGGCCATTTTTGGGCTTGTCTTTCCCTTGGGATGGCATCTGTTTTCTCGAAAATGTATTGAACTTCTTGGCGAGGATTACTTTAGGCGTCGAAACTGACATCCATGTACCAGTCTTCAACAATAATGGAGATTCCGGGTCCCAATAGACAACGTCCACTGTACACCACCAACGGGGCAGGAAAATTTATAAACTAAGAGCTTAGAACGGATTCGTATAATTAGAAACAGTCAAGTGTTTCCAGTTATGACGGAGACCCAAGGAAGTTCCAGAAGAATGAATAAAATGAACAGGCCTATCCAAATTGTGCCTCAGTGCGATGCCTGTCCCGTCCAACTACCACTATGTTTGGGCCTGGAATACAATATCTAATACTGTAACCCAGCTATGACCCAGTAAACCCAGTTCTCCATATCCCGGAATACCAGTTAAGCAAAGTATAGTTACTAGGATTACATTCACAAAGGTTAGTGTACAGATTTTAATCGCTACCCGCCTTTGTGGCGAACTTATTTTTAATTTCCATACAGCATATCACTAAAATGTCTGGATTAAATCGTAATACTGGAGCGCTTTTTGGGCTTTCCTTTAGTTCACTGATGATTCATGTTACCGTGCAAAAGCTCCAAGAAGAAACATTCCAAATAACTCACATTAATAGAGAAGGATCTTTTTCCTGCAGAATTGCCTCTTATCTATCTATGACCCTTCTTGGTGCGATTAGCAAAATCGTCATTATGCGGACAACGAACCGACCAATACTCCGGTGCCATGAACGGTTGAAGGATTTACTCTGTGGGTTACACGAGTATTTGATGTCATGACTCAGGTGTTTACTCTGTAGGTTGTACGGGGATTTGATGTAATGATGGACGTATTTGCTCTGTGGGTTCTGCGGGAATTTCATGTAATGACTGAAGATTTACTCTGTGAGTTATGGTTGGATGCAATCACTGAATGATTTACTCTGTGGGTTACACGAGTACTTGATATGAAGACTCAAGTATTTACCCTGTGGGTTGTGCGGGGATTTGATGTAATGACTGAAGATTTACTCTGTGGGTTATACGAGGATGGAAAAATCCGCTAACCAGTGCCAGCACCCTCTCAATACGCACAACATTGGTCACCACGTCCTAATCCATGCAAACATTTCCCGCCTACACCTACTCTATCCATACAACATTTGCCACTTACAACCACTACATCTATACAACATTTCCCTCCAAAACCCTCTGTATCTACATAATATTTCTCTCCTAGACTGTTTTCATACATTTCCTGCTTACAACGTCTATATCCCCATAGCACTGCACGGCTACACCCATTGTTTCTGAACAAATTTCCGCTCCGGAACTTGCAGACTCAAACAGATTGCGTTCTAGACAAACAGACCCCCATGGGTATCTTCGTGTTTCCGACGATGTGAATCCCATCGACCGTTTCCTATGCACACACCATTTCCAGCCCACCAATCACCAAGCTCCTTGTATTCGATTACTGGTCGCTTCTCGTCGTGCAGCAAGGCGCAGACGCGGCACCAAAATTGTGTGTTGATGAAAGTGCCAGTGCCTTTCCAGGAAAAGTACGTGTTGTACAGGTCATCTCTTCTGTCCAGCAGGTGGAGGAAGTCGGCCAGTTCTCGCGGGGACGAGAACTCCTCCACGTGAATGTATGAGTGTAATGGCGCCACTCGCTTGTAGTCTTCCGGCGAGGCTCCCATCACAATGGGCAGGACGTCATGTCTGTAATGGAGCATAATCACGCATACATTAGCCAATAATCTATTCTGACAGAGACAATTTCATCAACGACTTTTTTAATATTTTAAAACACTGTATTATATGGTTAGGCTGCATGTAATAATTAATTACGGTAGCAGTAATGAAAATCATTCACACAGTGCATATAGGCCAAAGTAACATAAATCAGGTCTAGTTTCTCAAGTTACTTTCCCTTATTTCTATTTCGCAGCCAAAATATTGTGAAAAAATTGCATTTGGACCTGCCATGCGTCTACAGCGAGTACCGAATATCATGGGTTACTGTACCTGTATGTTTGTTCCATGCAATGCGTAGGTCTATATTTATTGTGTTACCTCATTAAACCATTACGCATAAGACAACAGGTTTCGCGCCAAAACTTTAATGCTGAGCGATAAGGAGGAAAATGTGCTGTTTTCATAGTTTTTTTATAATAGAAAACTGAGCCTGCATACCCGCTGAATAAATCGACACACGTTTTTTTTTTTTATATGTACTATGAGAACTATGCACATCTCATGTAGGAAGACTACATATGGAAGGGGTTCCTCGATGAAAGATATATGTGGAAGGGTTCTTGAATAATTAAATGATTTATTAAATTAGGACTTTACGCCGTACTCACAAATATTTCACTTTTACGACGATGGAAGCCCACGACCATCCACAGGTTGGTGGCAAGCCTTCCCACGTATGGCCGGAGAGGAAGCCAGCATGAAATGGACTTGAACTCAAAGCGATTGTATTGGTGAGAGGCTCCTGGGTCATTGGCTGGCGCTAGCGCGCTAAGCACCTCGGCCACGGAGGCCCCATCTTGATTGATAAACTAATGTGCCAATGACACTGAATGAATGGCATTTTTGGAAATTATTCACGGGTTACGAGTTTGAAATTTTAACTGGATGTCGTGCCTAGACTGTCTTCTCTGTCATTTCATTTGGAACTGGTGTTTTAAGTGTTTTAGGAAATGAGTCTTGGGATTATCGACTTGGAACACTGCTTCATGGTTTACGAGTGACAAACGAATGTAGAACTAACTGTTGTAAACGGACGAGACCCATTTCACTGGTTCCGCATGGCCACTTTGCGAACTACCATGCTGTTGTCGCGCTGCTTTGGTTTAAATATACCTGTGCTATAGACTTTAATGTTGAGCGGTCAGAATAAACCAGAGCTGAGGTAAAAGGCCGGATTTCACCCCTGACGTCTGCCCATTTCCAACGTATGAGACTGCTACTGCTCTGGCTTTACTCTCTAAGCATTAATATTATATCAGGGAATACTTCTCATATTGACGTACTCTAACAGAAACGGCAAATAAAGAGTTCTCATATCCACGTACCCTTTACCAAAAACGGCATATAAATAATTTTCATATTCATATGTTCTAACAGAAACAACATATAAAGAGTTCTCATACTAACATGTCCTAACATAGGCGGCATATAAGAATTCTCACATGCATGTGACCTACAACAGAAACTCCACATAAGTTCTCATAATTATGTACCCTAGCAGCAGCGGCACATGCACAGACCTCATATTCATGTACCCTCACAAAAACGGCGCTCCAAGAATTATCATGTTCATGAAACCTTACAGACTGTGTGTGGGGGTGGGGGTGGGGGGGAAGGGACGTATTAGGGCTTATCATGCTCATATACCCTAACTGAAACGGCACATAAAGAGTTCTCAAAGATATGCACCCAGCAGGGAAGAATCTCATATACCATGATTCTCACCAATGCGGTCGCCGCGAGATCAAGTCCGAGTCTGGCTGGGTTCTTCTCCGATCTCCGTATTGGTGGGAAGATTGGCCAGCAATCTGCAGTTATCTCCGGGGTTAGGGCCCGGTTCCTCTAACCATTACGTATATGTGAAATATTCTGGAGTACGGGGTAAAGCACCGATAAATAAGTAAGTTCATGCACCCTGAAGAAAACGGGGAATGAGAGATTGGTATATTGCTGACAGGTTCACAAATCTCTGCTAGCCTGACATATATAATCTTACATTTACTGGTTGGCTGGTATTCCATGGATTGAAACAAGGGACGAAGAGGCCAGGTGACAACTATCACAATGTCGTGGCTGCTCTAACTTTTCTTTCCATATTTGTATCATACGTCTTTCGCCTGTAACATACAGTTGCTCCACGTTGCAATAGTAACTGTTTTAAATGTAAGCTTAGAACACCTTTCATTGAAAGCATTTAGTCCGAGGCTCGCATGCCGCTTGTAAACTACGAAGGGGCGTTCACATCGATGTTCGCAAAGCCCATTTCCAAAACTACCTATGTACACCAGTTGCCAATGTAATGATGTAGAGAAGGCAGTCGATATTCTGAACATGATGTTCAAATCAAATGTCAAACTCGTAGTGAATGTTTGTAAATCTGGGCGTCGAAACCGTCATTTGTATATACCATCCATCAACAAAAATGGGCGTTCCAATTCAATAATCGCAAGACCAGTTTCCAGACCAAAGTTCAATACAAACCACTAAAGAAGTCAGAAATTATATAAAATAAAAACTTGAACCTATTAGGTTTAAAAGAGGTCTCGTTATTACCCAGTGCAATTGCTGGATCATAAAGTATACGACGGACTTAAAACGGAAGTATTATGGGAATATTTAAGCAGACTTCAACACTAGGTTTTCAGAAAATATTACATATGGAAACAAGCGTTCTAGAAGCATTAAAATGTGAAAGCAAGACATGTTTCTTGTCGGTTTGAGCTGACAGAATAGCTGGGTCAAATCTATAACAGAACAAAAAAGATATGATTTTTTGCAAGTACAATAAACAAGCGAATGCATCTGGAAAGTCAGGTAAACTGCTCAAGTCCAAAATAGGGTCAAAGTGTTGGAACTGGATGAAACAGCTCGAAAATTCGTCGGTATCGTGCAGGTATTTGAAAGCTTAAAAGAATACAACATGGACAAATTACGTCAATTTATTTTCACAAACCCATGGAATAGTGAACCGTAACAAAAGTGTGTGGTTGTAAAAGGATTTTTGACTGGCAGCTGTAAAAATATTCAGCCTGTTGAGGCTGAACAATTGAGGCTGAAAGGATCATTTGGGGACCATTATGTGGGCTAGGCTATATCGACACAGCATCTGTGTATTTCACCGTCCATAAAAACAAGAAACAGCCTAAGTAGATAGTATGAAATTCCAGGGCTTTTTTAATGATAAATCTTAATTTAATAGGAAGACTTTAGCTTGCATTTACTTTTGAGAATATACAATTTTAAAATCATGATAAATATTCATATTTCTCTGTGACGAGGAGCCTCTGACCAATGTGAATGCTGTGAGTTTAAGTCCAGCTCTGGCCGACGTAGGCCTACTTCCTCTCCAGTCATAAATAGTAAAGTTTGCCAGCAACCTGCAGATTACCATGGGTTTCCTCTGGACTTTGTCCGGTTTCATTCCACGAAGCATATAATGCTGGCTTTCGTCCATAATTCAAATATTCCTTGGTACGGTTCATAACACCAATAAAATAATAAGTACTGTTTTTTACAAGATATTTTTATTAAATTGTAATACCTTAAATTTAGTTCAACTGTTTTTATTTGAAATATTTATTTTCTACTTCAAAATACTTTCTTTTGTTTCAACCTTCTCAGCTCTACATCAGCTTTTTGTCCTGTTCATGTCCTGCGTTCATGTTACATTTTAAAATTGTCAGTTAAATGGCTATGTTTATCTGAAAGAAAAACAAAGAAACAAACAGAAGCAGTAGAATTCTACAATAACTCGGACATTTTGAAGTTACCACTCAGTTAAGGTAGTCAGTATATGTCGTGATTTTAAAGCATAAAATGCCTTGGATATTGGTGGATCAGCATATACTAAACTCACAGCTAACTGTGCTGGCCAGAAAACGACGCCAGAAAGTTGGCCCAATGAGCCGAGCAAGTCAGTGTTGTTACACAGAATACCACAGAAACACACATTTTCTTTTGGCAACTGCATCGTTTTCCTTTAAAGAAAGGAGAAAAGGACTTGTTACAATTAACATATGTTATACCGAATGATTTGAACAAGGAATGTTTCTGAAAAATCGGAAGAAAAACATCTCTAACGGGTACAAATAGCTACCCTTAAGTATGTTCAAAGCTCATGGAAAGAGTTGCAACGAAGGCATTTTCATCAGAGTGAAAAGTCGCGTCAATACAATACCATTAGTGACTAAAAAAGTGAAAATCAGACACCTGTCATAAATTATTTAGCCTATTATGTGGTTGTAACACCACTGGCAAGACCGTTTCACCACTGACACAAAGTCACACCACTGACTTATGCTGAAAAAACTGTACATAAGGGGGACACACCAAAAGACTGATTACTTCAATTTTTATACTTTTATGGTAAGACATCAAATAATGAGAAACCAATTTAAATTTTGTCTTATTTAAAATGAAATAAGAATGAGAAAACATGGGCAGCATTTACTTCATGATGAAGTTTAGCTCATCAGGCAATTCTAACCCAGAACTTTGACTTTTCAGTGATTGCGTAATGCCCCTTCAATATACATATGTTTTTCTCTGTTCTTCTGAATGGAAAATGTGAAACCATTTTTTGCTTTAGCCTACAACTGATTTATTTATTTGATTGGCCACGGGGGCCAACATTATGGTGGGAGGATACCGGACAGAGCCCGGGGGAAACCCACGACCATCCGCAGGTTGCTGACAGATCTTCACACGCACGGAAAGAGAGTAAGCCAGTATGAGCTGAACTTGAATTCACAGCGACCACATTGGTTGGGGGCTTCAGGTCAATGCCCTGCTCTTGCGCGCTAAGAGACTGAGCCACGGGGGCCCCCGCTTTACCACGGAGCCTCCCCCCCCCCCCGCGTTAGCCTACATTAATTAGCATGTATGAGAAGAAAGGTGTCTCTCACAAGTTGATCAATGAAGAGCAATGTACATGTAAAGTACACAATTTTCTTACAGCTCATGAAGCAAGAACCTTCCGAATTTGATGCCAAATATTTTTCTCCATCACTGGGGGCCTATGCCTTGTGTTTATCCATCATCAATGACAACTATTGAATTTTTCTCTGTCATAAATTTTAGTAACCAGTATAAATATGTAAAATATTACATTAAAATTATTGTTACATCACATTTTGTTGAATTAAAGATACTCTTTGTATATGTCTTTATGTGTTGTTATTATTAAATTTCCAATTTGTATGCGTGTTATACCAATGAATTTTCTGGAACTTAAACACTCAGGTTTGTAACAGCCTCAAATGGCACCACGTTTAATTCAAGATAATATAATTATCCATTTATAAAAAAGGTTTATATGATGTGTTAGCCTGTGTGTTAAACTTTTGAAATATGATACGTCTTGTTGTTAGGTTTATATGAGACATTTTTTGTTTTAACATGAATATACTTGTTATTGTAGAATGACCGAGAAATGTATTTTACTTTGCTTGAACCTTGGACACTCGAAGTTATCCCTCTTTATAAGTCATTCAAACATGATTTATCGACAAATTTTTTGCTTTGCTTTTTTCCCAGCTAAATAAACTCTACTTCTACATTTCCTTCTGGTGGAAAATCCTTGCCACGCAGTGCTTTCTCAACCATATAACCTTGTAAATGCTGTACTACTGATTTACCAGCAGGAGAAACGTGAGGACTGCTGGCAGCGCAATCTGTGATATTACTTTCGCATAGCTTAATTTAGTTTTAACCGTTGCCTTTTTAAAACTTAGTGACTGAGTTACACGGCATGCTGCCAAGGGTAGTGAATAGAAGGTAATAGACGATCCAAGTGCGATATATAATGACCCAGTTTGTTGTTAGAGCCCAAGTAACATGCGTATGTTTGGTGTAGGTGCTTAACGGAAATTGGACTAAAACGTTAATAATTTGTTTTGAAAGGTTAGCTCCACAAACTGAGTTTTTCACGTTTTGATGGAACAAAGGAAGGATATGCCCATGGAGATTCCTGGAGTTTTTATTTTTATTCAAAAAAGTCCTCGTGAAAAAAATTGGAGTCGGTCGAAATTTAGCGAATGGGTCGCTAAAGTACTTCTCTAAATCGGTGACAATTTTGACCACCTCAGAAATGCCCTCATAGGACATTGTCCACTTTGCTCCCAGACCCCACTCCCCCAAATAGGACGGATTCATGCAAAGAGAAGCAGCCAGCAGGTTTCACGAATGACGGAAAGACACAAGGAATGTTCTATGCGGATGATTAAAATAAGTATCAAATCGTGTACATTGCTAGTTTTGTGATGTCGTTAATTAAATATTTATCTCAGTTGGGCTTTCATTCCAACTATCCATCTTAACTAAAGAAACGTGGATGTTTACAGCGCCCCTATTCCCAGGTTATGACGAATTATAGATACAGCAATGGCACAGATCGCCTGAGATCTTGAACGCTTAGGCCATGCTTATTTACCGCCATGAGTGATACATTCACTGTAGATTTTAAGAAACTGTAAAGGCTTTTGACATATTATCTCTCGCGCACTTTTTTTTTATATCACTGACTCCTAATTTCAGGATTGAAATTATTTTAAACAGAATCTAAGGAATGCTACAAGGCGATATACATGTATCTACACGCCATACAGAAATTCACAATTTCAGACTCGAAGCTATCCTTTCAGCAATAATGACGAGGGGTCATAAAACATATCCTGTCGACACTAAAATCAATGGCTGACAGGAAATTCTATCTGAAAACTATGGCAAAGGAAAGCATGAATGATACACTACTCACTGCAACCCGAGGACGAAGAACTTTTCGGTGATGTAGTCTTTACAGTTTGAATTTTCAAACGCCAGGTAAAACTTGTAGTCTGTGTTGAGTTTGGAGTAGCATTCCTCCTCGTCGTTGAAGCCCCTTGGACAGTCCAAGTCGCCACACTCGCCGTAGATGTCAACGCTGATGTACTTGGCCAGTTCTCTGGCGTACTCCAGACGCTCATTGTCGCTGCCACAGTTAGACACGAACCAGGCTACTTGCTTACTCTTCCCAGCGGCATAGTTTTTCTCTGTCACCTGTATATTGTCTAGACTGGAGTACGGTGCGAATTTCGCATAGGGCGTGACTATGGTGGAATCGTGGCGGTAGGTTGCTGTCCAGTTGACCCCTTCCATCTCTGACCAATCCTCTGTCCGCAGTGGACATTCCAGACTGGACATCATCCAAATCTGGCCCGCTCTTCTTGGCTTCCAAGGATGTCCCACGGAATGGAACATGATCAAATCCGCTTCATCCGCCATGTGTCTGTGCCCGTATATGTAACAAGTGTTCACATGACAGCTCTGTAAGAAGAAATGTGATTGGCCTTCGAATACACCCTGTCCTCCCAATCCGGACCACAGAAGGATTTTCTTTAGATTCTCAGTTCCATCTCCTTTCGCTAGAGGGCGCGGGTTAGCGTTCAGCTGAGCAATGATTCTATCGTCTTCACCTGAATGTGGCCAGACTTGTCTCTCTGAAAGTTTCTTCCCCTTGGCCACAATTCTTTCCCGAATGACCGAGGGATCGTGTCTAAGTTTAAATTCACTGATGAATCTACGCTCACTGTATCCGCGGATGATGTTCCAGAGATTTGGGGAATGGAAGCGCCGCTCTTCCGCATCCAGATCAGGGGAGTTAAACAGCAACAGACTCGCCGAGCACAAACAGACGGCGCTGAAGCCAACCTTCCTGCGGGACACTCTCATGCCGTAACCTGTGTCTATCTACCTGTCTTGTATCACCGCACGGTGTCAATAGCTCTAAGGTAGCTGTAAGATATGAACTTCATGTTTGTAGTAGTGTTAGGCTTTTGAAACACTGGATAAGGCTAGGTACAAATGCTTGACCTATACTGAAAAGTTTTCTTTTTATGTATCGAGCGATGAATTCCAATCCATGTCGTACGTATCTTAGACTACAGGTTAAAGTATATACCTGCGTTGTCGTAGTTTGAACACATAAATGCTGTTTGGTATACAGTCTATAATGAATGCCTTATTTTCTGGTTTGGTCTTGCTTTGATATACCTCAAGAGAGGTGTAGATTTTATGTCCCAATAAACAGGTGTATTTGTATTCTGCTGAAATTGCGGGCCATAGATGTTATGATAATGAGGTACGCATTCAGCGGACACAACACTGATCGTCGGTAGACGTCAGTTTTTAAGGTACCTCGTACGTGTCACGTGGCTATACGTATACACCAGGAAATACCGTCTCTCTCTCTTGAGCTCCCTGAAAGAACTTTCGCCACAAAACACCTTCAAGGGTTTGGCACTGGGTTAAATAGCCCATGCGGGGCTTGTCAGAGTCATTTAAGTTTAGGCATACCCCTTAGTGTGGCCAGAAGAATTGTGTTTTAACTGTGGCGAAGGAACTTCAAACAGTAAATAGTTTCAGATACACGGGATTGGTTTCCAGCCCTACCGTTTACTGCTAGTCAAAATACAATGGTGGACCAAGCACAGAAAGCGGTTTCCATATAACAGAAACAGTTGTATAATTTTAGCTATATTATTCCTACCCACAAAATAGACCTGTTTGATAAACTTATTCTGCCAATGATAAATTGTGAAGCTGAAATATGGATATTTTACCTATAGTGACTGCTGGTGCATTTCCATTGCTGCAGAAATGTTACCGGGGTGAAGTGCAGCATCCAAACCGATGTTGTATGTAGGGAGACAGGGAGAGCGACTATGTTTGCAAAACCAGGCAACTGGTCATTATTGCTAAATACAGATTAAAAGTGATTTTCCCACTAATCAGAAATATTTGAAATGGTGTTCAATCAGCTAATGAAGGACTAGAATTCTTTCCCAAACAAAGGAAACTGGGTTACAAAAATAAGAGAGTTACTTGATAGATATCGCATGCACTCAGAACGTAATGTAACAGTAATTTCTATGTACAACCTTAACTTGTTTGTGCAAATACACCACATTTTAGGATTGTACTTGTCAGTAAAGTCCGCACTTCTTCATACCGATGAAAATTGAAACCGATGGATGGACGGAAAAGACTTAAATGCAAGCATGTTGAATCTAATGAAACTGACGATTAACATCATGTTTTTTATTGATATGTACACATTTTCAGGATAACAGAAAGTAGTATTTACCGGCACGTATGGGATCAACTTTCTTAGGCAAAATGTGCCGAGTTGTGTAAAACCGATATTGTGCCATTGCTTAGAAATGTATCTCTTCATGCATTTAAAATCTTAAATTTATACATTTATGTTAAATGTTACAGTGAGTTTTCTCCCAACGATTCCATGTTTGTATATTAAACGTGTGCCGTGTCAAACCCCTGTGAACAATCCATCTGTGTAAATTATATTATAGTGCATGTCCAAGGGTCAAGTGGTCTTCTGCAATAAAGTCCGTCCATTCATGTCATGTCAAAGGGCAACGGCAGGAAATCGAGTACTTGTGCTGAAACACACAATGGCTATTACTGAGCACCACAGGATATTCGGGGCCTTATACAAAAGTAAAAGGCCACATTTGCAGGCTGTTAATTCACTGGGCAGTCATTGTAACGGACTAACCATTCGATGCGTATAACAGATATCCGTCCATCGCCAAAACGTGAGAAAGGGATACCGCAAGAGAATACTATAGCCAGGTACCGACGTATTTACACGTCATAGCTGTCTGTAACTACAATACAATCTGGGGAGGAAACCGCAGCACTCGGCATAATTATGTACAAAATATTTTTAAAAAAATCTGCCAAACAACTCTTGCAAGCACTTGAACTCAATTAGGACATGCCGTTAAATGGCTCTTGTCAATTTGCCACATTTAAGGTTTTATTCATTTTCTAATGCAAATGCTTAAACGATAGCAAATTAGAGCCCACTAGCACCATGGCTTGAGCAGAGTTCATTAAAAAATGCAGTGATGTTAATCACCACTTATTAGACGTAATTGGTCTCGAATTAATCAAAGGGCTGTGCTGTCATCGCATTTAATAAAACAAATCATGTGAAAGCAATACAATTTGGCCAGGCCTCGGGGATGCTTAGTCCACCAGCAGAATCTCGATTTATGATGGAATACAATATTAAGGGCTACAGCTGGAGAGCAAAACCGGAGTATCGCTGCAGTGCACCGGCCTCTTATCATTTCACCTCAGTTAGGCATTTATTCTAACTGTAAGTGCTTAAACATTAACGACTTGACTTGAGCATCATGACGTAAGTAGAATTAGGGTCAAAATTCAGTGATGTAAAATGCATTTGTCTAGAATTAATATAACCTCTGTATTGTCATCACATTTAATAAACGTTTACATGAACAGAATATAAAGGGACCATGCCTTTTGGACTCTCGCTTCACAAACAGAATCCGGGGCCTCCGTGGCTCAGTCGACCAGGGCGCTAGCGCAGCGCAATGACCCAAAAACCTCCCACCAATGCGGTCGCTATGAGTTCAAGTCCAGCTCATGCTGGCTTCCTCTCCGGCCGTACGTGGAAGGTCTGCCAGCAACCTGCGGATAGTCGTGGGTTTCCCCCAGGCCCTTCCCGGTTTCCTCCCACCATAATGTTGGCCCCCGTCGCAGAAGTCAAATTTTCTTGAGTACGGCGTAAAACACGAATGAAATAAATACATAAATAAAGGAACAGAATCCTAGTTTATGCGGTATAGCCTACAGTACAAAAAGTGCAGCACATAAAGAATACCGGTGCAACGACGAAAGCCTGATAGGGCATAGTCACGGGTGACTGGTGAATTCCGGCCTGTTGACAATTGACTTCAGTCAGTTTTAATTCTAACTGTTCACGTGAATGCTTCAAAAGTAGCAACAAATAGTAACTTACACATGGCTGAGCTATTCGGCAGGTTTGCAATGGCTGATTATCTCCGAAACTCGGTGCTACAACAACCATGCACAAAACATACTTAATACATTTTAAACTCCAACCGTCAAGATATGGCTGAAATATTACCGACGTGGCGTTACATATTAATCCTAATCATTTATTTATTATGAACCCCACAACTGATAAAATTGACAGATCCAAATTATATTGTTACTTGTCCAGTAAAGAGAAGCAACCACATACAACAGCTGTGTGGCTGTTTCCTTCTATGTAATATGCCATACTGTGCTAAAGAGCACTGAATGTAGATAACTCTTATGTACTGGCTAATTGTAAGTGTTATATATCAAAGTGCACTTTATCAGATCAGTCTCGTGAAAATTTATTTGTAACCGCTAATATCTACACCAAGTTGGCAAGAACGTGTCACATATGGTAACATCCCCCACTCTCCCTGCTCTCACTGCTTGTGGGTCCAGATGACAATTAGAGGTCGTCCACCACTTCATTTTCAGCGATACTGCCTATTGTTTGTGCGTGACAAGTGCATTTGTAAGATGGTGGGTGGTTTACCTCAGCTACTACGGTTTCTTCCACACATAAAGCTGACCTCCATAGCATATGTGTCAAATTGGCGTTAAACAACAATCAAATAAATAAATAAATAAAATGGGATGTAAACAATACCCCATCGAGTTTCTCTAATTAGGGTTTGGTGCGGTAGTATGTGGTGGGGTGGGGTTCGGTGTGGGCAGAGAGGATGGAGATGACTCAACTACAGGACATAGGTGGACACCATATGACTAACAGAACGGGAGGCGACACTGAGAGAGCTTCTGGCTCTAAATAGCTTTGATGTTGTTTTTATGTATTAATTTGATTGGAGTTTTACCCCGTAATATTTCACTTACACGACGCAGGCCAGCACTACGGTGGGATGAAACCGGGCAGAGCCACGGGAAACCCACGACCATGCGCAGGCTGCTGACAAACCTTCCCACATACGGCCGGAGATGAAGCCAGCATGAGCTGGACTTAAACTCACAGCGGATGTTGTAGTTGGTAACCATGTGTTACTACAATCGGCATCACAACAGCTGTGGCTAATACTAATATTTTTTGGCACAAAATCTATAATGTGTACATAATGGTATTGCTGCGAACATGTGATCGCGTTGTATCATACAATGCACCTATTTATTTGCCACATGCTCATTTAGCTGGGATTTTGTAAATAGTCAGGGATAAATCATCGAACTGAATGGGTGTTGAGTGTATATTGATATTTTCCAAGCCATCATTAACCTTTGGAAAGGCCAAGAAGCCAGTATTACACTTCTAGTGACAGAAACATAGGCTACAAATTCCAAAGGTGTTGGTTTACCCCAGTAGGTATAGCGGGCAGGGTGAGTTGGGGCAATAATGCAGCTTTCGGTACATGTATAAACACACTAAAAAATTTCCTTACTATTTATGTAGTAAGTTCACCAAGAACCCTCACCTGAAACTGTTATCCCTAATTTTTGTTGGCCAAAATGACACATACTGTCAAATAACCAGATGCCTGGCCTACAACATATCCAAATATCATTATGGCTTGACCACCATTTTCTCAAAATAAATCGGTTGGAATGCAGGTACTAGCGTCCTAACGCCATAGACACAGGGTGTACGGGACGCTTGTTCATTGGATAATATTTTTCTCTGTTTAGTTGTAACCACAACTAATGGGATTTTTTTTCAGCTATTATTTGTCATAGTTTATACCTGCAAAATTATCTGGCAGTACTTCAACACACTTCAGAGATAAAGCCAATCCCTATCCGCCCCTACCGTTTTCTGTGGGTCTGAATCGTGGATACAAACTCAAATTGGTTTTTATACGTAGGGGGCACTGTGGTTTGTTCACCCATTGTGTCATAACGATACGGAAGGTATAAAGTGGTGAATGCAATCACCCACCTATACCATGCCACATCCCAGGCCAAACTGTGATGGGGCAACCGTAGTGAGGATCGAACCAAAGAAACCTTTGGGCCGTAGTCTGTATTTCTACCTTCAGATCGAATGCATTTCGCGTTGCCTTTTGCTTACCTGCCCAGCACGCTTACCTTCACTTTAAATATGTGTTGTGAAAGTAGTGTACCCACAGAATCCAATCACAAAGATCCTTTCATGGGCCAGAGGCTGTACTTCTTTACCCAACTCCACCTGCTCGTGGACGGTTCGACCATGTTTGCGTTTTACCAATTGCCTTTGAGACGGTACTATAACAGAGCAGGCTACGGTATCAGAGATCTTAGTTCATACCCTAACAAGATTAATTCCTCACAAAGTCAGTTGTGACGGAGTATACCTGTTTGGGCTTCAACCAAGTTAACGACTGCAGAGATAATGATAGTAGCCTGCGTGTCAGTCAGTATACCGAAGGGATATCCCCGCTGACCAGTTTGTGGGTCGACGGAAAGCACATTCTGCAATGTTACATTAGCATAATCTGTGTTGTAAGTATTTATAATATAAATCTAGTTCTCTGATGTAAATGTAATTTAGATGATTGACATGTATTGCTGGCAATTCGGTGGATGAAACTGAGGCCGCTGGTTTGAAATCCGGACAATCTCTAATAACGATAATACTGTTACCCAAATCCAGTTCTAGTTGTATGTACATGAAGGCATCCCCATCCTGGACCGGCGATCCTGCCACCGCAAGGTTAGATTCGGTTGAGAAGGGAGGGAGGAGGGTTGTATGTATCGGGTTTTTTCTTTGCCCGGAGTGCTGATGTGCATACGGATAGTAATAATGACATTCTAAAAACCGATCAAAAGAACTGGTGTAAAGCCTGGAATAAAACAGGACTGCATTATATCTATGTAGATCTGATTGATATAACGCGATGAAATCTCTTACGTCAAAGACGTCAACAGATTACCAAGGACATGTTTTTACGTTCGGTTTACATTTCACACCGTGATGTAAAACTTTAACCTCATAAATACGCCGGTAGATAATGTTATGTGTTGACCATATTACGCAGTGTGGTTTGCAGGACAAAAGAAACCATCGCCATGGTTTTCTTTCCCCACGGACATCAACCATTTTGGTAAGAGAGGTCATTATTTTGAGTGGAGGATAAGGAGATCTCCGTTCTGTTTGGATGATAATGGACGTTACCATTTGGGTGGCCGATGCAGAAACCTCAACTTTTGGCGGAGGATAAGGGAGTGCACAATTTTATGTAAAGAACGAAGAAATGTCATGCTGAAAATGTCATGCTGGGAAACCATTATTTTAAATGGAGGACAAGTTTGACCATCAAACACTACATGCAGATAATCTTAATACACCTAAACCGAAAGCTATTTCAGAGTCCCCAAAAATAACATTTATTTTATTATTTTTTTCGTTCAGTTTTGTTTCAGTAAAAATACTTTTTCAATTATTAACTTGGATCGGAATCAACATTTCATAATTCAAACAAACAGGAATACAGCAAAAAACCAACATAAATTAAAATACAAAGGCTTGGAATGATTGTGGAATTATCTTCTCGGCAGCATACGAATCTGTGATCTGTGATACGCGGAAACATGTTATAATCACTACACCATAGCACCTGCAAAAATACAGAATTAAGCACAAATACAGCATTTTCATAGGTGTCCCATTCACAATACATTATCCAGTGTAGTACTTCTGCTTACAAAGTTTCGCAGCTAGTAGCTATCATTACCATGCCTTGCTCATGTTCGTGGAATCATAGCTTTTAGTGCCCTCTGTTAATTAAGCACAGTGTTGTCATTTATATTGCCATGTGCTTTTGCATGCACGTGTCTTATTGCTCCAATTAGTACACCAGACTGTACGGCTAACTGTTCCAGTCATATAGCCAGGAGCCGTGACATCACCAGGCAGCAGTGTAAGGCTGAAGAACCAAACAGACCTTAAGTGCCTTATCCTAGACAGGAGTCTCCATTTAATGGCAATTACATCGACCATACGTCGATGAACACTGCAGGCGAACATTGCACACCTTAAATTAGGTTACCCCCCTCCCCGCTCCCTCCCCGCACACATTCATTAAAACCATGCAATTCTCTTTGATCCTGATCGATATATCATGGGATATCTCGTGCAAGGCTGGAAATCCTACCAAAGCAAGGTGAGCAATACTGTTATTGTATGGAGTGGCCAGTGCAAGCCTGGAAAATCTGCCCCAGCCATGCTATTATACGGAATGTCTAATGAACGCCTGACGGTATAAAAACACTAAAAAATAGCCTTACTATTTATGTAGTAAGTTCATAAAGAACACCCACCTAAAACTGTAATCCCTAATTTTTGCTGGCCCAAATGACACATACTGTCAGATAAGCAGATGCCTGGCCTACAACATATCCAAATATCATCGAGGTTCACCATTTTCTCAAAATAAATAGCTGGAATGTAGGTACTAGCGTCCTAACGCCATAGAAACAGGGTGTAGAGGGCACTTGTTCATTGGACAATATTTTTCTCTGTTTAATTGCAGCCACAAGTTATGGACTTTTTTTCAACCATTATTTGCCATAGTTTATTTCAAAATTACCTGGCAGTCCTTCAACACACTTCAGAGATACAGCCAATCCCTATCTGTCTCCACCGTTTCTGTGCGTCTGAATCTTGGATACAGAATCGAATTAGTATTTTTATACCTGGAAAATGTACTATAGCCAGAATGTCTATGAGAACAGAATGTCACGGTGAATTCTAACAGAGACGCCTGTGTGTTCACAATGTTGCCATCAGGACGTTCATTAATTTCACGTTGCTACATGTGGAGTGTCCATAACATTGCCACCTCGTAAGCGTGCACAATCCTTAAATATGTTACGTTGCTAGATTCCGAATGTTCACAATGTTGAAATCAGGAAAGCGTGCATATGCATTAATGTTGCATCCTTACATTCGGAATGTGCACAGGGTCTATATTGAACGCCAGATAACTTTTACAGAAAATTTTCTGCAGCAACTAAATAACAACACATATACGATGTAATACACCGAACATTCCCTTTTCAGTTGGACTCGGGAGAGACACGGCAGTAGGCGAAGAGATCACAGCCAAACCTTATTAAACCAATATGAAATCCATAGATGAGATCACTGGAGTTTTTAAGAACACCATTAAAGGGGAAGAAATGATCGCATTAACACAATATAGTCAACAGCACGACCAATATTTTGAACAGAACAGTTCAACTAGGCCTTGAGATATTGCATGTTCAGTGTGTGGAACGTGTGACTTATTTCCTTATATCCCTTATCCATTAAACAAATGCGTAATCGTCAAATATTCAAATGTGGCCAAATTAAGGTAAAATATAAATAACTATATTTCCCATTCGTTATAACAACACAACACAAATATTGCAAACGAGCACGCTCCTTCCATTTTAGACCCACTTCTTCTTCACAGGTAAAATACTTTGTATAACAACACAACTGTCTTTGTATAGCAAGACAACTGGTTGAAGTCAAATCAGTGTTTAAAGGTAATGCTCGAGGCGTGGTGGATTTCAGTTCCACTCGTTGCATCACAAGTTCAGACAAAATTGCAAACTTCGGAATCAGTAAAAGCTAAAGTTGATCCAAACAGTCATAAAAATAATATTCACGCTGGAAATATAGAACAATTTTAAAATCACAAAATGGTGGCCATAAAGGAGCTTTGCTCATGACATAGTTCAAAGATCTTCATGAACTTGTATTACCTGCCACTGGACAGTTAATCTGCAGACAACAATAACTTCACAAGTCGACAGACAATTAATTCGTCATCTCGTCCATGTGCACGACAACGTTTAACTCGAGTTTGGAAGAAAGCTGACACGGGCACATGCTAACCAATGTACATGCTTTCAAAGAACAAAAGATGTCACCACAATGCTTACCGTCACAGCTCTTCACAGATTCGTGCGCCTATATCATCAAGCGCCATATGAGTGTAAAATGTCGAGATCATGTAGGGGGTCGAGATAGGGAGATGGTGGAAGTGAGGGTTTTCAATCGTGCGCCTAGTCCCCACTTCACGTAGAGTTTTGAGATGGTCGAGATAGCGAAATGGCACCTGAGCTTCATCCGCATCCATGGCAACTGGGCTTCTAGGCAACGTCAAATACCATGTATAGCCTTGCACAAAATACATGGAGAACGCCGTCTGGCCACTACATACAGGCGCGTTTGCCACAAAATTTAAAACCGGTCTACATGCCTGACATACAATGAGACGACACTGCCAAGCTAAACTGAAAATGCTAGAGAATCTTTTGGAGGGTGGAATAGTAACGATCTTTTTGGAAATGAAATTCCTACTTTTCTGACATCATGGAATGTAATCTTTTTTTGCTGGCTTATGAAAGGAGGAACTTCCGCCGTTTCATGTTGCCACGCAGGCGTGGTACAGACGGCATGGCTGGGAACACGACTCTAACGAGTAGAAAATGACGGAAATGTACTAGTGTATAAATATGAATTACTATGATGGCGATTTCTAATGTTAAAACCATAGCATGCTTTTTAACCTCACTTCACTCTTTCAGGGCGCTGTTTATTAATGTATTCGTGTTTCTGGTCTAAATGTTTGCTTTGACCAAACCCATAAAGAGTAGGCCTACAAAAGACGTGGTGAGAGTCATTACACTTGACATAGTATCAGAATGCAGACCACGGGATGTCGTGTTGCATTTCGTAACAATATACTTCTAACAGGTAATAGCACTGTTTGAGCTTCTAATAAGCTTATGATTAGTTCCTGTAGCTCAGGAAAAACGGTGTAAAAGGTGTTGACGTGACACCCTTCTCTTAATGCTTTGGACAGCTAGGTCTGCATCCAGATATTCTTTACACAACCATTGATTTATTGTGACCTATTTGAAGCAAACAGCTTCATGGACGGCACCAGCATACTTTTTCCACCATGCAGGTAGAGAAGTGACGAGCCAGCACATTTCTGCCTCAGGCTTCACTAGAGCAGAAAAATATAATGTTGATAACCTGATGCGCTACACTCTTGATATTTGAAAATGTTATCCCTAAATAAGTACATACAAGACTGGATTACCATAAAAGTATTGCAAGTTGTCGGGGTAAACGTTCGACCTTCCATTCCCGAAACCTGATTATTAAACATTTCCCCAATAGGACTTTCGCCTTATAGACAGTCACACTTTCATCAGGTGGCCATCCTCCCTATACACACTCTGTTTCCTTGCCGCCTAACAGTGACTTGTCAATCACGTCAGTTTGGCCATCCTCCGTGAGAACGCGTCCCACCTCTCCTGGCCTATACACACCCCATTTCCCCTCCACCAATTTTCGACGTCATCAAATGGCGGCGGGGAATTGCCCGTGTCGTGCGCAAGAGCACACAATCTACACCAAAAAAATGTGTTGATAAACTGCCCCGTACCCTTCCACCGGAAGTATTCGTTGTACAGATCGTCATTCTGATCCAGTTTGTGCAGGTATTCGGCCAGCAGTTTGGGGGATTCGAAGTCCTCGACGTGTATGTAGGAATGAGGTGGCGCCGCGCGTTTGTAGTCTTCTGGGCGAGCACCCATTACGATAGGGACTATGTCATTCCTGTGGGAAAGTGGAAAGAGAAACATGTTAAAACCTTTGTCGTGCCTTGACAAGGAGGTTCCCAAGATCCATCAAGAGGACTAACTGTTTCCATTTAAGTTAATTTGTCCCTAAAATGAAGCTGGCATATTTTACTTTTTACAGTTGAATTTGAGGTATCGCCAAACCGTCCTGACCGCTTGGGAAAACTGATGTCACTTATAGAAAGCCTTGCGTGTAGGGTCGTGTTGGGTGATTTGACTTATAAAAGGCTTATGTGTGGGGTCTTGTGAGATAATGTCATTTATAGAAGACTTACGAGTGTGTTATTATGAGGTGATGTCAGTTATAGAGGGCTTATGTGTGGGTCTTATGAGGTGATGTCACTTATAGAGGGATTATATGTGGGTTTTGTGATGTCAGTTATATAAAAGCTTATATCTGGGTTCGTGTGGGGTGAAGTCACTTATAAAGTCCTGTACAATTCTTACATGTGGGGTTTTGTGGGTGACATATTGTAAACATGTACATATAAAAATGTAAAAATCCATACTTACTGCAATCCATTAACAAAAAACTTCTCTGTTATATAGTCAATGCAGTTAGAATTTTCGAAGGCGAGGTAGAATTTATAGTGTTTGTTCAACAGCTCAAAGCAGTCGTTAGACTGAAAACGCGGGCATTTCAGAGGCCCACAAGCACCATAGATATCCACGTTTATGTATTGAGCCAGTTCGTTTGCTATTTGTCTTCGCCCGTTCCTGGCTCCACAGTTTGATACAAACCAAGCCACTTTCTTAGTCTTCCCAGCGGCATAGTTTTTACTGTTCTCTTTGTTTACAACCGAAGAATTGAACAGGACAAATTTTTCGTACGGCGTTACAATTGTAGAATCGTGTCTGTACGTCGCCGTCCAGTTGAAAACGTTTCTGACGTTAGCCAAGCCTGGAGTGTGGTATGGTGACTCCAGCATATACAACACCCAGATCTGATGCGCGGACCGCTTAGTCGACGGGACATTCACGCCATGTTTAAACAGCAGCACATCGGCGGTGTCCTCGAATTGCCGGTTGCCGGTGATAAAACACCGGTTCACGGGGCAGTTCTGTTCTAGAAAGGTCTGCTGGCCGGGCTTCACAGCCCATCCTCCCATTCCCGTGTACACCAGTATGACTTTGCTGCCGTGTTGATCACTCTCATTCAACTTCCTTAAGGAGGAGGGAATATATTTCATTTGCTTGACAATCCTGTCGTCATCAGGCTCTGCAGTGTTTGGCCAGACGTTAGATTCTGCGGACAACATTTTCTCTGTGGTCTTCTTAACATTTGCCTTGTTAAGGAAGAGTCCCAAGTCTTCATTTTCGTCAAGGTACTGGTCAGCGACTCGAACAGCGCGTTCACCAGCATCGACCTCTAGCTGAGACTGGCGGTTCCAAGGGGGAGAACTCGCTTGCTGTGTCCACGAATCAATGTTATACACATTGATGATAACCAAAATCCCAATGCAAACCGTTAGGCCAAAAGTCAGGATTCTCTTGGAATGAAAGCGCATTGTGAATCCTATTCCTGAAATGATATATCAGTGTTCCAATGAAAAGTGACAGCGTGGTAAACTGACGAAGTAGTGCCCAGATCTGTAGTGTAGCCTGCACGAAGCCGCCATCAGGCGGACAGATCGGTAGGATAATGGTACAGCATGGTTACGTGGTACACTAGGGATAACCATACAGGTCTTAAGAATCAAAGCAGCTGTCACCCGTCTTCACTCCAGTGGCTAAGCAGTCCAGCCCCTGGCCTACCTGTGCGTAAAACAGAAATTAATTAATTTATTTCACATTGTGATATGTCAAAAGAGAAAAGCAATAGGGTGAAGTAACAAGTGAAGTAACCCCTCCACGGATAAAAAAAACCCCAGTGTTTCACTTGTCGTATATAACTGCTAATGATTTCCACGCTTTACCTCTCAATAATTAAGCAGGTATCACCGGGAGCAGATTGTTTTACATCTGCCCGGTCACAATACGGGTAGACAATCATGTGACTGGGTCCCGGATGAGCGATAATCACCTTACACGCCTCATTCGCAAATCGCCCCAGTCACACTTATGAATAAGCTGCTCACACGCACGAGGCAGCACGTCAACAGTCTCGGCAAATCCAACTGCATACATAGCTGCAAGTAAATCATCTAAATGCCACCGTGTTATTAATCTGGAGCAACTTTCTTCGAAAGATCAGAGATTGATTTGAAGTGTATATCTAGTTCGGTTGTTGTAGATCAATGTAGTTAAGTTCTTCAGTAAAATCTAGATAGCTCATACTGATAGTCCTGTCACTACTGCATTACTATACCGGAAGGTTTCGGAAGTAATCAATTATACAAACTGACATAAGCATTTATACAAAACTCAGGCAAATGATTGTTACATACATATACACAAATTTTGAAGTAAATATTTTCATAAATTAATTAGGTTATTAAACGAATATTTTAAAAATGATCCGAGCAACTGACAACACAGTTTTAGACACTACCATGCAGTATTTCAGTTCTTTATTCGAAGGAAACGGAAAAGACGACATTCTTCTTATATCTTATTTCACATTATTACACCAATGGTGATTTAAGATTAAGTGTACGGATGCTTTTTACCAGCTATGAAACATCTGAAATTTGACCTTGACGCAAATAGACAGTTCTTAAAAGAAATCTAGATCTGTAACTTGTCACACGGAAATTACACAAATATGTTTGGATAAGAAAAACGGCGATTTTTAGAGCGCATGACACATTACGGTTAGGCACGGATCGCCATGTATATTTGTTTGTCTCCCTATTTGTCTTCGCATGCGTACTGATGTCCACTCGAAACCAATATCTGCCTTGTTCAATACAAATCTGGGGAAATTTTCGCATGAAAATGGCTTCTACAAAAATCTTGACAAGCTAAACAGGTCAAATAAGCCCAGAATTTTTTTGTGATGATATGGCAAAACAATATGGTAATATAGGAGCCACATGTAGAGGGACTTCCTATACGAGCAGTTATGATGACGTCACGTAGACCAAGTTGTTAAAGTTACGTATACGATGAGCCTTTTTGAATACAATGTGCTGAAATTTGTTAAAGTCAAGAAAAGGGCAAAATTGACCATCTCCTTAGAAAATGGACAAAATGGCCTGAAACTCGAAACTGATCTGTATGTTATCCTGGCGAAGCCATCAATTTCAATTCGGGTTGAGGAACCGTTTTGAAAAAAAATGTTGAAAACTTCGATGAGTGCAAAGCTGGAGCGAACAACAAAACTAGAACGGTTATAATTCCCTGGAAAGAACAAACAACACGGCTCGAAACCCTGACTGGATAAATAAGTTGTCATTACGAAGCCATGTAGCAAACAATTCAAAGCGACAAACCTCTGGATGGCTTTTTTGTGCAGATACTTCAAAACATCACGCAGTCAACGGAGACAGCAGAACGGCTTATTTGAAACACACACACAAATATTAGCACGTCTAATGACATGTATCCTGCGTACATGAGGAAACACAGTTCCAACTTTAGACCAGCTCGCATCCTCATATTTACAGGAAATGCAGTACACTGTTACACTGTTCTATATATAGAAGAGTAGTGGGCATAAAAGGATTTCCCGCCCACGTGACTGAAAAGGCGACACTGCACGTTGTGTAATCTCATATTTGTTTTAACACTTTGCCTAGTGCACGTCACGATACATTCAATTCGGCGAAAATTTAAATGTCGGAAATCCTGTTGCGCATGATCGGCCACTCAATTACTATCTGTACCATTTCTGCAACACGTGGTGACTTTATAGGCACAGTTCTCTAACACGGGAACAGTTTACTGTACCGGTATTAAACATCCTATGTAGAGATTCGAATGCAAAGGAGATAGGGAGAAGGAAGAGCAAATGTATAGCCCAAACGGGACCTGTTAGTAGGCTAGAATTACTAATTCAGTGGAATGTAATAAATGTTTTAATTCTGAAGAGCAGCAGGAGAACGAAAGCTAAAACAAGCCTTTCACTGAACACGAGCAGATGTAAGGGGAGATAATTCTATCGTTTCGCCCCCTTGTGGTGGACCGCTCTCTTTTTCAATTCTTATGTATCGTGTAAACAGAGGTAGAGTATTAAAAAAGAAACGAAACTGATTTTAAATTTGCAGTCATTGGGTTAATCTGTTTCAGGTAGCACTATAAGGCAGAGCACTGCAAGGAACTATCTGTTAGAATCGACCTGCATTAATCGACGACGTACAACAACAACAAAGGCGGGGTGGAGAGGGAGCGAGCTTTCCTCATTGGTAAGTCACGATATGGCTGAGATATTGCCGATGTGGCGTTAAGCCATAATCATTCATTCATTGGTAAGTCAGAGATAGTTACAAATTAAGAAAACAATCCTAGCTGAGTGCGTTGAATGGCAAAACGGCCACATGTAGCTTAATACTGGGAAATGAAACTGTTTATGGAAAAGGTTTGGGCGAAGATAGGGGGTGGCTTTACGGGATCGATTCCGCTGGGCGGAGAGATAGAGTTACAAGGAAATTGAATTTGAGAAGCACATGAAACTGATATTATACGGACAATGTTTTAATGTACAAACAATGCTTGACTTTAACATGGATCCAGCAGGAGCGAAAATCTACAAAATCAGATCGGAAACAGTTTAGTCCAGTGCGTGGATTTTGAAGCTTACTGAAAATGTGGAGTGGAATAACTAAAATTTACTCACATCCGCCGTACTCCAGACTTTCATGTGGCATTTGCTTCTGTGACGTGAATGTGAGGGGAAGGGCGGATCGGGATGGGGACGGGGGCGCACTCACGGCACTCATTCAAGGGCGATAACTTCTGTTTATGAAGGCAGACGCTGCCTATCAACTGGTTAGGGAGGCGCAATGACCTGTCTACATACAGTATTTGGACTAATCGGGCATGCAAAGATTAAAGATTAAAGATTAACAGAGGTGTAACCAGTAAATGTTTACTGTTGCTCTTTATTCAAGTTGTGTTCACCTGGGTGCATGATGGGGGGTAAAATCAGAATGGTGTCTATTAATTCCGCCCACAACCCGGCGCTAGGGTTTGTGTCTTCCTCGTGCTGTATGAGATCACCACGTTGGATACATGAAGTGTTAAAATCAAGCGCATCTGAGACAGGGGCCTAGTTATTTTGATTAACGAAAAGCATCATGGTGCGCGATACGGACAGTGAATTAATTTATTCGCCTATGGAGGAATTGTACAGCAGAGACTAAGGTCTGATGCTCGTTGTTGGGTGTCATGTCTGGTGTCCGGTGGCTTGCTCGGTACTTATAATCCAGTGAAGCGAGTCAATACACTCGATCGACATCCATAATTTAGACTAGACTATAAGAGTATAAACATACATATATGTATCAAATAAGGCGGGGCCTCCTTGGTTCACTTGCTTTGCGCTCCAGCGCATCGTAATGAACCAGAAGTCTCCCACCAATGCGGTCGCTGTGAGTTTAGGTCCAGCTCATGCTTGCTTCCTCTCCAGAAGGTCTGCCAGCAACCTGCGGATGGTCGTGGGTCTCCCCCGGGCTCTGTCCGGTTTCCTCTCACCATAATGCTGGCGCACGTCGTATAAGTAAAATATACTTGAGTACGTCGTAAAACTCCAATCAAATAAATAAATAAATCAATCAAATAAGGGTCATGTTATTGGCGATTGCGGTTCTGACCTATAAAATGGACACAAAAACACTTGTAACAGTATTAATATACACCACGACATAAAATGTCACACACAACTCTGCGTATTCGGTTCCCAGTGGGAGTGAAAGTTCTGTAATATATGACCATTGAAAGGGTCGCGTGTTCGAATCCAGCTCTGGCACTATATGGTTTCTGTTGCAGCTTTACGCTATAAGCGGTTTGCCAGTTTGCTAAATGGCATGAGCATTGACCGGTGGTTTCTCTCAGGTTCTGCCCGGTTTCATCCACCTGTAAATCTCACTATTAACCATCATATATGGGCCCTGAGTGAAAAATTGGTGATCGATTATAGGTCAATGTTAGTATGCGGCATGCATATGTATACTATCTACCAAATAGTATTTACAAGCCTGCTTTTTCCCAACTTGTTTATGCCTATAGCGATCGAAGCCTAGGCTGTAACCATGCAGGCATATACAAATATGATGCAACGTGGTACCGGTAATCAGTATGTGTGACGTGATAAAAAATAAATGAGAGGATAAAATGCATAAATACTTGTTTTTTTCTTTAAAAAAATGGCTATGTATAATTATCGATAAGCATGTGTGTTGTCGTGTTCTGATACACTGTCAGATACAATGTATTTAAAAATTTGAAACAGAGAAAAGAAAATATAATGGCCCACACTTATCTTAAATGAAAACACTACATTTTTAGAAAGTACGCATCGTCTGAAAGGCAATTTCTTGCTGATTCCAAACATGGTCTTCATTATATTCTGGAAGTTTTTTTTACAGATTTTGGCATTTTTTTTTACAGATCAAAACGGAAATAAAGACTGAGGTACTACCGGTGGGATTTTTGGATCACATTGAAGCACAGCGATGTCACAAATTCTTCTTTTTTGCTGTTAAGCATGTTGTAACTGTTATGCTTCCACCAAAATACAGACACAGGTGTTGTGCTTCATACATATTCACGAGCAGACATATGGCAATCGGAGGATGTGTTGCAGGAAAAAATAACATGTGACGTCACTGTGCATTAATATGGTCCAAACAGTCCACCATAGAGAAAATTCCTTGCTTCTTCCTTCTTCCTTCACCCAAGGCGTAAAGTTTTGGCGCTGAAACACAGCTTAGGCCTATAAAATTGTTCATAACCTAGTGGTGTGAATTAAATGGGTTCCCAGTTATAGGCATTTATATATATATATATATCCATTAAACACTGTAGGACAAGCCTATGTGGTTTGTGCACTCATTACTATATGAATGAGACAAGTATTCACAACACAAGTCTTTAGAAAAACAACACTTACTATTATCTTGAAAAAAATTTCAAGTGCCGGTATAAGCCTACCAAGCCAACACGCAGGTCTGCTTCTTTTTTTCCAGTGGAGACGGGTGGAAACCGTTGTAGCTCTGTCTTATAAATCGGGCGAGTGATCTGGAAGTACCACACCAAGGCGTTTGTGCCTGCCTTGATATTTTACTATAGTGCTGGAGTGCTTGATCCTTCATGTATGGCGACCTGCAGACCTTAGGCCTGTATAAGCGTCATGCTTCATAAGCAGAATGATAACACAGCGCCAACACAACTGAGTCAACATTCCAACAGTCGTTTCATTCTATATGTCCCGTGACGTCTTTATATTCAAAAGAACACAAAAGGTTAGAATTGTGTTCCTGTATGCCGCGAATGAATGAATGGTGGCTGAACGGGAATGTAATACAGCAGTAGATATCTACCTCAGGCAGTCATGCATATGATAGAATAGTAGAAAATTCAGGTATAACAACAATTCAAAGGGCCTACAAATATTTTTCTTTCACCTACTTAGTTCCACAAGAAAACGTTTCAAACGAAATCTTAAAATAACATATTTTTTGTGATAAGAAAATGGCCCAGACTGGATCGGTGATCAAGCGTTGCGCACGTTCATAACAGCAAAACACCTAGCATGTGCATGTTGAACGCCGTACATGTGCCAGAACTGTATTCAGGTGTGGAGCCTGCAAATGCCAGTGATGAACAAGGCTCAGGCTGTTTTAACTTGTCGAATGAATCAGTGTGACCTGGAGTCTGGTAAAGGCTGAACAAACCCTCGTCCAACTGTATACATATTCTTTCCGAGTTGTGTATTTGGACAGCCTAACAAGCAAAGGCCAGGTAAATCACCAAATATAAAACATTACCATGCAACTACATGTCCCGATTTTACTTCAGGTGGTTTTTCAGGCACTTGGTGACGAGCCGGGGGTTCCCTAGCCAATATAATGACGAGGCATTTACATCTGTAGGTGTGACCTCAGATGATTTGTGTCGTGGTTTTCCTTTTCCGTATTGAATAACCAGACGCCTACATTAGCAAGTGTGACCTCAGGTAATTTATCAGATAGATGGTGACGTGTCGTGGATTCTGTAGGCAGTAGAATGACAAGGAACCTACACCTGCAGGTGTGACAAGTAATTTTTCAGGCACCTGGTGACGTGCCGTTACTACCTAGCCAATAGAATGACAATGCACTCACATCTGCAGGTGTGACCTCAGGTAGTTTGTAAGGTATTTATTGCGTGCCGTGCTTTCCCTAGCCAATAGAATGACGAGGCACCTACATCTGCAGGTGTGACCTCAGGTAATTTGTCAGGTACCTGGTGACGTGTCACGCATTCCCTAGCCAATAGAATGACGAGGCACCTACATCTGCAGGTGTGACCTCAGGTAATTTGTCAGGTACCTGGTGACGTGTCACGCATTACCTAGCCAATGGAATGACGAGGCATCCGCAGGTGTCGTGGATTCCCTAGTCAGTAGAAAGACAAGCTCGTAGAATACAATTCAAGGAAGTATTGAAGGACTCATTTATGAAGATGTCAGAGCTGAAATTGTCCCTGGGAACCACCCATTTTCAAGTGTCGAAACGGACGAAAAGACAGAAACAGAATTGCTTCTTTGAAAAATGGGCAAACTTTCTGATAGGCACAAAACTGATTCGCCTTTATGCATTACAATTTAGTTACTCAGGTCACACGCTCGTCGGTCCTTCCATTGTCTGGTGAACAAAAATTGATTCTTTAATGATTGATTAATCTTATTGGCGAAACAATCAACTGGCTGTTACTTTGACCAACAGCGCTGCACAGCAATAATTCCAGCAGCCTTCTGGCATCGCGACCTACCAAGGAGACGATTCCTAAAATGACAAGCTGATTATTCTCAAGATCACTTGCTAAAGTATGCACTAAGCCTAGTCAGAGAGAAGTGGTAGAGCACGTGCTGCTTTCGTCTCATGGGGCATATGGGGCTGTTATCTCATAACTTCACTACCAACTTCATCCTGTTAGCCTCAGGAGCTGCCTCCGTTCTGTTCTCAGACTGGACACAACAACACGAAATGGACAAAATTTATTTTCCTCCAGCAAATTTATCAATCTTGCCAGTAGGAACCGTTTCAGTTACATGTTAACCACATCCCGTATAACTTTGAGCCATACTAGCTTTACACGTGGATGGATGCATGATTTTGGCTTAACGTTGCGTCTACAGTATTTCAGCCATATTATGGCGAGCTTTACCTTTGAAGTGTGCTAACTCCTGATTTGCAGGGAGTGATGCATCCCAGCTTCATGATCGCTACTAAGTGCCTTGTACACGGCTAATGTGTCGTCAAAACACAATCATTCATTCACTCTAACCTCCATGAATTATGCTGAATTCATCAAGTATACGACATATATAGTCTCTTGCTTAACGGTGTGTTCGGTCTCCAGCTTAATGCAGTATATGGTCTCTATCTCAATGAACCCTACGGTCTCCATCTCAACGAAGCATATGGTCCCCAGCTTAATGGAGTATACGGTCTTTAGCTTAATGAAATACATGGTCCTCAGCTGAATGGAGCCTAACGTCTCTACTTAATGAAGTCTAAGGTATTCACCTTAATGAAGCATATGGCCTGTAGTTTCATGAACAGCACGGTGTTTAGCTCAACAAAGCATGCGGGCTCCAGCTTAATGACGCGCACGGTCTCCGGCATGATGAAGTATATCCTCAACGGTGTAATGAATTGCAAGGTCTTTAGCTTAACGAAGCATACGGTGCCTAACTTAATGAAGTGCACCGTCCTCAGCTTTATGAAGGGTGCGGTCGCCATTTGAATAAAATACAAGGTCTACATCTTAATAACTTATACGGTCTCGTGCTTAAAGCAGTGTCACGGCTTCCAGCTAAATAATGTAGGCTATGCTGGGATTTTTCATAGCATTTTGATGCACCCAGCTTCGTGACACATACATTACCAAGCTTTGTACGATATAATGCATCTAGCTACTTGCGATTTACGACGCTTCATGTCAAAAATAATATGCACTCCTCTTTCAGCAAAACGCGGTATACTGTGTTAGCCATACGCGGTGTACTGTTTCCTCTTTACGTAGTGTATCGCTTCCCTGTGATACACTCTATTTGGTTTTATGTGGTACACTCTGTTTTGCTCCAAGTGGTACATTCCGTTTGGCTCCACGAAATACACTCTATTCAACCATTTGGTACACTCTGACTTCAGGAGGTATACTCTATTTGGTTCCATGTGGTACATTCTGTTTGGCTTCATGAGGTACACTCTATTTAGTTTCATGTGGTACATTTTATTAGGCTTTATGTACTACACTGTGCTATATAATATCACGTGGTGCTGATCACTGTTCCAGAATGTTTCAACATCCCGACATTCGAAAACTCATTTAAATGTTGTTCAGTAGTTTTAACGTTGGCAAAGAGGGTGAGTTGTGAAAATATTTCATCTGCCTACATGTAAAAAATGAAATAAATCCCCGACAAGATTAGGATTCTGCCGCATTTGACAGCTTTACAAAAATGCCAGCATGTCCAAGCGCCAACACAGATTCCCCCTGATATTGACAGACTCTTATATACTCATGGTGTTTAGCCAGATGGGTTGTAGTTTAAACGCACCACTGTAGACACGTAAAAGTCATTAACTGTTTAATTATTTAAAGTCCACCAGATCAGTAATGCCGTGGTATATCCTCCATCGTGTTACACCATAGTGTGCACGGTCGTTATCATCTCTTATATCCCACATGTACGACCCCATTTCTCGTACCCTCCCCAGAAATTGTTCTCATCACGTAGTTTGTACTTAAACTGTCAGAAATCACTCTATGAGGAAGATACACGGCTAATCCCATGTTCTGCTATGAGTGTCCAACGCCAGGTTGCCCTTGCGGTTTGCACCATGTCCCCGGACGTCATGTCATTGTGACGGAGCAGTAGTACCATGTGGGTAAACTGCCATCGTCAGACTGAATGGGCAGTTCATGCCCTTGCCAGACATAGTGGACAGTTCATGCCGTGTTCAAGGTGAAGCAATCGTCCACACTGACAGGGCTACATGGGGAGAGACATGGCAGTAGCCCCTTCCTGACTCCAGCAAGAAAATGACCACAGAGCCGTTCATATGACCGGAATAACGCTAGCCTTCTACATAAATATAGCTAAACCTAAGGGACCTGATGAGACAGCAATGCCTGTCAGATTTTATACATATGTACCCGTTGTCTAATATATGGATGCCATTAAGCGGTACGTACACGCAATATAAGCTTAAAGATGCCAATATCGAATTTGATCATGGTTGCTTTCGTACCTCGCGCACGAAAACGTGCACTATATATATTATACTCAGATATAGCCAGACAGATCGTCACAGATTTATTCCACATCACAAGTACATTTTATGGCAAAGGTGTATCACTAGCTGATAGTAAAGATCACAAAGTGCTCAGAATACCATGCTTGGCTATGCCATAATACGCACACCTCCAACATGCCATGGAACCAATACGTTATACAGCCTTAGGTGATTCCGATACACCAAATAATGCAAGATATTGATTGGCGAGATGCTAAACTAGGCCCAAGCCTGAACAACACACTGCTGGCCCTTTTCTACAGAACTAAAGAGGAGTAAAACGAGAGTCGTTAGTCTACTTGAGAGTTGTGTAAATAAGAAGTATGGATTACCTGTGTCGCATTTATTTACACCTGATGGTCTCCTGGTCGCGCCACCATGCTTCGGTCAGCTGCTCTTTCTCCGCCCCTCAGCTGCACCAATAAACAGCTCGACCAAAGCCCGACCGTCATATACAATTCCGATAAGTCGTATCGATCCAGCCGCCACTACCTGGCGCAGGAATTTATGAATCATTACCGCTATCCATTGGCACCGGTTCCTCTCTCTCTTTTGAAGTGCACTCACGCCGTGCACACCGGCTATAATGTCTACCTGAAGTAATTTCCTCGCGGACATGAATTTCATGTCAACATATGACACATCTACAGCTCTAGATGAAATGATTGTATGTAAACTTGGGATGAGCGATGTCTTAGATGTAAGATACACGGTTTTAATTACTGTCTCTATCGCCACAGCTGGGTGTCTCTACAGGAATGCTCAGCTACACCTACCTGTTCTAACCGTGTATGTGGAGGAGAGTACATAAAGGTGAATGCAAAATTGGCTAAATTATAAGTTACCGTATAGCAGGCCATGCAGTACAGAAACTGCTTGGACTGTGAATTGTAAGTGATAATGGGCAACGTAGAAGAACGAAGTATGAGTAACTGTTATATGAATTAATTGTTACTGCGCTCATCAATAAAAATCAGGACGCTACCAGGTAAAATGCACGCCTTAATCAACCCTGTCGGAGGCGTTAGTAACCCCGGCAGCAGCAGCAATATGACAATGTACTTGTCATGTTCGAGAAGTAACATCATACATCACACTGTTGTGCACTTTCAGTGTTTAAATCACATTTCGTTTAAAAAGCTTAGATAAACCATACAATTCCAGAATGCAGATAAATGTAAAATGCCCAAGGTAATGAGGTAATGATATAACAGTGACAGTGTTGCACAGATTCAATACTAAATTATATAACAGCCTTAGAGCAGAGAAAAAAAAAGCGGCAACGAAGATAACCCTTAAGAACAAACCACAAAACAAGTAAACAAAACACAACGGCTAAATGGATTTTCTCCACTTACGTGGTGGTTTGGAGTTCTCACCGGGCATAGATCCTCAGCTGTCAGTATTTGGCGGTCTTGTCCGCCTCAGCGACTCTTCTACAACTACACCCAATGTGCTGCTACACACCGCGGACTGAAGCCTTCTCATTGAACGCAGGCTCATTTACAGGTGTTAACGCTGGCTTTCGTATGCTGCAAGCTAGAGCCGGGGCGGTTTCACGGACTAAGGGACAAACACACGATGTTTGTTTATGTCCCGAGAATGTGTCCACAAAATTCCAGTTGTAATATTTACCCGGTGTCGTTTCAATATGTAGATGCTGTACAAGCTTTGTTTAAATTTTTGGCCTTTAGGTGAGTTCGACTGGGAGACAGGCCGGGGGAAAATCGTGCGGGTTAATGGCTCTCCGAAAATGACACGAATGAAAACAACTGTAATCTTGTCGGCTAGATCCAAGTGAGGAGTTGGTAATGGAAGTCTCACCTACTCTGTGGAGGAGACACCCGGGGTGGGGGTTGGGGTGAGGATGGGAGAAGATATTCACGGTACACGAGGGAAGGAAGTATCCATAGTACACAAGGCGAGTAAGTATCCACCGTAGACCAGAAGAGGTGGTATCCACGGTAAACCATGGGAATAAGTGTCCATTGTAGACCAGGAGAGTTAATTAGTATTCACGGTAGACCATTGGAGGTAGTATCCATGGTACACAAGGGGAGTAAGTACCCACCAGTATCCACAACAATTCAAAGGAGTATCCATAGTAAACCGGGGGAGGGGGGAGGAAGAGGTAAGTATCCGCTATAGACCAGGGAATGAAATATCCACACTAACCCAGGAGAGCTGGTATCCATAGTAGATCTTGGAAGCTAGTAGACCAGAAGAGTTAATATCCACGTTAGATCATTGGAGTAAATACCCATGGTAGAAGGAGAGTTATTATCCACGGTAAATCGGAAGAGTTAAAACCCACGCTAGACTGTTGGAGTAAGTATACATGGTCGACGAGGGGAGAAATTGTCCACAACAAATCAGGGGAGTAAGTATCCAAGGCAAACCGGGGTGGTCATTATCCACAACAGACCAGGCGAATAAGTATCCACCGTAGACAAGGAGAGTAAGTATCCACAGTAGATCAGGAGAGTAAGTATCCACAGTAGACCAGGAGAGTAAGTATCCACCGTAGACCAGGAGAGTAAGTATCCACGGTAAACCAGGCGAGTAAGCATCCAAGGTAGACCAGGCGAGCAAGTATCCACGGTAGATAATTATACAAGATAGACAAGAAGAATGAGTATCTACCGTACCGAGGAAGTATGTATCCACGGTAGACCATTGCAGTATTTATTTTATTTTTCGATTTGATTGGTGTTTTACGCCGTACTCAAGAATATTTCACTAATACGACTTATATTATGGTGAGAGGAAACCGGGCAGAGCCCGGAAGAAACCCACGACAATCGGTAGGTTGCTGACAGACCTTCCCACGTACGGCCGGACAGGAAGCCAGCATGCGATGGACTATAACTCATAGCGATCGCATTGGTGGGAGGTTCCTGGGTCTTTGCGCTACGCTAGCGTGCTAACCGACTGGGCCACAGTTGCCCCCTGTCCCCATCCAGCTGGAGTATCCACAGTGGGCGAGGTGAATAAATACATGTATCCACGGTAGACGAGGGGAGTAGTATCCATGGTAAACCGGAGGAGTAAGTATCCACGGTACACCAATGGAGTAAGTATCCACGGTAGACGAAATGAGTAAATACATGTATCCACGGTAGACGAGGGGAGTAGGTACATATATCCACTGTAGACGAGGGGAATAAGTGTCCACGGTAGACCAGGTTAGTTAGTATGACCAGCGGAAAAAGCATCAATACTAGACCAGGGGAGTAAGCATATTTATCTTACATGTATATGACTGTGGTCAGGTTTATGGGTGTAGGAGACCAGTGCACCGGCTTTTTCCCCAGTTTGAACAACAAGCCTTCCCTCAGTTAGCTGAAACCCCCCCTGACTTATGGCCGCAACCGAAACAGTGTGGACTGGAGTGGATAACGTTACATCTTTGGCCAGATACATGGCAGTCGCAGGGAGCCAGTGCGCTTTGACCTTCTGAGCCTCCTGTGAGACCTCCGATACAACGGATAAATACACAACGTTCAACTATATGTTTGTATGCAATTATGCATTATCAGTGGGGGATTTCAAGTAATCATGAAAGTACGAGTACAAGGATAATAACAATTTATGTAGCCTAATTGGTCAACCCAACATCAGAACAATCTCAAGTGAACACCCCTAGAGTATCTTGAGAAAATACGTGCAGTAAGCATGATTATACTGCGCGCGTGCGGCAAAACTGAGCATGCTGCATGGGCACGTACGGAACATACTGTATATGCGCGTGCCACACATCTGGGCATCTGGAAAAATGCGTGCAGTAAGTATGAACATACCGGGCAAAACTGAGCACGCTCAGTGGGCATGCTCAACACAACTGAGCAATTTGCAGTAAACCTACAGGGCGGTAAAGATGAACCTGCAGGGCACGTGCAGGAAACATGAACCTGTTTCGCGTGTGCAGCCGACATGAACCTGCTGTGCGCGTGCACAGAGGTGTCTCATGAAGAGCAGATCAAAATCTGCCCGCATTTTCAACAGGTACTTAAAAGATATTAACTGACGAATTATCATCGTCAACATCAGGATTTTCTGCCTCTTATAAGTAAGGAACTCTTAACGGATTACATAATTATGCTTCCAGAGATAAACACTAAGTAATGGCCACCCGAGGGTGTTTACTCTATTAGTGCCACACAGACATGCGAGGGTCTACGGTTTTCAGGTTAGTCACCTCAGCGTGTTGGTGATCGACATTGTCGCCATGTTTATTCATGCAACCCTTGCAATTCACGAGAGTCTTGCACAGATTATACTGTAATGCAAGCGGCATACGTGTGTGTCATGGTATACATGGCACGGTGGTTTGAACGAAAAGTATATCTGTCTGACAGCCACCGCCTGTGACGAGTTGAGGTTCGGGGTGGGGCAGGGGACCTATGTAATCTATTTATGTCATCCTACACAGGGCGACAACTGTACACTGCGATCGCTTCTCACGACGGCTGATCATTGAACGTTGGTGTGCCAATGATTGTCACCATGTAATTGGATCTCTTGTTACCAAGGCAACCTAAACTTAATTCCTCAGCCTCTGCTGATGTACAAATGCCTGTAACGAGTTCAAAAGGAAATCTGATGATCAGCTCCGGCATCCTGTTTCTATACGCATAGGCTCTTAAATCGGGCTTAAGTGTGAATGGTTTTAATTAATACCTTATTTATCAATGTTGGTATAATACATCAGCATTGTGCTGTCACTACCACAGGAAAAACAGAAGGGAAAAAATATTCGATAGGCAGGAGAAACACTTCTTGAAGACTAAAGAGAATATATTGTCGAGGGACACCTCTGAAGCCATAGATCCAAAGCATTTCTGCTTTATGATTCATCTTTAAACCCATTTGCTTTAAGCAGCCTGGATTATGTTCAGTTTTACACAATACTAATCTTTTATGCGCTTTGTCGTTCAGGACACCTGCTTTTGCCTTTAATGACATCTGGGTTTTGTCATGTAACACTTGGTTATGCTTTATTACACCTTGCGTGTCTTCAAGAGTCGGGGGGGGGGGGCAAAGCCACTGTGATGCTAGGTTATGTGAAAGGTTTTGTACATTTGTGGTTAACGGCACTATAATTATGACAATATTTTTCTTCTGGAGGCAAAATGACATTCTAATTCTATCATCTGCGGGCCTAGAACCAGACACGTCTATCATGTCATCATTTTCACCTGTACTGCCTGTACATCGAACACCCTAGGTAACAAACTGTGCATATTAACCTGTTAAATTATCCCTGTAGGATCGTGCGATTGTAGTGCCACAATGATAGTGCTTACACATCCATTAAATCCAGGAAGCAATAACAAATAATGTATGCACACTGGTTTTAAAAAATAATAAATATCTTTAACTACAAAACCTTTCTATCTTTTACCAAATACATTTTTCTGCCTGCAGGTTGTTTTAGTTCTTTTTCAGAGTGCAACGTGTGAGAAAAATCCGTGTTCGTTGAGGACATGACGCCCTATTTATGCAAAAGACATTGAGTCAGAGGTGCTAGGGTGTGATCTGCTCTTTAAAGTGCCACTCTGGTAAGAATACAAACTGCGTAGAAATATTAAGACTATATGAAAGAAATCTTACAAAACAAACTTAACGCCATGGCTCAACAGGATTTTCTATCAATAAAAGTAATTAACCTATATAACAGAAAAACAAAATCTTCGGCTTTGTCCCTTAAATTTTCCTAATGTTACATGAAAACATCCTTTATATGACGTCGAATCAGGCAGTTTTAACGCCGAGTAAGGCATTTAAGCTGGGATGACGTCAAGAGCGTTTGAAAGGGCAGTGTCAAGCGATGGGTGATCATATGTTCGTGCATGACGTCACATCAGGCAAAGTTGAAGGACTGAAAAATATCGGTTTTAATACACTGCAATATTTTTACAATTCAGGAATGCAATTCACACTCAACCTTTATCATTTCACTTTGCTTTGAACACATAGATGTTTTGACATCAAAGTAGCTCAAGATAGCACAAGATAAGACAGCCTGGTTTGTGAGGTAACGTCCTGTATGACTGTAAGACGAGATAGGTGAGGCACAGTCTAAAAGTTTACGACCAACCTGAAGAAGTCGTTATTTTTAAACAAAGACTAGGACGTTTGAAATTGCTGGTGTAAAGCCACGCATATGCCTGTGGTCGCCATATTATGAAAACATATATGATGCTGCACTGAGTGGTTGGAGTTCAATGAATGAATGCTTATTGTTTAACGCCCTACTCAAGAATATTTCATTTATACGTAGGCGGTGTCTCCTTGGTGCAGGACGGATTTCCACCGTATCTTTTATCTGGTGCTGCCTCACCGAGGCGTCTTGCTGAAGACACAGTCACATTATACTGACCCTCTATCCTCTCATTGCTGAGCGCCTAGCGAGAAAACAGCATGTACCATTTTTTAAAGTCTTTAGTATGACCCGACCCAGGTTTGAACCCAGATCTCCCCGTCCTAAAGCGAACGCTCTACCAACTGCGCTATCCGGGCGGGTCTGCAGTTGAAAATAAATGAAATGAAATGAAATGGCTCATTGATTATGTGAGGTCCTATTTGAAAAGTAGGTCAACGAAATTACAGAAAGGCTGATTGGTGGCGTCCTATGTGACCATAAAATCTTGGCAAGCTGAGTCAGCTTGAGGTGCGCATTCTACTCACGACAGTGTTACATAAACTACCAGATACAGTTGATTGACAAAAGCTTTAGGTACTTCATAATGTGACCCCATAGGTGGATGCTCTAAACAGGACTCGGTCAGTGGTTGTGAGAGGCCTTCAGCCATTGTTAGATGCCTTCGAGTTGTTAGCAACCCGATCGTTACATCAGGCCGAAGTAGTAGTATCAAACTCCAGTGGCACCTTAAGCTCCAATCTGACAATTACTGGCTGTAAAGCCTAATTCAATTGTTAAGTGTGTTTGTGGCCTTGTACAAAAAGCAAAATGTTCCCTTTCATTAATATGACCATCGACACGTACGACAGTGCCAGAGTTCCACGTAAATAACCCTCACCGGCTTATAACGTTACAAGGTCATAAATGGCAGCCTGGCCAACTGTACCATGCTACGAGGCATGGGAAAAACACTACCGTCAAAGTAGAAGCAACAAAGAAGAGTAAAGCAGTTAATCAAACTCAAATCTAACGTCAGTAAAATGCATTGATTTAGACAGTGCGCGGACAGCTTTGAACAGAAAAGACAAAGTGCATGTCATGGTCGATAGAAAGGCGGGCATGCAGATCCAGAGGCAATATAGATTATGATTACATTTGATGATAACAGGAAATTAATAATTCATAAAGGATTTGTAGTTCAATGAACTGGAACCCGATGGCATTGAAAAGATATGAAGAACTCATTTTCCTTGCGATATAAGTTTGCAGTACATAAAACACGCTTTTAGGGCCGAACATTGTTGTCTGAATGGGTTTTCACATTCTATACTTTGAAGAATCAATGTACCCAAAGCTGTCTTCTACCTGGACTGTTGTTGCTGCCATATTGCTGCAACATTGCTGAAGTGACGTACAGCCATAAGGGCTGTATGTATTTTTTTAAAAATTAATAGTTTAACCAGTAGCAGTTATCACCAACCCTTAAATAAACGAATGCAAATGACTTTATCAAACATTTATTAGTTTATTTATAATTTAATACTTGATTCGATGATCTAATCACTAAAGGTAATCAGTGTTGGAGGCATCGCTGACTCAATTTGTAAAGGTGTGGACTGGTTGAATACAACAAACCTTTTACCACTAAAGTCGCATGTTCGAATTCCGCTCTCGGTAGTTTTTATATCAATACCATTAATAGTTATAGTTCATGATCTTTTATGAATTCCTACACACCAAAAACAGATGTTTTCATATTGGACGCCACGAAAACCCCAAATCTGTTACACTTTTGAAACATGTATGTATGCAGGTTTATCAAATGGTTTAATATTTCTAGTATTACCTTCTGCAACGCGTTAAACCCTAAAGAAATGATGTAATGTAGTTTAACTCAATATTAAAATGAAAAGCAACCCTAATAATCAGTAAACACGCACATAATCTACATGCGTTGCAGTAGGTCTAGGCTATGTATTAACTTTACCATTTCACCCCATTTCTGTGCCCCCTTTCTGTTTTTATTTACGATTGTTGAAATAAAAAAGCATACGCAATGCATGTAACTGTCTCTCGCGTACTGTTCTTCTATAGGACGAAAATGACTTTATCGTTGCAAAATATAACATGATTTGTTTTGAAATATCTTCCAAACACCTCCGTTTAAAACAAAGCGGGGGTGCTTTGGATATGAACATGGTGTACACGTGTTACCTGTTTAATATTTTTTTAGAGTAGTGTTTCATTGCTCTTGAGTTAAGGCTTTCTCCTCTGATGTACACGTACCACTCTTTACAAATTTATAATTAACGCTTTTAAATCGTTAACCAAGTAGTAAGTAGACTTGTTTTGTTTCTTAGCCGGCAGAGCAAAAGTTACATGTATAGCTTGAACAGGTTGATACCAAAAGAAACTACAGTTATTTACAATATAATCTTATAGCAATGAACAAAATTTCAGTAACACGAACAGTATATACTTGAGTTCAAAACAAGTTTGTATACTAAACTAAAAAGCTTTAAAAGTTGACTCGAGGGGCGTGGTATAGAATTGTCAAAGTACAATTTGATTTGTCCTAAAACGCTACACAGTCTTGCTCCAGGGTTGTTTTCTAGGTACGTTCTGGTTGTTCTAATCACAACGAGAAATATCGAAACATTAAGCTTTATACGATTTTTGTACTGAAATAGAAATTAATATTTGATACATTGGTGAAGAACAAATAATGAGTTTTCTGATTTGTTCAAGCTGAGTTTCTACAAAGGAATGGGCTAGAAAAAAACCCTGAACTCATGAATTCCTCAAGCTGGTCTTGCCTTTACGATGAAATATTGTTTTCAAAAACATATTGTGGTCTTCTCTTTTGTCATATTATCTTGCTTTGGGTACAAAATTACTACCAAAATGTCATTCAGCCTATACTAACGTTCATATTACTCATTAATATCCTAGTCCTATAAACATGTTTCGATCACTTCACTTTTGATCACATATAACACAGTGGTCTCAGTGTCAGCATTCTTAGTGCCACCTAACACATCACATCCTGGAACACAAAAGAACGATTTCGGACACAAAATTTCAAGTAAGACTAAACTTACGTAAGAACTTCAATGTTTAAACATTGAATGAATTTTTAAGGATTAGTTGTCAGTACACCTAAGAAAAAGAGCAGAAAAACTTTTCGACAAACCGAAACAAGTCGCTATATTCGCACATATGCAAGTATGCAAGGTGAAATTCAATAGTCCTTGACAATATAGATTTTTGTAGTTGCAGATGGTGTCATGCTACATTGTCGGCCTTTACACAGAACAAATAAACGGAGGGACTGAACAATATTGCAATGCGATAGCACGATAGTGCGAAACGATTGTAGGATAGTGCTATGGGATGGAGGGTGATAGCTACACCTATCTCTTCAGTATCTATTATTTTTGCACGGAATCAATATCAAAGTTTCAACAAATCAGTATGATCTAATATATATATCGTATCTTACAAATAGAATTCTAAAGCTCTTAATGTCTCCAGGCGGCGGTAAAGTACACCGGTGTGCGTTTTACATACAAGTACAGAGAATGACATCGATTTAGATCTTGCTCAAAACGAGGATGTCTGAAAATTGCTTCTGCAATTGTGCGAGACGACGTGGTTTTTCTCCGCCTTAATATATCCATTTTATTCAGAGATATTAGATACCACAGCAGTTGCATGCAAACGCACTTCAAGACATCACAAGGTTTCCCTCTTCATACAAACAAATATTATATTCAATAATACACTATGGTAGAGCCTGTGTTGAATAAGCAATAGATTTGCACTCACGTGGGACTTCTTGTATGGAAACGGTCAGAGGTCATGCCTACTTTCCTTCTTCAAACCGAGACAGAGCAGCGGAAACGTTAAAGAGAAATCAGCGACAGGACCATACAAAATACGAATGAATAAAACCAGGGTCCAAAAGGGTGAAGGGAATATACGAGGTCAACCATTGAAAGGACGAGGTTTAGACACTTTATTTTCACAAAACAAAATGCAAAATAACAAAATGCGACTTCTTGTGGAATCGCTTCCTTTCTCGGTCTCGTCGTTGAAAGTACGACAGGGCAACACAAGTCCTCGTCGTGTTGTTTCGAGTTTCCTTACTTTTGTTTTTTTTTTTTTTTAGTACTTTTGTTTCTCCCTTTTGCACTTTTGCCTAACACTTCCGCCTCGTATACTTTTCATTGTTTCGCATAACTTTAGGTCTAAGCAATCCATAGAAAAGACGAAAGCACGCAGGGCTTCAACCGGTACATCAGTCCGTAGACATTAATTATTCTATGGTACAATCCAATTACTGTTAAGCCGAACAATACATTCCTCGAAAATGAGAATTGTATCAGTTTAACAGAATGTAAACTGATCGAATTTACGTGCAATATATTTTCACTATAAACATTTGGCCTAACGATCAAGAAGCTGTCTCAGACTTAGACTTAGGTCAAACTAAGTTTTAATTTGTGGTATTATTTCTGAACTTTGATTTAAACTTGAACACTATAATTTTCAAAGACCATATATGGCGTCAAATCGACTTAATATTCGGCCTACATGACTATTTAATAAAAAGTGAAGGCTGCTTTGGATTTCCACAGTAGACTAATTCTCGTATTGCCACTTCGGGTTGCCACTTTGTATCTACTTGTTGTACTGTCGTCTGTTGCTTTGTGTTTATGTCTCGTCTTGTCGCTTTTGTAGGCTAATTCTCGTGCTTTCAAGTTGTCACTTTGTCCGCTTGCGGTGTTAATTGTCGCATAGCCGAATCGTTGCCCAGTAATATCAGTTTACAGCATCGCTGTAATATCATTTATTACATTTGGGATATCATTTATTTTGAGTTGGGAATTTGGACCCGACAAGCACACTGGGATCGACCATCACACTAGAAGCCCCACTGCCCAATTATGGAGCATCATACCATGCAGACGCCTCACAGTTGCACATGTACCGCGTAGCTGATGTAAAGTGTTATTCTCGAAACACAACGTTCATGACGACACTATGCCATCTCTTTGAATTATTATCTTGTCCACGGGTAAAAAGTAGTACGTTATAGCTGATGCCTAATCTAATTGTTGCCTCAAAGCAGCTGGCTTACCTACCTCTCTGGAATACCCGTGTGGAACTCTGTGCACCTGCTGACTTGTTGCCGACTGAATTTGTTCTAGTAATAGGCAGTTGTCATGCGTCTGCAAGCTTACGTGCACAAGAATGTTCTCTTACAGCACCTGTTGTTCCGTTCTACTCATTCACCCCTGATGCTTCACAACAAGCTTACACTCACCTTCTTGGCCACAGACGGGCAGTGACATGGCCGGTGGCCAAACCCCGTCAAGAAGGCGGCATGGGCAAGTGGATGAGCTACAGGTACTGCATACTCTGTGGCATCAACGGTTGTCCCCTGACATACTAGATTCATCAGCGATCTCTGAGAGCAGTCCCTCGTGGAGTCGTCGCCCTGAGGTAAAACCAGTGCGGTGCTATCAGCTGATACACAACGCGCAGACGAGCTATACCCAACGACAGCTCTTATGGCTACCTCCCAGATTTCGTCTCGCTGGTAATTAATTGAACGAAATCGATTTTGTCCGCTCCCATGTTGAAGATTGTGAGGAATTAGCAGCGCCTACCACAACTGATTGGTCTGACTCTCTTGACAAAGTCATAAAGGACATATTGTCCACGACTGCATGCGCCGCATTCCGTCACACTGCCAAAGCTGTCAGACATGTCGTCCACATTTCCACAGAGTAATTATGCTCGTCCACATTTCCACAGAGTACTTATGCTCATGTCCATGAAGTACCCGTGATGGTCCACTCGTGGTCATACGTGGCACAAGCCGTGTATCAAAATACTGGGATTCAGGTTGAATATGTATTCACACACTGATCAGCATTTTCTCTGGGTGGCTCTTGCTGGGAAAGCGATTCCGTGCTGAAGCCCCATTATGGAGAGGATGCGCTTGACTTTAAGCCTCGCTGCACATGGCAAGTGCACCTTACCTGGCCGACATCCCCTTTATTTGCCCACGCACACTGCCGGCCGAATCGGGCTGCCCTGCCTGACATTATGACTCGCTACGACACACTGAAGCTTTGTTGTTCTTTGTTGGGCCATCTGAAGAGATTCACTTGGCATTCTGGGCCCACCGGAGGCCAAGACGGATTTGTTTGACAGGGTAGAGTACAATCAAATAAATCGCGTCACAAACCCTTTACGTCTACAAGCTCAACCCGTCTCCATGGCGACTGCAATTGTCAACTATCCACTGGAAGATCCTAGCATTCTCCATATTCCAGTCGACAGCGTTGTCCAGCGGATACTACTGATCTCCATGCAGATACAGTCATTAACTACTGTGATGTACTTTAAATTACGTAACATTTCGCCTGGGAGATGCGCTGGGGAGGCAACATGTCATGGGCCTGCTTCAACAACACATAGCAGTTCAGAAGAAATATAGTACATTTATGAAAAGAAACACAGATGTATAGAAATTGGCTACTGCTTTTATTCGTCTGTCTGAGCAGAGAGACTATTATCGTGTTGTGCCATGTCGCATCGTTTCCCTTCTGCCTATGTGCTGAGTTGTATGATCGTAGTATTCCTGTAATCTTTCAACAGGCTATCACCGGACTGGCTGTATATATCCATACTTTGGCCTCGCTAAACTTATTGATTTTTTCAGCCCGGCCAAGAGTGGTAAATTGAAATGTCTCCATGTCCTTAAACACATCACAGACTCGTCAGTAATTACTGCGCAGCGACGAACCGTGGCATTGCTAGATACTTAATCTTTGACAATGACATTACCTGAGCCTTTTTCAGAATCTGTACAAGCTTCTCTGGGCCGCCATACAAAAGTAATCAATGTACATCAAAGGTTTTCTGTCACTGACAGGTTTATGCTGTTTGTTTGTTATAATATTACTCCTTTCCTTCAAATACTATATGGGTCTGCCATCCGAATTCTTGCTGCAGCCCAATTACCAGTCGCATACGACTGACTTCGGATATATCTTAAACTCCTCTAGTGTTACCCCTGTACATGTGTATGTAGTTAGGTAACTGCAGATATATCAGTCCTGCCATAGATAAAAGATGGTCGTGAACGTCACAAGTTATAACTGCTAAAACAAGTGTGTCAAGCTCATTCTGAAAAAGGCCTTTACTCTAAGTTCTTTTTTTCATAATTTTACAATGAGCGTTTTTCCTGTAAATAAACATGCATATAGTGTCCAGAAACTCTGTCATCCTAGTTCGTAATTGTTCTGCTTAATCCTGTTATAGGGCCGTATATTCGTCGTGCATGTTGAATAAGATCGTGCGGTTGGATACATAAACAGCCGCAGTCAAAGTGCAGCTGAGATACGTATTTTGAATAAAGACAACTTGTGAACTAACATCCTACACTGGACACTTAATTCATCCGCCTAGAACATTTCTTGCCTTTTTCCGTTATTAGAGTTAACGCCTTCTCTTTGCATAATCGGTCCTAATTTTTATATTCCATATTTTCTCAGTTCAATGGCGGTTTGTCTTGAACGTTGCTTTGGAAATTGGTCTTGCGATTATTGACCCTGAGCAACCTATATAGATGATACGAATGTCTGTTTCGATGCATACATTTCAATTACCAAATAGTGAGAGGATGTTGACACACAGGTGCAAGCAAGTAACAGTAAAGGCCTGATGAAAAAATTGACAAGTATAAAACCATGCACGGTGTACCTACTTTGTTCCCTGCACTACGTAAATGATGTCATGTTCTATTATTTCCTAGTCACAGGTTAGAAAAACAGGAGGCAGCTGTGAGTATGTACAACGCCATTAACTTTCTGACAAACAAGTGGTGGTTCACCAGAACCATTATCAAGATGGCTGTACAGCCATTGGTACAAATCATGAACAATCAGCCAGAAATGTCACATCGGTCATCAGACTGCACACTTAGAAGTTTACACCGTAGCAGCTGTTACATATACTGATTTCTGACAAATATTTTTGCCTCTACTTTCATATGTAGTCTGTAACGGAAGCCAGCGTCTCTGCACATCGGTCCCAGAGAAAAAGTGTCCCGCCCTGAAGCATGGTGAATAAATGATAAGCTAATAAGTCCAAAAGGGAGGTTTGTGAAAGTCAACAGAGTGTCAGTGTTTTAGACCAATAATGAGAATCGCTTCAAGTGCCTTCCAACAGCTTTGCGTTCTGTCAACTTCTATATTAATTCAACATATTACATTAATGGGATAGCCATATGCTCACGGTTTATGGTATCGTGCATCGCTGTATTCTCTTTTCCCAGAGCTATTAGCAAATGACTGGGAACGCGCTATTCCCGCCTTGTAATATCACATTAGATATGACAGTAGCTGTGCTCACTGGACCCATCACACCCCGATTCTTATAGCCTTGCGACGGATCGAGTGTGAAAAACAATTACATGGTGATGTTGATAGGCAAAACCCAGGCTATAAACATAACAGTATAATGGTTTTAAACACGGGGTTGTGCGAAGAACGGATGTGGGCAATGTTCACTGAGATATACAAACAATCCACCTATATTGTCTCCGCTAGCGGCTTTAAAATGGTATGATAAGTGAAATATAAGCCAGTGGCATTAACTCGTTGTCCTTGTGCCTCATGCATATGTATGCATCCCAATTGGCTCGGCAGTTCTCATAGCAGCAGTCTACAAGTTAAGCTTATATATAGATTGCAAAATGAAATGTTGGGAGATTAGGAGATTGCAAGGAAGAGTGTACGTGTGGGGAAGCTTGGGTATACAGCCGGCATATAGAGAATGTAACTATAAACTATCACCGATTAATCGTCATGCGAATGAATGATAACGAAAGTAGGAGTTTTGATGGCCTCTGCATGGGTGTTACTTTGAAATTGGATGCACTCATGTCCCAGTGATTTCGGAATTCCGTAGAGGAGCTGAGTCATAAGGTAAAACTTCCATATCTGTGGTATGAAATGTCCTCACAACATGGTTCTTTCAAAATATCTGCAGAATGTTGTCAGGTAACATACAATAACTAATATGGTGGTTTGCACAGGATTACGCATGTTTTGGTAAATTTTACAGCCTTTCATAATGTAGCTGTATGCGGGGACAGATAATATTCATTTACTGATTTTTTTTAAATCGTAGTTCAAGGTCATTCTCAAGAATTTTAAGAGGGATAATGAGATAATAAGTGTTTAACTTATTTAAGCTCTATAAGGTAATGAGAGGTTAACATCTTTATATTCTAACATTTACGTTCATGTAAACAAAAGTTCTTTCCTATTGTGAAGGGAGTAACAATTATGTAAGAAAATGTTTAACTCAAATAACTGTATGGTACAATACTGAGACATCAACTGTTCCTAGAAGGCTAAAACCGTGCTGCACAGGGGTTTAATCAGAAAATAGGTCCCCTATTAATATCTTAATTAAGCAATATTAACCAGCATCCGAGGGCCATCTACAAGTCCTCGAAGCGGAGGACTGGATATCATGATTCTGTGAAATTGAAACAATTCAATAAAATTTTTCATAATAAATTATTTTCCCAACATGCAAATTTTAAGTAATAAAATGAGTTAAGAAATCCGTTGTTATATGATTACCTAAAGGTTAAAGGATTAGTGTAGTCATATATACACCTGTGTTGTAATAAAGGGCATCTTTCCAACATGGCTTTCATTGAATGTCACAGCATAAGCTAAATAAGTACATCGTGATGGATGGCCGCTAGACGTGACAGATATTCTAATCTCGTAAATTAACCCACACAAACTAAAATCATAAGAATCTTCGACGGGACAGTTACAATAAATGGTTAAGTTTAAATTTGAACAGCTGTGCCCAGTTAACTACTGGCTTTTTTCGCCCTGACAGACCACATCAATAAGTTTCTCGTTCACAATAATTCCCGTTCAGAGTGAATGTTGGAATGTTACTGATCTCGCGTAGCCGACTTCACTGGATACAACACCACATGTTACAGAACCCAACTTGAAACTATTTTATTCAATGAGGGAAGGTGAAACGTACATGCAGTATAATGATTTCTCTTTTTCGACAGCTACCGGGGATGAAACCCACGACCATCAGAAGGTTGCTGGCCAACCTTTCAATGCACGTACGAATGGAGCGACCGCATTGGCGTGAAGCTCCAGCAAATTGTATACACTTGTACACAAAAGACAGGTTGGCTCCTAACACCTATTACATTATTGATCGACGAAATTGAAATATTGCTACTCAATCCAAATATCTTGAAATTCAGACTTTTAACCAAAATCTTAATTGGACCTCCCCAAGCCACTTACCCAAAGGTCATCTTAATAGTCTAGTATATCCATCCTTGTCCATATATGCACTGTGATACTATCTTCTACATATTGCTGTTCACTTTGCAGGCAGTAGCTATGCGGAGAGTTAATGCCTAGTCCCATGGTCTTAACTTGCCAATATTTGTCAGCTTACCCCTGAATCACATTCGAACGTTTGTCCTCAGCGAAAATTTTATCACCGTTCAGTTGACACTGTTCTGTTCCAGTCGCGAATTTGTGCCTTGATATTTCCCCCAGAGTTCATTTTCCGACTTCGATCGACCAATTTGCAAAACAAATCTGTCGCTTAATCTGTATAAATGACCTAGCTAAATATGAAGTTAGAGTTAAATGTACTTCATCGTTTAAATTTAACGTGATTCATTCTGATAGATGTCAGTTACAGTCTAGGTCACTGTAAATTATGTGCATATTTATAGACGATTGAAAACTTGTATCAGGTTTTTACCAAGTTAAAGTATGCCAAATTAAAATCGATGAGGAAATGTAATGCATTAAGTTTTAAAAATGACAAGGAAAGAATTGGGATTTGCTCTATGGTGCAATATTGTTAAGCATACATTTTCGAAGTATTGCCGACGTGACGTTAAGTACATGTAGTACAGTGTATGTTGGCTTTGTGTTCCTCTTGCTTAATTGTCTATTTGTTCGTTACAACAGTAAATTGAACGGAATTGTTACTTAAATACCATCATGAAGTCCTGACCGTAGACTTTAATAGCACTACAACAGCAACAAAATTAAATCAAAGACTTTCTGTAATATAGATGGCATTGTAACAGAGGATTATTTGAACAATTTTTCTAACCATATAGGAAAGTCCGTTGGCAAATGGCAAGTGTGGACTGAAGTAAAGCATATGGAGTGTGGTGTTCTAAAACTATTGACATCTAATGATACGGAGGTAAAGTCCGTAGGCAAGGGTCAAGTGTGGACTGAAATAGGGCAGATTGGTGCCAAAGCTATTGACATTTAGTAATGTGTAGACAAAGCCCGTAGGCATAGGACAGGTGTGGACTGAAGTGAAGCATATGGATGTTGGATATCGAACTATTTTTATTTCCTGACATCTGGTGATATGTATAAAACGTTCTTAGGCAAATGCCCAGTGTGGACTGAAGTAAAGCGTATGGGTGCCAGAACTATTGACATCTACTGATATGTAGACAAAGTCCTTAGGAAAATGGCCAGTGTGGATTGAAGAATAAAATGTATGGGTGCCAGAAAAATTTACATTTAATGATATGTGGGAAGAAAGACATCTTTTAGTAGATAGGTACACGTACCAAGTATATATTTAGTTGTTTTAACTCGGTAAAGTCACTCGTAGTCAATATCAAAATGGGCAAAATCCAGCATGTTTTGAAGGAGAGACACAGTTATCTAAACTGTAATCAACTTCACTCTAAGCCATGTTTTCGATTCTGTCATGTTTGACATTATATTCATGTTTGGGTATAATATAATTTCAATAAGTGAATTTTTTTTATCTGCTGTAGCCTCATGATCTCACGACAGGCGCCAGATTTCAGTGGTATGACATTCTGTTATAAAATAAAAGAAATACTGTTCCTTCCTGAGGATAGTACTGTAGGCATTTTTACTTTTCGGAGTCCTTGAATCGAATATATATATATATATACTTTTAAGCCGGTGACGATCGGGATATTCAGATTTAGGAACAGTGTTATGATGCCAAAAGTTAAAATCATCGTGCTGCCGGGTGGGCTCATTCTCCTCACAGCGCATGCGCCACTCTCCCAAGCACTCCCAATACAATGCAGCCACCATTACACATTTTTGATCTTATGAATCCAGTATTAAACAGTAAAACAACTGGTATGTGGGAATTTTGGACCCTGAACTGACCTAAACGCGACTGTGCCAGTGTGTGACCTAGCAATAAAACTTTGCCTTATAACAAATTTCAAAGTTTCCCTGTCAATAACTGGTTATTATAGATTGTGTTGTAGTGTTGGGCATTTTCTGGAAGTATCGGTGGCTGCTGCATTTTAGAAAAGTAAATATGTGATCTAACACCCTTTTACCAATAGGGCTAAACAGAATGTAACTTTGATTTTTCACGTCAGAGTTATTCCCCCTTGAGCTGATGCAATCGTCGATTGCAGGTTGTGAAAGAACTATTTTAGGAACTATTTCAGCTAGGCTATTCGGCTGTTTCACAATATTTCTCTCACGTCAGCTTTGTTTCATCATGGCTTTTAGATGAGTATAAAAAAACTAGGACCTTAATATCGCCAATTAAATAAGTGAACTGAGGTAAGTTGAGATCCCTGTTCATATTACTAGGTAAGTAAATTAGATATCTAGGGGGTCTGTGGGACTCTATTCCTTTGACCATTGTTTAACGCCATACTCAAGAATTTTTCATACAGTGGCGGCTGGGTCTCTAGATGTCAATTTATGATCTGTACAGTTGACATATACTGTATGAGCCTTTACCAGAGAAGGACAGACTGTTTTAACGCACCAGGGGACAGTTTCATAAAGCATACGAAAGCTGAGTTCGCCTTAAGTAGCAGATATGTTATACAGATATGAAGTACACTTAGCGAAGGGCTAATTATCTCTGTGTATGCTTCATAAAACTGGCCTCTGTTTCAGTTATTATCAGGAACACGCAAATCGATACACTATTCACGTCCATTGCTAGTAGCTCTCTCTTTGTAACTGTTATCATTGTTTACAGACATGCATTTAAGAAAATGAGAAAGAAATTCTTCTTCACGCCGCCTAAAACAAGAGGCATAGTTTTAATGCTGACGTTGTTAGTGATGTTTACTTGAACAGCAATATGCCGAAGTGTGTGACATAGGGCGCTTACATCTATAGCCTTGTGGCATTTGTTAGTTTCTGTATGCTGTATGACGATTTCAGTCATCGTCACAAGTTATTACAACAAAGTCTAGCGTGTCAAATATATCCAACAAAACGGTTTCACTCTTAAATGTCTTAAGTTTTGCAATGTGTATATTTCTCTTAATAATAAACATGGTTTGAATATCCAGAATAGCTGGCACTCTTCATATTTGTTTCTGACACCGCTTCATCCAGCGACTAAATACGTTGTGTTGAATGAAATCGACACGTTGGATTTATGGACAGTTGGAATCAAAGCGAAATTGAGAAATATTTGTCATCATGGAGAACTTATAAACTAACATAGTACACGACTGGAATAGTGATAAAATTTATCTGCATGGCAGAATTTATCGCCATATCTGCGATGTAGATTTCTTTACCTGAATTTACACAGAAAAGGATAGGAACATATCAGTAAGGAACAGCAGGCATATCAGAAGCAGTTAATTGTTGTCATATGTATATTTAATGACATACGTTTTAACAGAAGTTGCTGACGTAGTTTGGGATTTGGACTAGCACACTTCTATATATCACCCAAGTCACCTCTTCATATCTTTAAAACAGGACGTTGTGTGACTGTATGACTGATACTGCCGTACTGATGAATGCGCTGAGAAACTGGTCTAACATGCAGTTTAATGTTATGTAAGCCGGATATTTATACAGCCAAATTGATTTTAGTAAATAATTTCACTGATTTATTTACATCGTACCCAAAAATATTTCATTCATACGATTGCGGATGTCGTTATGGTTGGAGGAAACCAGGCAGAGCACGGGGGAAACCCACGACTATCCTCGGGTTGGTATACCCAGCCAATCCGAAAGGCAAACTTATAAATCTGTTAAAATCCATTAATAATCACTTCCACTATTTCCCACTCACGGCTCCAGTCTGTATTAACTGTTATAGTCATAAGAAATAAAACATTATAGATTTGGGGGAAAATATTACGAAGAAACTCTAATGTGGCAATGAAAAGTAGGGTACATTAGAGGCTTACCAGAGTTTGCTTGTAGTAGCACCAGTGGTTTGGTGTCATACATATCGGTGATAGATGTGTATATGGTTGGTGATCATCATTCGATATCACTTATCCCCGTAATGTGTACGCAGTGTACCATCCAAAATACACAGTGTACCCGATATAGCATGCCAGTCACCTCAGACAAACTGACAACAACCATGGCAAGCAGTGTTATCATTGCCGTTATCCTTTTGTTTTTATTCTTCGGGAAAATATTTGCAAACCAATGACAACTGGTCTCTTCGTATGCGCATCTGTGTAGTGGATCAGGTTTGTAGATCCCGCCCTAGTTTACACATCGCGCGTAGTACTATCATATCCTTAACCCAATTAGTAATTTGACATCAAGACTGTCAGTGTTCACGTGACTCTCGGCAGTGTAAAATGACCACGTGCATGGCATAAGTAACCAGGTGTATAGTACGAATAACCACGTATTTGGTACGATTTAGCACGTGTATGATGCGAATAACCATATGTATGGCACAAATAACTACGTGTATGGTACGAATAACCAAGTGTAGCATGATAATAATCACACCATTTTGCTTTGTTAAGCTGTACTTTCAGAGATTATAATTTATGGCGCATTCACCAACCCATCTATCTTTCTCAAAAACATAATCATAAATAACATGTGATAGTGTTATTTACACATTGAGTCACATGTGTGGCACTGTTATTGAGATCTTATATGCTATACTCCATTGAAATTTAATGCACCTCATGAATGCAATATTTCGGCGTCTGGATCATGATTTTGCCCTTCAGTCTATACAGCACCCTCAAAAAATCTTCTGTTACCTCCGTTATTTGATGGATGAAGCATTACCTTGCAACTGATCCAACGGATCAACGAATTCATCCATTCTCCATAGGGTAATTAAGGAAGGCTTTTGAAGATTTGTTAGGGTCGTTCTGCAGATACGGCAAAAATGCATCATAAACTAAACAAAATCCTAAGTGACATCAAAACCACTTCTTGAAATACCTCACAGCTGACACTTGTTCCCTTTAACCCACTGCCAGATAGGGGAGTATAAGCATCGTCCTGGATAAAATTGTTCCTTTGTATATACATATCATACACTGAAAACTCCCTGTTGACTACTTCTCTTTAGATTACTCCATCATAACTTTACAAACTTTCTTAGTTCTTCTTTCATTTGTGATGAATTTTCTCTTCGAGGGATCGATCGTGTGATTTTGCGATTATTGTTGACGGCTGATATAGGAATTTCTCTTACCGCACCCAGGCCCTTAAAATAACACAAGGCAACAACCTAGTTTGGTATTAATATCTACTGGCGGCCTTCGAGGTGACTTAGCACACTCTAATGAACCAGTTAAGTCTGAGACAGACCTTGATAAGAGGTCATTCTCCATTTACGTACAACAACTCGCTCTACTTAGCCGTCTGTTTTGATGATACTTGATCTTTTACTGTCTCCTCCAGCAGACGATGTCAGTGTTAGTGGTTTGGAAGTCATCGAGTACATACCGGTCCATCGAATAATTGAGATTTGCACCATTCGTAACAAAATGGCGATAGAAACGCAACTTTGCTATAACAACTGAGGCGTTTCTTGGTATATAAATATGTGAGTTTTTTAGTGCTATTACCGTGGGGTCCTACGTGGCCGAGGGGATTACCACGCTAACGCTGCACAATGATCTAGTGCGCCTCTCATCAAATGCGGTCACTGTGAATTAAAGTGCAGCTCATGCTGACTTCCTCTCCGACCGCACGTGGGAAGGTCTGCCATCAGTCTATGGATGGTAGTGGGTTTTTCCCAGGCTCTGTCCGATTTCTTTCCACCAATAATGTTGGCCGCCTTCGTATAATTGAAATATCCTTGAGTACGGCGTAAACCACCAATCAAATAAATAGATAAACTAATGAATACATAAAAAACCTTGTACGTTCTGTATACCCTGACTGTCCACTGGGCTTAATCTCTGTTCATACGGAGTAACGCCGTCATTCTATCAGTTCAAATAAAAAACATCACTTTAACTATAATGCTGAACGCGGTATATTAAACCTTCAACCTTATAAGCAAGTAGCACCAAGTTCACTGCTTTAGAATATCTGATCGAATAAATGTAATAAATAAACGCCATGACTAAGCTTTTTACTGTTGGAGAGTCTGTCTAAGGATCATGTCATGGAGAATCTAATGATACCGTCATTCCTTGTTTAAATGTACCTAACATTGTATGGTATATCTTTGAATATAACTTCATTACTTGGCATGTCATCTTTATATTCCAAACGATTTCACGCCAAAACTTTCATTGCCTATTCAAGAAACAAAATTATATTTCTTAACCTTCATATCGTTTATCTACATTCTCTTTTAGGAGGTTCTGATGGCTGAAAAATGGAAAAAGCGGATGTAGCGAGGCCTTCAGACGCTTGGTGTGCGCTATGGCTGACCTTGTCCAGAATCCAGCATTGTTTACGGTCATACTTTAAGTCTGTCCGAGGACCCGGGCCTGGCATCAACAGGAGAGAATGCCCTGATTTCCTCTTTTGACGTCATATCAAAACATGATGCTGAGGGCGATAACTGGAGCGGGTGGGCCGTTTGTCGAACAGCGACGTGACGTTTAGAACGAGCACGTTATACCAATCTGAGACGGGAGGCATGAAGCTGTATATGTTATAGGCAGGGACCAGAGACAAAAAAGAATATGCCCCCAGGCGAAGTCGGTGTATGATGGAGTCAGGGTTTCATGGCTGTTGTATGGTTTAGTTTGCCGATGTGGACTTCCTAATAAGACCGGTTTTAACTTTGTGGCTATTGAAATGTACGAAGATCACATTAAAAGGGGGCCTCTTACGGCCCCCTCAGATGATTATATCGACCGGTGGAAAAGTTTCGGATTCTCAACATGGAGGGAGTATGTCCCGCTGATGTGACTTGTTCATCAGATTCCTTATATACACTGTTAGAATCCCTACAAATTACAACTGAAACTATAGATTACTTTCCGAAAGAAGAGCGCCAGGAAGGGGAAACATCAGAAAAAATGTATTGTAAAAATTTATTTCTCAAAGACAGGAAGGGTTTGTATTACTTAGTGATATGCCATGAAGATTCGGTTATTAACCTAAAGTCGCTGAAAATTCAGCTAAATGGACACCGGAATTTCTCTTTCGCATCTTCGGATGACCTTCTGGAAGTTCTGCGAGTAACTCCTGGATGCGTGTCACCTTTTGCGTTGATGAATGTTCCACATGGTAACATAACTTTGGCTATTGAGGACAGGCTGTGCATATTTAACAACCTCCTGTATTTTCACCCCCTAGATCCGAGCAAATGCACACTTATTTCCTTTCAAAATCTTGAAAGATTTCTCACACATTATGGTCACAAGGTCAAAACATTCAGAAAGTAGGTGACTTGCAGAAAAGTTTGAAAATGTTTACGTAGACCTATTACGGAAGTTTACATCAAATATCCCGTTGCTATTTCTGAGCTGCCGGTGTCGGTTGAGATAAATTCGTTGTTTAACAGTTGCAAGATACACTATCTCGAATAAACGTATAAAATAAAACTAACTGTTTGGTCGTTCTGCTGTGTGATTGTAGATTCGGACGGTGTCAGTGGTCAAACAACTGATATGTAAAGAAAATGTGGTTTCAGTCGCATTCTTAAATGTTTGTTTGTTTGGGATTTAATGTCACTTGTAAGTCTTATTTCAGACAAAACACACCTAAGGGTCATAGCAGATAACAGTGACATGACTGTATATGTGTATGACAATGTACACATAAAGTAGCCGCGCATTTGCATAGTACTGGATATGAACGTATATGCGTATATTACTGTCTTAGACGGTGTTTATGCGTATAGTGCTGGTTGTGAGGTATATGTGTACAGTACTGGTCATGACCGTGTATGCGCATAGTACTGGTTATGATCGTGTATGCGTATAGTACTGGTTATGACCGTGTACGCGCATAGTACTGGTTATGACCGTGTATGCGTATAGTACTGGTTATGACCGTGGATGTGTATAGTACTGGTTATGACTGTGTATGTGTATAGTACTGGTTATGACTGTGTATGTGTATAGTACTGGTTATGACCGTGTATGTGTATAACAATGGCTATGATCGTGCATGTGTATAGTACTGACTGTGACCATGTATGTGTATAGCAATAGTTATGACCGCGTATGCGTATAATGGTGGCTATGACCATACGTCTAAACGTGTTCACTTGTATCAGACCTCTATGGCTTTCCTTGTATCAGCCTGTACATGTTTCCTTGCATGAGGCCTGTATGGGTTTCCTTATATTAGGTCTGTACCACTTTCCTTGTAACAGGCCTGTACATGATTCGTTGGAGCAGGCCTGTACATATTTTCTTGTAGCAGGCCTATCCAGGTTTCTTTGGAGAAGGCCTGTAGGGTTTTCCTTGGGGCAGGCCTGTAGGGTTTTCCTTGGAGCAGGCTTGTACGGTTTCCTTGTACCAAAACTACACCGGTTTTCTTGAAGAAAATTGGAATCTGCAATGTACAAAATTTGTCCCACGACATTGTTGACGACAAGCCATGCAGTACAAACGACTGAGACATTTTGAGGTAAAAATGTTTTCAACTCAACGCGTTATGTGGCCGTGACGCAAATTGTAGGGAGATATTTTTGTCATTTTTTCAAAGGTTATCGACCCTCAATTGCAGCTACACACGAAGTGCCTGTTTAGTTTCGGTTTTGGACAGATTGCCCTGGTGTCCGTGTGACGTTTGTGACATGAAGTGGTAGAGGGCTCTCGTGAGACTGATTCAGTCACAGCTTTCCAGATGATATCTAATTTCATATTTCCTCTTTTTCGTAAAGATAAATATGCTGCATACTGTGACTTAAATTCGTTACGGTAATCTTCTACAGAACATCCCTTTTCAGAAGGAATTTTTGGATACAGTATCAAGTTTCAGAGGATCTAAAATGACAATAGTTAATAAGATTTGATACCCATTCCAGGGAGTCTTTAAGAAGGCATGTGGCTAGTAATGGAAGGCCGATTAACATTAATTAATTATTATCCAGAAAAGGATCTGGATAGCCTAATAAGTTGTAGACGATTTAAAACGACTTTATTTGTTAAATTAGACACAACACTGTCGATTAATTCCCATTGCAGGGCCTCTGCGACCTGTAGAGTATGGCTCCAGGCATGTTCTAGTATTTGGGCACAAAAAACATTACAGAAGTTTATAGTGTACTCCTAACCTATAGTGTCAGTATGGTGGTATTATCTAATCGGTGCCCCAGCACTCTTCAATTCTGAGAAAAATATTGGGGTACCTTTTCTAGAATTGAGTGAGCAGTGAACATTGGCACACGTGGTAATGATCCCTCCTAACAAAGGAGTCTTTCTTGTGTCTGTAAACGTGACGAATTGTCTCCCCTGAATGGTGTGGGTTTGATACCGTCCGTTGCAAGTATGACCGGATAGGGTTTAGGTATAATGAATTCTGATGCCGATGTTGCCAACATGAGAAAATTTGAGGCATATTATTAGGCCATACAAAATTACTTTACTGAACACTTTTACCTGAAGAAAACACTTTTGGTTTGGGCAAAAGATGTAATTATTCTACAAAAATCACGTCGATCTTAGTGCTCTTTTCAAAAATCTGTTTGGCGATGGCTGTACACCGGGATACTTCATAATTTGGAAGGCCTTTTGGAAGAACTTCACTTCACTTCATGTGTGAATATAGCTACTCGAGATACATGATTCATTTAGGGAACTTCAAGTTGTGGAAATTTTTGCGTGTACAGCTTGCTCCTCTGAAGTTTCTGTGTAAAGCTATTGCCCATTTTGTACCTCTACAGTTCCTTTCTACCATGGGTAGCTGAAAACGTTTACAATTGCACGTATCGTGGCATTTCGAAGGTTGCCAAATAGGACAAACTTTCAGCTCTATGTTGTTTAGTTTCACAAGTTTACCTCTATATTATTGTGTTTCAAAAGATTTAATTCGTTTACTGAGCTTCACAAGGTGACAAATCTGTGAGAGCATGATTGTATTCCAACATTTTACATCGGAAGGATACACTTCTTGTGGACGACCATGATTTCCTCTTAGTGTCAAAACAGGAAGGCCAAATTTTGCCTCTGCTGTTATTATTCACAGACAGACAAACTTTTGACTCTATGTAGGGGACATAGTTTACTTCTATATTATTGTGTTTCACATATGAATATACTTTCAACTTTTATCATCGAGTTTCATTAGTGATAAATATTTACCTATTATAGTATGAAGTTTCGCACGTGGACAAGGTTTTAACAGTATGATTGGATTCCAGGGGTAAATAAAATTTTACCTCTTAATCAGTGTTTTTTTATTTGCATTCTTTTTGTCTTGTTTTTCTGCGGTCCAGTTTTGAAAAACTGAACCATTCTCAGTCTGCTCGTTTTTTACCGCTGCCACCACTAGCTCATTTGTACACAAAACTTGAACAACGTGAAGATCACTCACGTCAGAATAAGCACAAATTCGGCCTCAGCCTTTGATTATTCCGGTATGTGATACATATGCATTCCCTTTTATCTGAAGCTTACCTGAAGTCAAGCTTGTCCAGAAGTGGTAGTGATATAAAGCGAACGTGGAGAGAGGTGCTTGTGCTGAGGGGGTGTACTACTGTTCAATACAACTGCATGTGACCATTACGGTTTTCACCATGTATTTCTGATCCACTCCAGTGCAACTACATATAGGTATTTGGCTACAATAGCAACTTTGGGAAACCCCTGGTTTTGCTTGTGTGGTAAAACCGGTAAGCTAGGAGGCGTAGTCCATATTTCTGCCGAATGCCACTTGTTGTACCAATGGGAAATTTTTATCTCTATATTCTTGTTTTCCACTGGTGCACTGATTTTACCTCTGTATTATTACCTGCCATTTGTGAACTGACTTTATCTCTGTTATTATCTTGCGCAGTTACGCTGATTTTACTTCTGTGTTATTGTTTTCCACTGGTGCGAGGTTTTTTTTCTTTGTACTATTGTCTTCTACTAGTACACTGATTTTATCTTTGTATTCTTGTCTTCCAATGGTGCACCAATTTTACCTTTGTATTATTGTCTTGAACTAGTGCGTTGATTTTCCTTTGTATTATTGTCCTCCACTAGTTCACTGGGTTCATCTTTGTATTATTGTTTTGAATTAGTACACTGATTATATCTCTGAATTATTGACTTGCACTAGTTCACTGGTTTCATCTTTGCATTATTGCCTTGAACTAGTGCACTGATTTTTTTCTCTGTATTATTGCCTTGAACTAGTGCACTGGTTTCATCTTTGTATTATTGCCTTGAGCTAGTACACTGATTTTTTTCTCTGTATTATTGCCTTGAACTAGTGCACTGGTTTCGTCTCTGTATTATTGCCTTGAGCTAGTACACTGATTTTTTTCTCTGTATTATTGCCTTGAACTAGTGCACTGGTTTCGTCTTTGTATTATTGCCTTGAGCTAGTACACTGATTTTTTTCTCTGTATTATTGCCTTGAACTAGTGCACTGGTTTCGTCTTTGTATTATTGCCTTGAGCTAGTACACTGATTTTTTTCTCTGTATTATTGCCTTGAACTAGTGCACTGGTTTCGTCTTTGTATTATTGCCTTGAACTAGTGCACTGATTTTTATCTCTGTATTATTGACTCTCAACAGTGGACTGATTTTTTTTCTGTACTATTGTCTTGCACGGGTGTGTTTATTTTTATGCTTTTCGTTATTTTGGTTGCATTCTTTTTACAGTGAATAAAATGCGAAAAACGTTCTGGTTCTACAGTGGACCTTTCGGACCATACTGAATAGACTGAAGTACAGTGGCGTCAGAGATTCTTTATTCCAACTAAACCATAACTGCTATATTTATACATTAAATACAGATACGTGTATGTTCTTGCAGAACGTAAGACACACAGCAATCAGAGGATGCTTGGCAGCTAAAATCGGTAATGTCACTGTGCTTCATCTTGTTCACTGTTTTCCAAAATATTCACTGCAGCACACTCAATCTTCATTTCCATTTCAATCACCGTAAATTTGAATGACAGGTGATTCGTAGCTTACTTTATTTAAGGTGGTTTGTCCTTTTAAGTCTGCTTTCTTCACCGCCTCCTATTCCATAGAGACTACGTTAAGTGTAGTGTCTTCTGGGAGATCTGTCGCATACAGATTTCAACTTAATAACATCACTTTGAAGGAAATCGACATATCCGCCAGATATTTGTTGGCGTCCGGAGCATGAATATTGAAAATGGCGCTTATAAAATCTACACCTTAATAGGAACTGACGCCTGTGTTTAGGATAGTTGAAGACGTAATGATACACGCTTGCCCTATGCGTGACCTGTGTATATTTAGCTGAATGCTAGCGATCCAGTGTCGCCAAGCAGGTATTAGTTATCGTGCAGGTTTTAGCTATCTCCCGTGTCTTACATGTGCACATACGCCTCAGTTTGCACGCGGTGCTTTGCAAACTCTCGATCGTCCAGGAATAAAGAAAGAGGAAATAATCCATAGGATCACGGTGCCGGTAACTGGTCTCCTGAAAGCGTGATGTATCAAGTGATCAAAAGCAGGTGAGGTCCTATTGTCTGAGAGTTCGGTCCAGGAAAAGTCCACATTCATGGCCGCCCATTATGGTATACGTATCACCCTATATACACCATGCTGCAGAGGTTTAGAGCGCGTTCGCCGACACACAAAATGGCACAATTTCAGAGGGTTCATTTGCAAGAGACGCACCCTGTCGCGTCACACAGACATAGGGCCTACACCGAAGCAGTGTGCAAACGTGAACATGCGCCGCTTCATTATGTCACTTGACAGTATCGGCTAAGAATGTAATCTATAACCCTTCAACTGATGATCTCTGCAATAAAATCATTTATTACTGTATAACTTATTATCTAATTGACACCCAGGACTGTCAGTTTGGTGTGTAGGGAATGGACCTATACAGACTGCTGAGTGGCTCTGGCATATGACTATAATCTTTTTTGAGTATATTATATCCTGCAGTGAAATTCATACAGGCCTACAAGGAGAAAGCGCTGCCCTTGGGTGCCTTGGGTTAAATCAGAGATTTAATTTCTTTTTTATTTGTAGGAGTAGCTATAGTTGTAAATATCATGATTGTATAGACTGTCAATATAACAATATAACGCACGTCATGCTGCATTTAAAGCCATGACAAACACGCTCGTAAATGCTAGGGTGGGGAACTTGGATAACAGTTACAGGCAAGTTACAGGTGACAGTCGCATGTCACACAGATGTAGCTAACGTCCATGTACGCGTTATTTAGAAAATTACGTTACAGCATTTAGAAAATGTTACAGACATTTCCTAGGTTTTGTTTTTGTACAAGGACTGATATTTATTGTATCGACCGTATATTTTTTTTCTTTACCTTGCATGACTGCGTTATTAATTGTGTAGATTGTGTTATATTAGGCAAAATGTGAGAAAACATTTACAGATGTGTACTCTGTGTTTCTGTCTTTTGTAGAAAATTGCGGCTTTTCGTGACAGTGTTAGTCCTAGGCAGTGGTACTCTCCTGTTGACGGCAACACGAATCATGGACAGATTGTGGGATGTCCGAGTTTTGACTACATTTAAGGAGATAAATAGGCACAGCACCTTGTTCTTCTCCCAAAACCTACACCCAACCTTTGCTCCAACATCATCATTTTCCACTTCTTTCGTTGACAGTTTCACCACAGATCATCTAGAAGAGAACTCAAGTTTTGAAAGGAAATGTCAAGCACACCGCCATATTGGCTTCATAAAGATTCACAAAGCCGGAAGCAGCACTGTGTCAAATATTCTATTTCGATTCGGAGTGGCTAACAACCTTACATTTGTCCTCCCTCTAGATGGTGTATTAGTGTCTTTCATGCAGAGTTCAAACTGGAAAAATATCCTTCCACCTCCACGTTGTAAACAATACGACATTCTCTGCAGTCATGCTGTATACGTCAAAGCGGAAGTGACGAAACTACTTCCGGCAGACACGTTTTACACTGCTATCATAAGACATCCTTTTAGTCACCTGACGTCGTCTATTTATTACTTTTATGGGAGCAATATTCCTGGCCCGCGAAAAGTCAAAACCTATCTCAAGAATCCTTTTTATTTTTCAAACCTTTTGTTCGATAAGCAAAGGTCTTTCACAAACAATTCTATGTCTTACGAACTTGGGCTTTTACCGAAGCATTTCCTTGACAAAGGTAAAATATTGTCATTTTTGAAGACACTGGACGCTGAATTTGGGTTAATTCTGATCACAGAACTAATGGATGAGTCCCTGGTGCTACTCAGAAGATACCTATGTTTGGAGTTTGAGGACATTCTCTACATCACCCGGAACAGGAACAAGCTGAAACCGCCGACAGAGAGCATACCCGCCAGCCTCATACAAAAACACGCCCAGATAGACATGGCTGATTACATGCTACACGACTTCTTTTCCAAGAAGCTTCGAACCCGAATGTCCGCAGAAGGAAAGGACTTCATTCAAGAAGTACACGTATTCAAGTCTGTTCTCGAACGTCTGAGGCAATTCTGTTTTGGCCTCAATTGGCCCAGAGTGTCAGAGATGCACGTGACCAGGACTCCGTGGAGCAGAAGCTTCAACATCTCACTGGACGATTGTAAACTATATTTATTCGATGGAAACGAGATTCTGAATTATGTGAAACATTATCAATATCCCGACATGTTTTAGCGGCTGAAGTTAAAACAAATACGAACGCTTCCCGATCATCGGGAAGCTAACGACACTTCAATGGAATTCCTTCCGCGAAAATGTACGACGTACCACGATAACTTCTCTGTGAATATAACAGGCTACAGTATACTAGAGACTACAGTCAGAGGAGAGACGACAGTGTGATAAATAGCAAAAAGCCACACGAAACCTGTGAATTAATGTCTCTTGTATTTTTTTTTCTCGGGTAGGGTTTTATTCTAAAGGTTCATGTAAATGCATAAATAGTAGCAATTTACACGTCTCATAATACCATGACTTAAGGAGAATTAGATAAAAAATGAAGTTACCTTAACTGCAGTTTATTGGACGTCTCTGGTCTAGAATTGCTCCAGATGCGGTGTTGTCATCACATTAACAAGTTTTAACTTGAAAAGAATGCAATGGGACTAGGCTTCTGGGATGCCTAATCCACCAACAGAATCCGGGTTTATTCAGGAATACAGCATAAAAGACTACAGCAAAGAGAGTAAGCCAGAGCAAAAATTGAAATCAAGAGTCCAAATATTAGACGAAAATAAATCATGTACAGTTTATTTTGGACCCGTGTTCTGTAGAAATGCTTTACAAGACAGACAACTGATCCGAATGCATGGAATACTCACAATCCCCCACGAGTGACGACATCGTGCGCATGGCTTCTGCGCACAGACCTACATTACACACAATGCTCAATGGGGACTCCTACAGACGAGACTAACGTCGCTCTCACACGCATTAACAAGCCATTGACGCAGCAATATTCGCAACAAAAATGGAGCACCATTTTTCAAAGCTGGCAATAAAAAAAATCATAATCCTGGCTTCAAAGTACCTTTAGGATTGTCCATGGAACAAAACTGAACGAGAAACCAGTGAAGGAAAGCGAACGAGATTTACATGGCGTAGCCCCATCACGATGGGCCCCAGCATAATATGACAACCACAACATATCCAATCGTTACGTGATTCTAAATCACATGATGCGTGCACATTATCGAGTGACCTTATACAGTTTGATTTCTAAAAGGAGAGTTAATATGTCGACGTAGGTCTGGCGAAGGAAGTGGTATTAGTTCTATTTTAAAATGAAACAATACTGTCAGTTTTATCACCAAACAGTGGAGCATTATAGTGGTATCTGATGAAATTCCTGAGAGTCGAACAAAAAGTAAATGGTACAATCTGTTTTACAAAGGCTAGAGTGACATATTACTGATATATGTGTTTGAAATTCTAAAGAGACAACAAAAAGTCAGCAGCAGAATTTGTGTTAAAGAGTCAGATTTTATTTAGATTTTTTCCTGTTACATTAGGGTGTAATGATTGTTGAACTTATGTTTTGCGACATGGAAAAAATAGAAAACGTTTTAATGTATATGTCAATTCATTTTTATGTTTTGTAAACTGATAATTTTGACGATGTACCTAATTCTTTGAACTAATTTGTGAAACTATTGCAGGTAACTGAAAAATGTCGCCTTAATGTGAAATAGGCGGACTAATGTTCAGAAAGTATATTTCATGATAATTATACATGTACCTTGAAGGTTATTCTTTCAAAAGCCTAGTTCAAAAGTTCTCGATGCAATTCTATATATGTACATTTGCATTTTCCATGTTCAGTTCACAGGGAGAGTTGGTTCGCTTTCCAAGCATCAGTACAGTCTCTGATTAGCCCATCAGGGCACACCTCAGAATCCAATTCCTCACTTTCGATTTGCTGTCAGCGCGTTTAGCATTTACATAGTCTGATAAAGTGTCTCCATTGTTTCCTTCAAACATTATTTCTATCATCTATACCTCCTTTCTATCCGCTTTATTTTACATATTATCATTACCTCCTTTCTGTCAAGTTTCCTTGACACATTATCCTTACCTCTCTCTGTCCGCTTTCCTTGTCACATTATTATTTTCTCATTTCTGTCCGGTTTGTTCGACGCATAACCCCAGTGCACTTTCCGCTCGCTTTCCTCGTTACATTATCATTACCCCTTTTCTGTCCTGTTTTCCTTTACACATAACCCTGGCCTACTTTCTGTCCGCTTTCTTTGTCACATTATCATTACCTCATTGCTGTCCGGTTTTCCTTGACGCATAATCCTGGCCTACTTTCCGTCCGCTTTCCTTGTCATGTTATCATTACCTCATTTCTACCCATTTTCATTGACACTTAACCCTGACCTGCTTTCTGTCCACTTTCCTTGTCACATTATCATTGCATAATTTCTGTCCTGTTTTCCAGGAAACGTAATCCTGGCCTATCTTTCTCTCTGCTTTCCTGGTCATTTTACCATTACCTCACTTCTTTTCGGTTTTCCTTGACACATAATCCTGGCCTACTTTCTCCCCGGTTTCCTTGACACATTATCATTACCTAAATTCTGCCCGGTTTCCTTGACATATAATCCTGAGCTCTTTTCTGTAGGGTTTGCTCTCACACATTATCCTCGTAATCTGTCTGCCCGGTTTCCTCCAGCTATATCATATAAGATAGACAGCAATGAGTGCTTATTAAAACAAGAAAGTTATAGATTTATTTATTTATTTATTTGATTGGTGTTTCACTTATACGGCGGCGACAGCATTATGGTGGGAGGAAACCGGGCAGTCCGGGAGAAACCCACGATCACCCGCAGGTTGCTGGCAGACCTTCCCACGTACGGCTGGAGATTAAGCCAGCATGAGCTGGTCTTGAACTCACAGCGACCGCATTGGTGGGAGGCTTCGGGTCATTGTGCTGCGATAGCGCGCTAACCGACTGAACCACTGAGGCCCCTAGAATGTTATGTATTAAATATATGTCGACAAATTATGTCACCCATTTTAACCCAGCGGAAGCGTGGAAGTACGGAGCAGCGGAAAGGACATGGTTGTATAGTTCTTTTTCTTTTTTGGCCAACGGAAAAAAAGAGAATAAAAAAACATTTATGTTAACACCGGTGAAGTTAATTTGCCCCGTCTTAATCAACCAATTCAAATGCGGATATTTGAAATTATAGTTTCGGCTACTGAGTCAGGGGAAATTAATTTGCTCCGCATTAGCAGATTTAGTTTCTTTACTATCTTTATTTTGCGAAGGGCCAAAACAAAAGAATGAATGTATTTACTAATATAGTTTTCACAGGGAAAATTATTTCCCCTGTGTTACTAGTGATCAAATCAGAAATGCCGTTACTTGGAATGCAGCATGACCATTGGTTCACTAAAAGAGGGGAAATTAATTTACCCCGAGTTAGCAGAAATTTCCTCATGTTAGTCAGCCAGTCACAAACGTTGTTTTAAGATTCCCTGCTTTCCACATGTCGCTCCTGAATATTTTCTTAATCATACACATATATGCCTCACACTCTATTTAATTCAAGCATATATAGCTCCATCCCTGTGTTATATATACCAGTGACCTTGTCAGTTTATATATAATTAAGTTCATCTGTATTACTATAGAATACGTGTTACAAAGATGTAATCAACAATGATACATTATGTATTGCCAGTGGCTAACGAACGTGGAGATAATTCTGCTATAACTCGGGGTAAATTAATTTCCCCCGACGTAGTGAACCAATAGGAACACTATTCCAGATAGGATCACTACCAACACGGTGGAGATTATGTCCCCGATGAAAACAGTTTTAGTAAATAAGCTCTCTCTCTCTCTCTCATTTTTTTTCTTTATTTTCTCTTCTTTGGGATCGTTGTAAAATAAAAAAAAAGTATAACGAAACTGAATCCGCTAACTGGAGGCAAATTAATATCCCCTGAGTTAGTAGTCAGCGAGAAGAGCATCATTTCAAATATCAGCATTTTGATTGGTTGGTTAAGTCAGGGCAAGTTAATCCCGCTCTCCCCACCTCCCGCCCTAACATTTTCATTCCCTTTTTTTCGACGCCCCCCCCCCCCCCCACCAAAAAAGACTTGAAAAACTATGTCCCTTCCGCGGCTCCATACCTTCGGAATCTCCGAACTTCTTAACTAATTTCCTAAGTGAAAAAATATAATTTGCTTTTGCCAAAATACATGTACTTTACTTCGTAAAATGTAGACTAAATATAACAGTTATAGCTGTTTTTAATTTAAATATATTTATGGGGAAAAACATGAAATAAAAAACATGAAATAAAAAACATTATACTGCATGATAAGCCTCCACATTAAACATTTACCTGATAAAAAAGTCTTTATATGACCCGCTGAACTCTCAAGCAGTAGGAAAGCAGCCTACTTGTGGAAAAAAAAAAAAAAAAAAAGTAGCTAACATCACCGTTAAGTCTACTGGCACACAAATTTAGCGATGATGTGAATTTTTCATCAAAATGTTATGATTCAGCCTTATTGTAGACTTGACAATGATGACTCCTCCATTTATATAGGTATATCTTAGGCCCAAGTACAGTGTGTGTGCCTCAGTTTTCAAGTCTTCCGAAGGGGCAGTCACATTTATTTTACCGTAGTTTGCCTATTATTATTATTCATTGTACTAGTGTAACCATCTGGTACTTTGTATAAATCATTTGGTTTATTCTGATTCCTTAAATCTCTAAATTTATGCAATGATTTGTGAATTCTACTTCCCCAGGCTATTCCACTCTCTACGAAAAATGCTTTGTGTAATCCTTTGTAAATTTAATACGGTCCCTCAGTTACAGTCGAACGTTGGTTGAATAATTGAGGTGATTGATTGAAAGTCTCTGCAATACGACATCGCCTTTACGAGCTTTAAGTCATGATGATTAAACATGGCTTTCGAAGCTCGTCAAATCTGTGTACAAATCTTATACACTGGCAGGAGTTACAACCGAGTACTGACTAAACGATCGACGAGCGTGCCATTTGTTGTTGTTGTTGTGCTAGGTCGCAGGGAGAATAGCATCTCCTTATCGTTTGAGTAAAAACACTTCATAGCTATAACTTCCTCGACATTATGTCATATTATTCTCTGACTAAAATGATGTAAATTATAAAATCCTGTGATGGAATAATGGTATAGCAGTGTAGAAACTAAGTGTATGTTTTATTTAGCATTCTCATCGCCGTAGCTGTGATGGCCGAGTGGTTAAGGCGTTGGACTTGAAATCCAATGGGCAATGCCCGCGCAGGTTCGAACCCTGCTCGCAGCGAGTAAAACTTTATCTTTTCTTTTTTGTTGTGATTGTTTGCATTTTGATTCTAATACACGAATATCGGAAGCAAAACAAAACAAAGCCAAAAATGAAGGGTGATCTGTAGTCAGAAAACGGTATCTAGCCATAACATATCCTTCAGCAGGTGGTGAAGTACATGTGTGTAATGAAAAAGAACCTACATGGTACGCTGTAAACTGCACGAGTTAACGGTGCTGATATTCCCACGGGAACATTACCATGTTGAAACGTGTGTCCTTCAGGAGTCTTCACTTTCGTTACAGAAGTTATACTATATGGTATGTACAACAAAAGTGAGCCCGTCATTTATTCAACGGATGCTACTGCAGATAACACCCTTTTGTTCGCCTTTCTTTTCCCCTAAGACCCCTGTATCTATGCGGGATTAGCATAACTTGTGTTGTATCGCCCGATAACAATCAAATATCTTATACATATGTGGCCTTGTGCGAATGAGTGTACAGGAATGCTTTATATAGCAACGTTTCGAGTCTATATCTGTAATGTCGTTGGTTTCATGGCTATACAGTATTTTTAATCCACCATGCGAAGAATTTGCTCCCATATCCATCACACATAGTGGTCACAAGCATGGGTCATTCTGAAAATTTGAGTTGTATGTATTCTACAGTTACCTGTTGGAATTTTAGGATTTAAACGTAGCTAGATTGTGTGCTGCATGTATGTACATGAAGTTGCATACCGCTGCACTTAGCTCTTGTTAAACAGTGAAATGTACATAGTAAAGCACAGCTGTGGCCGATTGATCTGTCCATAGACGATGCGAGAACACAACAAAGCTTGCTTGTAGTACACTCAGTTGAGGTGTAGATATTTATTCAATCATATATCGTCAGTACCCTGACTCGGCCTCAGCCACGCCACATACCTGTATACAAGCGCCCGCTGGGGGAATCACCCAGGCTTTCCTTACACAGGAGAGTATCTTCACAAGATTCACACCGCTCGTTCGCCCGCGGCCTGTAGGCCTATGTACCTTGGCATGGTGCGCAACAGGTACTAGCCGCTCTACATCGGGGTATTAAATTGAGAATAACCCGTGACAAATAAATTGTGGTAATTAGTTTTAATGATTTTATGATAGTTCATCCATTATACATTTCGAGTGATTGCCTTATACAAATAATAGTTTGTATATATAGCGTATCACCTGGATTGCAGCACTATATAGTGTTGTATCAGTCCAGGTCATATCAATTGTGTATTATTCCTAGAGTTATAGTCCTGCATTTGCCCTGTTCACATCAGCCAGTTTAACGCCAGTTTTATCAGTCCTGTATTAGTCCATTTTAAACCTGACATGTAGCCAGTCACGAGGTCGGGGTTGTCCTAGATAACAGTGACTTCAGTCAGTGTCAAGGTTTGATATCACAGAGCTGTGTGTGTGCATACCGCAGCTGAGCAGCGCACACAGTCGCGATATACCGTTATTACAAACCGGGCTCAGCCAGGCAAGCAGAACCAGTGTGTGGGAAGTCAGTACTAAGCCTGCCTTACCCCATCAGAGACGGCAGGTGTTTTTATGTGAACAGACTACGCCGAGAACGCGGTCGTGTTGTGGTAAGGATACAGTTCTGGGTTACCACGGACTGGTGAGGTGGACGAGCACAAGAACACACTACCATGATGTGAGCCGGGCCTGATAGAGTCAGCGATACCTGGTTATATCTACCTGTAACACACAGCTAAGCGGGCGCCGGAATTTATACTTACTACCTTTGTTTTGGGGTCAGCCACATTCAGAATGGCGTCTAGACGTGTCATCAGTCCCTTACTCAAGTACTTCCTCTTCTTCGTGAATTTTATATTTTGGGTAAGTTTTTCTTATTCACACTATGACCGCACCTGTAGAACCATATGTTCATATATTCATGTGTGTCAGCGGTAAACTGCTGTACGTACATGTTATATAAGGTAAAAAGCCCGCGCGGTCGTTCGTGCTGTGTAGTGTGTGCATGGAGCGACCCGATTCCCTGAAATCGTCACTCCTGGCTCCCCTATACCCATGGGCGATCACGGGTAGGCTTCTATCTGTACCCAGAGACCATGACGTTACACAACAATAATACCCACTCCTCAGTCTCCAGCTCTCAGTCCCCAGCCCGCAGCCTCTCAGTCTCCAGTGACTCTGGCCAAGTAGCACTGTTCGCGGGGTTTCGTTCCTGGGGACCTCGGACTAAAATTTCCATTCCTTTACATTCGAGAAAACTCAGCCCACCTCTCAGCCGAATCCCTCCACCCACCTGAGCAACAGGCCACTTATCCTCCCCTACCCCATGGTTTACATCCCATCCCCTCAAACCTGTTCTCCGTTATTCCTCACAGTGCTCACACCTTTCTAACGTTGATATATATTTATATTATTTATTTGCTTGGTGTTTAACGCAAGATCATTCTACTACGACGGCAACGTTGATGTGTATCCTGCCCTTGTATATGTGCCACACCCCTGTGTGTGTATAGCCTTACATACACGTATAAGACTACGATGTCAGTCTGGTATATTAAACACTGGCAATTCAAATGATTTAAGAAGATTCTACTCCTCCAGGAATGTATTTACCCCCCTCCCCTCCCAGGACGAAGAACTGTTCTGTAATGATGTCAGAGGATAGGCTCGACAAAACACGGTGATTAGACGGATGTGTGTGTTACACTAATACTCCTTACCTAACGACCACTCCTGACTTGTATCGACAGTTCGGGCCAGTCAGTATGGTCCGTGATCATTGTACATCTAAACAATCCGTCATGATGAAACACGTCTGTATGATTTGATGTTTGAAATGAAAGTATTGGCTGATTATCAGTTGGTTGGGCAAACCTCTGCACTTCCGGTACCTAGAGCCCACTGACCAAGCATATTGCTGATTGAGCACATGGCAGATGGACATACAGATAGACTAGAATTATACGTGCACATGTACTCTACCGCTGATTATGATTACATTCTTTGGGTCACATCCTCGCGGTTTATTTCTGACATTATTTCAGTCGCGACAAAGATAAAATCCTTGCCTGTACAAAGGACTAAAATGGCAACTGGCAGCTCGGCGTGTCCATGTATATTGGCGAAATGATATACTTGTGACATCTGACTGATCAGATGGGTGAAGAGAAAGGTTTTTTTTTTTTTTTTTTTGGCGAACGAGAAAATACACTGCTAATGCAGATAAATTCCATTTGCACATGTGTATACTGGCCAACAAATACAGAGTAGTCACGCAAGTTCACATATCAAGCAAGCTCACATTTCACGCAAGCTCTCATTGCCTACAATTTCTACATATCCTCCAGTAGCGGGCGTAACATTATTCCGGCATGCTTAATGGTATATTGAACGAGTCCTGGTGATATTTTAGCATTTTTCCCTCGTGGGTTGTCAGTCAAGTAATTATCTATATTTGGAGAGAGGAAATGTTATGTTATGATTGTATGTACAGACCAAAAATAAAAATTTATGAAATAACAACAGTAATAAAAAAAAGAAAGTAAATTTTGGAAGAAAAAAAATATTATAAAAATGGTGATAATTATACGCAAGAAAGCAAACAGATTTAATAATAACGTTCAGTAACATCCAACAAATATTTTGTTGTAATATTTTCGTAAATATATTTAATGTGTTCTTGTTTCATGTTGTTTGCAAATATATTAAAAGGAAGGCACAGCTGTCTGGGACAGCAGTCGGCGCCTCTGCGTGATATTTGTAAAAACCATGCTTCATGGCGAAAAAGATTAAAGCGGATTTGCACCCGTGACTGCTAAGTGTCAATGGGTTTGTTACTTAAAACAAGTTAAAACCAAGCATGGATTCTAAATGTGCGCTCGACCTCCAGATATACTGAGATACTGCAACTTTTGATTTACTTCTCATAGCAGCCGCAAGAAAATATACATTGTTGATAGGTATACCTTTGATCCAGTGCTCATAGCCGTTGCAAGAAAGAATACATTCTTGAAAGATTGAGACCTACTGAGGTTTGAGCCAGATGGCCGATCTCTTAACTAGCAGTCCTTGTAGTTAGTCGAAGCCAATAACAGCAAACCGTTTAGATGCGTGTGGCTTGTGTGGTTCTGTTATTTGCATACCGCTGTATATACCTGGCACAAAGCCCTGTGCTGAAAATAAGATTATTTGTATTAGAAGCTCAGAGACTCTTCAAGGTGTGCAAATAACTTCTGCCAATCACCTATATCCATTTGATCTGGACAGCTCCGCTTAAAATTTATAAATGATGGCGTGGTTATTTTATGCGTACAAGTGCATATGCTGACGAAGGAACTGTCTTGTCCAGAGTGAAAAGCCCGATTTAAAAGCATAGCCAACATGGCTCTAGCCGGCTGATTCAGTCAGGGCCAGCTGGTACAGAGACATGGGCCTATATTATTAAAGTATGAGAGGTGTTTATTCATGGTTTAATGTGTACCGTTAATTGTGAGTATCATCCATAGTCCACGACTATAGGCTTATAGGCCTAGAGAAACTCGGAAAATTTCCTCAAATCCTCGCAGGTCAACACATTGGCCTTAAAGTGAAAGGCAGTGGGTGTTCTAAGTTCAGCTTGCCAAACAGATTGGAGAATGTTAGACTTATTTCGGTAAAGTACTTTTTTCTATCAGCTACTACGACAGTTGTAATTGATATCTGATCAATTACACCAACTAGCGTGACACACAGCCATTCTGTCTAGTCTATAATTCTTACTTGCGCAGAAAACTCGTCACCCTAGTCGGTAGTATGGTGTTAGAGCTGTGGTTTAAACTTAAGTACACATCTAAATTTTTAACATGATATGATCTAGAAACTTGCACTCACCATAACACATTGAACTACAGGTACTTGTTATAATTAAAACCTATCACGTCAGAAGGTGTCTTGTCTATATGTCATTACACTGACATTCAACTCATAATAATTACACAGCTTATAAACAGCTAATATATCCTCCCAATCCGATTGGTCAATCTCCCATATGCGCTTAAAAGCATGGGCCCCTTCAGATCCTCAGTCGGCAGCAAAACACACAATACTTCAAACGAAGACAATTCAGCAACTAATTCATACCAATTCAAATAGGTTTTGGTATCCAGAATTTTGTAATCTGTTTTTATGAACAGTGCCTCAATCATGCTGTCTGTTACTTTAGGAAAGCATTCTTTTTTTCTCCCAAGAGTTTTCAGTGGATCTGTAACAATTTATTAAATGTAGATTTGAGCCTGACGAAGCAGTCCATTGTACGAGAGGTCCTAAAGTCTTACAGAACGGTTCTTATAGCTTGTTAAAGCTTGTCTTACACACGTTAACTTCTAACACACCTTACGTTACACGGTTTATAATGTTACACAGACCCTACACCACTTAACTTCTAACACACCTTACGTTACACAGTTTATAATGTTACACAGACCCTACACCACTTAACTTCTAACACACCTTACGTTACACAGTTTATAATGTTACACAGACCCTACACCACTTAACTTCTAACACAGCTTGCCCCCCTTCTCTTAACTTATACGTTGTAATACAGGTTCCCTTTGTTTTTATTATGTTGGCAGAAGTCCTTAACAAGCTATCATGCGTTGTAACACAGGTTCCCTTTGATTTTATTATATTGGCAGAAGTCTTAGCAAGCTATCTTTCTCTGAAACTTTGGCTTTTCCCGTTCGTTCATACCAGGTGTTATACTTTCATACAATCTTTATCTCACAAACAGTTCATCTTTCTGCTGTTACCAAGCATTGGTGTATCTATGTCGATGTGTATATAGGCCTACGTCTATGTTTATGTCGTGTCGATAGGTATGTTTAAACTGTTATGAACACTGTTGTTGGGTCTAGCGTCAGTTGGGCCGACAGCGAACACAAAAATCAAAACAAAAGACAGTAGTAAATAAACATTTGACTAAAATATTGAAATAAATGTAAGACCCAGGAGGTGTGCGTCAGCGGTATATTTATACATAGCACACGGTGACCTTTATTTCTACATATAAAAATCAATACTGTATATATCAGAAATGCACAACATGTATGTATGCGGAGGCACGAACAGAGGCGATCGCATATCAACTCTGAACATTGCTTATCACGATCACTCTGATGTTCGGCATCACTTTCTCTGGAAGCTTGTCAGTGTTACCCGCCCTAGAAACTCGTCAGTCTTACCTGCCTTAGACACTCGCCAGTGTTACCTGCCCTAGAGACTCGCCAGTGTTACCGCCCTAGAGACTCATCAGTGTTACTGGCCCTAGAAACTCGCCAGTGGTGCCTGCACTAGAAACTCGCCAGTGTTACCTGCCCTAGAAACTCGTCAGTGTTACCTGCCCTAGAAACTCGCCAGTGTTACCTGCCTTAGAAACTCGTTAGTGTTAGCTACCCTAGAGACTCACCATTGTTACCTGCCCTAGAGATTCGTGAGTGTTTCCCTCCCTAGAAACTCGCCAGTGTTAGCTACCCTAGAAACGAGCCAATGTTGCCTGCCCTAGAAACTCGTCAGTGTTGCCTGCCCTAGAAACTCGTCAGTGTGACCTGCCCTAGAAACGCGCCAGTGTTGCCTGCACTAGAAACTCGCCAGTGTTGCCTGCCCTAGAAACTCGTCAGTGTTGCCTGCCCTAGAAACTCGTCAGTGTTGCCTGTCGGGTTTGTCTTAAGCTTAGTGATGACCATCGTGAGCTGCATGGCGAAGCGCGAAGTCTTTTGATGTCTTTATTGTTAAAGCTCATTAGCTGTGGTAGATCAAACAGTTGTGGGTGTCCCTAACAGGATGCTTTAAAGTGATATTTACTGAGATTATTTACTGTAAAGTCACTGATCAATATGTAAAGTGATTGTCAGACGGTCCTTCTATCCGCCATCATACAAATGGCTATAACCCATTAAACCTGCCCACCAATGAATCCGGAACAGTGCTCATCAGTGAATCAAGCGCAATGTATGTTAATCAACATGTCCACCAATGTAACAGGGTCATTGTATGTGAATGAACATGTCCACCAATGTAACAGAAGCAATATATGTGAATGAACATGCCCACCGATGTGACAGAGGCGATGTATGTGGATTAACATGTCCAACAAAGTAACAGAGACGATGTATGTGGATGAACATGCCTACAAATATAACAGGGACAGGGTATGTGAATGAACATGCCAACCATTGTAACAGGGGCAAGGTATGTGAATAGACATGTCCACAAAGGTAACAGGAGCGATGTATGTGAATGAATATGCCCACCAATGAATCGCGCAATGTGTGTGAATCAACATGACATGACAGCACGACTACAAACATATAATATGTTTGACTAACCGGGGCTGTCATCAATACAAATTTATATAATGTATAGACTTGACCATAGCCAGAGTATAAGTGTGGCGATAATCAGTATTTGTGAATTATAATCGGCCCGTGACACTATCATATATATATGTGTCAATGGTAAAGTGGTTATGTATAATTAGTTTATTATTTATTTATTTGATCGGTGTTTTACGCTGTACTCAAGAATATTTCACTTATCCGACGCCGGTCAGCATTATGGTGGGAGGCAACAGGGCAGAGCCCGGGGGAAACCCACAACCATCTGCATGTTGTTGACAGACCTTCCCACGTACGGCCGGAGAGGAAGCCAGCATGAACTCGATGTATGTATGACATCAACTCGTATGTATGGACACAATGGGCACAAGAGAACTGAATCTGCATTTAGATTCCTAAAGGCAGCATGTGATGGTTGTTACGAGTTCACGAGTTAACGACTGTTCTATACCCAAAGACAATCGCTTACTGTAAATAATATATAACTTATCACACATAATAAATCTCCTCCGCATGGCCCACTTGGCTCATCTAGGGCCGTGCTGCACTGATAAACAACTGTCACGGTCTCGCTAGCGTAAACTCATCACGTTCAGCGGAATCATATGCACCACGCCATAATTGTGCACGTGACAATGAACATACGCCGTACACCTGCCAAAGATTTGGATTATGGGCCACTTAAAAGAGTAATTTCAGAATATAACCTGCCTGTCGAATCTGACACATGCCGTTACTTTAACAGGAAAATCATGTTTTTATTGCGAAGTATCGGTGGAGTCTTTTATGGTCAGGCCAATCTAGCGCATCTGGTAGTATTTACGGAAATCAGATTAAATATACAACGAAATTTCAGCTTAAAATCAGCATCGCACAGTGCACCTGGACAATAAACGTCTTTACATGGCTGGCATGAAGCGTCATTACACATTAAAGCTGAACTGAAGGAATGGCTGCCATTTGGTGTTGTATGATATCAGTATCAACCCGGAAGTGAAGAAATACCTTGATATACCATTCAATACTCCCGTCAAAGATATTCGTGCTCCGAATGAACTATATGTCCTTAGGTCTCTTCGAACAGTGTACACGTCAGTGAATTCATTGTGTGGATGTGTGAGGTTATACCTGGTCTTTGTATGTATGCCTTGCTTTATGACAGGCGTCGTCAAAGAGTTGGCAGGTTAACTTGAGTTTTCATACTGTGCCCCAAGATTTGTACAAAGGCCTGTAGTCTGTGAGGGTAGAAATTGACATTCAGACTTGCACTGAGAAGTATATGCCTGTTGCAGGATCTACAAATCGGCCTTCCATCTGACAACCTGTTTCACAACTTACATAGCTTTCGTTGACATGGGAAGACTCGCATGCTTTCCCACCATGGCTCGTCAATAGTTAGAGAGAATTGTTTAAAATATGATACAAAAGTTCTGTTCATCACGATCATTTGCCATAGAATAAACGACACAGTGTTGTGAAGCTCTAGCTGCACGTGCACCGTAAGCCTATCCGTCCAGTAAGCCTACACGCTTCAGAGCTACATGTGTCTATGCGCTACGTCCAGCAAGCCCGAATGGCAGCTAGAAATACTAGTAACTTGTGACTAACGTGAGGTTATGTGATTCGTGATAGAACTTCATTGTGATGGCGTGCAGAGTCTTGCTGTGACTGACTTTAGCTATGCATGTTTAGCGTTCTGGGCTTAGGTGCTCTATAATTCTAGCTATTTTCTGTTGGCTGTATATAATGTCCACTCGCTTGTCACGCCCTTCACGGTCCACTTATCTACTCTACTTCAGGCATATCTGCAAATTTTCTGCCGGCTTTACAACCATGTCAAACATTTACATCTCTCAGAAAGCTTGAAGTGACGCTGCTGATAACGGAAGTAGTGTTGTCATGGGCGTTTAAATATAATGTTATAAACTCTTAACAGAACCACTGATCATATAAAATCATATATCCGGTTCATGTACGGTCAGCGAGAACATAGCCCCTTCATCGCTGTAGGAACACATTGTATAGTTAACTGTGAACACCTACCTCTAAAGGGCTAATATAACAATATGCCTGTGCACTGGCAAAGGTTTTAATAAGAAGTACAAAATGTGTGCAAGCATACATCCCCAGATACACACAGTGTCGGGTGCAACGGATCGACATGAGAAGCCAGTACATGACCACCAGAAACATGAACGTAAATCTGAAGTCCTGAATTAATATGTTACACTGATCCATGGATGTACGGACAACCTCAATGAACTCACAAGTCTAACTGGTAACGAACGGAACAGTGGAGTACTGAAATTTGAACATAAGCACAAAGTTGCCCCTTATCGTTTGCTCCCAGAAAAAGTGACGTTGTTGTGGGCACAACTTGTAAATCCAGTCTGAAACCGGACAACACTTACGAAACTTCAGTTTTCACCATCCATACTCCACTGAACAAGATGTTGAAATAATTTTATCCAGACTGTACAAAGACATAGTAATTGACAGTTCACTAAAAGAACAGCAGTGGAAAAGCTTATGTCAAACTGTTGCAATAAAAAACCATTTCTTTGTTTTATTACGACTAACAGACGGGCTATATATAGACTTCCTTTAGGCCGGATATTATAGCTGGTGCCATGGTAAAATGTGATTAATTGTTCAGCTCAAACCGCGATAATGCCAATCCAACCAGAAAATTTCGATCTCACGACAGAAAAAAAACTTCTTTCATTCTACAGTCAATTCACTGCGGAATTATTTTTGAAACTGATCACTTAGCACACTGTTATGGCTTAAAATTGAAACCGATGGCATGTCAATAATGATACATATACAGGACTCACATTAAAATAGCTTTTGATGATAGAACAGTAAGTGTTTACATCTTAGCAGGCTCACTTACTCAATGACTTTAGCAAATGTGATACGGAACAGTTACATTTTGTTTAAGTTTAAGCCTTCACAAACTGATGAGATGTTATTGTAACTCCACTAGAATCAGTCGCTAAAACGACTCTGTGAGCATAACAAAGGGATAGAGCGAACTTTCTTTAATGATTATACATTGTAAAAACACATGGTTGGCTCAAACAGTGAGAAAAACCTTCAACGTGGAGAATTTTGAAACGTTCAGCAGATTTTAAACATATTTACTATTCCTGGTTGATTTCAAGCGGAAAAAAAACTTTTACTACCACCAAATATGGTGTTAGCACATGATTACATCATCGATAACCAATCATGGAATTCGTTATTGTTTGAAAAAGCTGTAATTAAGAAGGTAACTCTTGAGCTATATTAACCATGGAATTCGTCAAATTTTCAACAGAACTCAACATATTTAAATGAAAGCTTCCAAAAATTCGATAAATTTCGGCTATTTAACTTATATTTCACTTCTATTATATTTTTCTAGGCGCTATATAGGTTATTTGGCGTACTTTTTCTGAATATATCAACATTTGTGTCTGCATTACCTGCTTCTAATGTTAAACCTGTAATTTATATGAAGGCTTTATACTTTTGTTATGGACTTCCTTATTTATCAGTATTTTTAGCCTTATGTCTTACGTTAAGTTCCACATACTTGTCATTTAGAAGCAAACTTTTATCTCTGTTATACATTCGTCCTTATTTATCAACTTCTGCATATCTGCTTGTCTTGCTTCCAGCCACAAGCCTTAGCTGCCTACTGAGCCTAAAACCCGTAGTAAAACCTGAAAATTGGATAGCCGTTGACACTATTTAAACCCGTACTAGCTCTGCTGACCCTAATGATAGAACTAGAATATAGTGACCCAAATGAAGTGATGACTTCAATAGTTGGAGTTGCAGGCTATGTTGTTTTGTTGAACTGATCTGTGACCGGATGGAGTGACAGATTACGTCATCCCATCCATACAAGCCGTCTCCTGAGCGAGTGGGCCGTAGCCGCATGGTTAAAAGCGCTTGTCTTTCTGTTGCAAGGACATACTAAGTGTGGGTTCAATCCTGGTCCTGGACAGGAAATTTGTACATTCTCCTGGTTTCACTGTCCGTGGGACACTGGCGATAATAAGGGGTTGAGAATGACCGTATAGCCGTTTGCACAGTCTAACGTGCACTTAAAACCACAATCCCCCCCCTCCCCCGCAATCCTGTCAGATTTAACGCCACCTAATCTCAACTGCTCACCCCACTCAGTTACAGTGTCACAAAAGGACTGATACTGATATTGTGATTATAGCATACCCATACCTCTCTTCCTTTGCTTTATTATCTAAACCATGAAGACTTAGCGGAAAAGCTTTTATACCGAAAGCGATAAGGCCCAGTTAGATTACGTATTGATAAAAGCACTATGATGAATACTTTTGTTACTATTTATAACGTGTTCACTTATCATTTGTTTTGTGATCATTAATAACGTGATTGCGGTTTCGGTGTTTTATTATCACTGATAACGTGATTACTGGTTCTATGTTATGCAATCATTGATAACGTGATTGCTGTTTCTGTTTTGTTATCAGTAATAATGTGACTGCTGTTTCTATGTTTTGTTATTAATAACATGATTGCACTTTCTTTGTTTTGTTATCATTGATAACGTGACTACTGTTTCTGTGTTTTGTCCTCAGCTGGCTGGCCTGGGCTTGATGATCATCGGAGCATGGGTGCTGTACGAGAAGCAGAAGGAGGTGCGGGACGCACTAGATTTCTTCCTGGACCCGTCCTGTGTGATGTGCCTTACCGGCTCTGTCACCATCTTCCTTGCAATGGTCGGAGGCATGGGCGCACTCCGCGAAAACCAAATACTTCTGAAAATTGTAAGTAAGACATGGTGTGATTGCATATATACAGCCACTATCTGAGGATAGATAGCCGTCTTCTCATAACATCAATGTCAGAACGGCTCTTTTCTCGTAACATTTTTCCATCAGTGCGCTCTTATCGTAACATGGTGTGGGCAATGGTCTCTTCTCACAACATCATATCAGCAATTATGTCTTCTCTCAGTATTGTGTCAGCAATGTTCTCTTCTCGTAACATTGTACTTGGACGCTGTATAGGGCGTGGTAACGCTTGCAGCATCTAGAACGAAGCTATCTATGTTAGATCTAAGTAGACCTATCAAATAACTACCCAGTATCTCAAAAATCAGATCAAACTGCTGTAGGAAGCCCTAAGGTATGAAAACCAAAAGCTTGGGCCATTGCTGTGACGTTCATGACTTTCCCATGTTAAGCCCATACAACATACGAATGTGTTATGAAACAAATTTAGTTCGCGTTTGTCTGCTTCGTGCGACACAATCTTGACTACACATAGGTGCACTGAGCGACAGCCTGTGCACAATGTCACTCGCTGGAGTAAACCAACCCCGCCCGGTTATACGAGACTTGAGTCATGAGACCAGCTATTATATTTGATCCAGACTTAATTGCCATTACATAATGTAACAGGTGTTGCCAGCAGATATAACATCAGCAATAAGTCTCATGCAATAAGTGACATGTTCCGAAACTCTTGACCCTCACAAAAACAATGCAGTGTTGAACGACGCTTTTGACCTGTAGTTATTGCTCTTGACACCAATGAGTACAGTGATAAAAGGAGAGCAGTTGAACACAGTGATGATTGGCTAAATCAACCCACGTGTCAGATGCTGGCACCGCCCTCTGCATTTCATATTATTTGAAACAATGTAACGGATGTCTGCATGATAACTGCCTATATACGTACTATGTTCACGAAACATAAAACAAAACATACCATACGTGTGCATGAACACATCACAAGCATATTCATTTTGCAGACACCGTGTAATCACTTGAAACCTAAAGAATTAAATATTTCTTTTCAGAGAATGAAAAAATGAAATGCTTTTTGTTCCTTATCATCCCCTTGGAGTTAGGGTTAGAATGGCTTGTAGAAATGGTTGTGGGCACATAAGAAAACTTGCACATTAATATGTATACCATGTATATGGTGTCAAATCTACAATTTTAAATGAAATGAGAAAACGTTACACTGATAGCTGTTGTTTGTAAGCATTGATAAGGGACTCATAACATGAAACCATGATGATGTAGATCAATTGTCAACCAAGTTATAAACTAAAGGTAAACAGTATTCTAAGTATACGGAATCTAAAGATGACAAATTATACTTGATGAAATGAACGTTGGTTTTAATGCATAAGCAACGCTGGAACGATATGGCTGACGGAGTTTATGAACGCAAGCGAGGCCATACTGATCACAGATTTACCATTCTGTATTTCTGTCCTGTTCGTTAAGGTTATTGTATTTCACCCTTATTTATCTCTCTCTCCCTCTATCCCTCTCTCCCCCTCTCCCCCTCCCCCCTCTCCCCCCCCTCCCCCCTCCCCTCTGCCCCTCTCTCCCTCCCCTCTGCCCCTCTCTCCCCTCTGCCACTCTCTCCCCTCTGCCTCTCTCTCCCTCGCCCTTTCTCCCCACTCTCTATCCCTCTCCCCCCTCTGTCTCCCTCCACCTCTCTCTCTCCCTCTGTCTCCCTTCCCTACTCCTCTCTCCCTCCCCTCAACTCTATCTCCCTTCCCATCTCTTTCCCTCCCCATCTCTTTCCCTCCCCATCTCTTTCCCTCCCCTCCCCTATCTCCCTTCCCCTCTCTCCCCTATCCCTCCCCGTCTCCCTCTCCTCGCCCTCTCTCTTCCTCCCCCTCTCTCTCCCCCTCTCTCTCCCTCTCTCGCCCCTCCCATCTCTCGCCCCCCTCTCTCCCCTCCCCTATCTCCCCCCTCTCTCCCCTCCCCCTCTCTCCCTCCCCCTCTCTCCCCCTCTATCACTCTCCTCCCCTCTCTCTCCCACCTCACCTCGCCCTCCCCCTCTCTCCGTCCCCTCTCTCCGTCCCCCTCTCTCCTTCCCCCTCTCTCCTTCTCTATCTCTATTTGTAGATGAATATGTGTAACTGTGAAACATGACTGAGATAAAAAGAAGGGTCTAACCAAACCTCACATCATAAAACTAGTTTGCTGAATAGAGCTTTACGACATGAAAGCCAAAACAACCGGACCAGACATCTTTATTTGATAACTGGAAAGTTTTTTTTATTATATTAACGGTTATCTGTATATGAGTAAGCCAAGCATTTGATAAATGTATAGACACCGGGTAAGCCTTATGAATGTAACACAGCTATATTGAGGTAGGTAAATCCATGGGATAAATGCTTGACAGTGCAGGACAGTCATACAATTTCTGTGCTGTCTATCGTCTAGAGGGGGGCCTCCGTGGTTCAGTCGGTTAGCGTGCTATCGCAGCACAATGACCCGAAGCCTCCCACCAATGCGGTCGCTGTGTTCTGCCCGATTTCCTCCCACCATAATGCTGACCTCCGTCGTGTAAGGGAAATATTTTTGAGTGCGGCATAAAACACGAATCAAATAAATAAATATCGTCTAGAGGTCGACGTATCTCTCGCGCTCGGCGGATCAACACACAACATAGTAGATGAATACTTATAGTGAAATAAGACCACTGATAATGGTGTTGTTAGGCTGCTTTAGTTTGCGTTATGGTGGACAGTTGTGCATTTCTGTGGGCTGTTCACCAGCCAGCTTAACACGAGCGGAGTTATGTAGGGAAGATCCCACCGCAATCACGATGTGTCAACAAAGGCTTTGATAACAGGCCATGTAGATGAGCCAGCCAGCCAGCTAGTACAGCTTAGTCATATCCGCATAAATATCTATGTAAGGATCTATGAATAGCCGCGTTTCTTTACCTATACTCCATTAAATGTGTATTTATCTTAACAATGTGCTACATGTCGTGACTGGGGAGACTTCCGGGTCGCCTCTCTTATCAGACTTACACAAGACAAGTCTTTCTTATGGATACACAACTTCTTAGTTTATTAACACGACGTTTCGATGCAGATACTAACATTTCTTATCAGACTTGTTATTTAAACCAGTCCAATCATTACAGGCTCACAGTAATCTCTGCACTGTGTACAGCTGAGTACGGCCTTAATGTGTTCTAACTAGGATATGTCTAGGTTCCCCTACCCGTAACCTTTACGACCACTAAAGTCATATAAGTGAAGTACTTCAGAGTATGCCGTGAAACACTAAACTTCGGGTTTAAATTTATGTGTAGTGCATATTGCATCAAACAGTAATAGAACGACCACTAGACATTTCTCTCATCGTTACACATATATCTATTATACATAGTCGATCGGAAAAAACAGACAATATAGCTGTGTTAAAGTAAAATATTGTAAGTAAATGCATACTAATACTAATGACGTGTGAATACTGAAATGTCTTGTATGAAATAACAATAACTTGTTCCCTACATATTTTAACACTTATGATGTTCGATTGGTGTAGGGAAGATTCAAACTCAAAATCATGACAAATACTCTACTGACCCAAGGTTATCCGGGTATTCAGTCTTTGTATAGTCATACTACATTAACATAAACACTATGCTGAACCAAGGGTATCCGGGTATCCAGTCTTTGTACAGTCATACTAGAATAACATAAATACTATACTGAAGCAAGGGTATCCGGGTATCCAGTCTTTGTATAGTCATACTACATTAACATAAATACTATACTGAACCAAGGGTATCCGGGTATCCAGTCTTTGTATAGTCATATTAGATTAACATAAATACTATACTGAACCAAGGGTATCCGGGTATCCAGTCGTTGTGTAGTCATGCTGGATTAACATAAATACTATGCTGAACCAAGGGTATCCGGGTATCCAGTCTTTGTACAGTCATACTAGAATAACATAAATGATATACTGAAGCAAGGGTATCCGGGTATCCAATCTTTGTACAGTCATATTAGATTAACATAAATGATATACTGAAGCAAGGGTATCCGGGTATCCAATCTTTGTACAGTCATACTAGATTAACATAAATACTATACTGACCCAAGGGTATCCGGGTATCCAGTCTTTGTACAGTCATACTAGAATAACATAAATGATATACTGAAGCAAGGGTATCCGGGTATCCAATCTTTGTACAGTCATACTAGATTAACATAAATACTATGCTCACCGAAGGGTATCCGGGTATCCAATCTTTGCACAGTCATATTAGATTAACATAAATACTATACTGAAGCAAGGGTATCGGGGCATCCAATCTTTGTACAGTCATACTAGAATAACATAAATAATATACTGAAGCAAGGTTATCCGGGTATCCAATCTTTGTATAGTCATACTAGATTAGCATAAATACTATACTGAAGCAAGGGTATCCGGGGATCAAATCTTTGTATAGTCATACTAAATTAACATAAATACTCTACTGAAGCAAGGGTTGCCTGGTATCCAGTCTTTGTACAGTCATGCTAGATTAGCATAAATACTCTGCTGAACCAATGGTATCCGTGTATCCAATCTTTGTGCAGTCATACTAGATTAACATAAGTACTATACTGAACCAAGGGTATCCAGTCTTTGTACAGTCATACTAGCTTAACATAAATACTCTACTGAACCAAGGGTATCCGGGTATCCAGTCTTTGTGCAGTCATACTAGATTAACATAAATACTCTACTGAAGCAAGGGTATCCGGGTATCCAATCTTTGTACAGTCATACTAGATTAGCATAAATAGCTGAAGCGTTTCCTAAACCATGGAGAAAGTTAAGCTTAATATAATTTTAGATCTCCAATGTAATTCTCTTGAAGCGTCAGATATGGCTCAGCGAGACTGCGCTGACGAGCCGAGTGTAGAAAAAGAAAAAAATTATGCAATGAATAGTATTATCATTGCTTATAAAGGAAATGTTTTCTCGGTTCTGTCGTTTTCAGTACCACTACACCTTAACCGTCATTTTACTGGGCGAGATAGTGCTGGCTGTGCTCCTGTTTGTGTTTTACTATGTCCCTGACGCCAGAACTAAGCTTCAGCTTTTCCCAGAAAAAACCTTCAACGACGCCATCGTTAAGTACAGAGACGACGATGATATGAAAGACCTTATAGATACCATTCAAGAGGGGGTAAGTGTTAGCTTAACAGGGAATTTTTGGTAGAAAAATACCAAGGAAAATCCAGTTGTAAGCTTCCAAAATACCAGGGAAAATCTATATACACTCTCTGTGCACCCAAATACCAAGGAAAATCCAGTTGTAAGCTTCCAAAATACCAGGGAAAATCTATATAAACTCTCTGTGCACCCAAATACCAAGGAAAATCTTGTTATAAGGTTTTCACGTGCCACAGAAAAATAAAGACGTAGAGTAGCATGGAACAGCAACTATGTAGAACTCCATGTTTTCGAAAATGCCGTAGAGCAGTAAAAATGAGGGCCCTTATATGCTTCATGTGAGAAAATGTCCAGGAAGTTTTGTCGGTGCAGTGATACTGGCTAGTGTTGGATGACCTCCCGTTGTTGTTATCCTTTCAGCTCCAGTGCTGTGGTCTCTCAAATACTGAGAATGGGTACCAGGACTGGAATAAAAATATTTATTTTAATTGCACCGATGACAGGTCGGTGGTCATGTCGTCGGAGAGCTGCTCTGTGCCCCCCTCTTGTTGTGTTAGAAAAGCAGTAAGTATATCCCCAGTCTTTTCATTACCTGCATTTTGAGGTATAAAACAAATTCGTTCACAGTGTACCCGAAAACAGCAACTGTTTTTGAAAGGAGATAAGATTAGTGTGAAAATTGATCAGTGAATAAATAATGCCATATAATATGCTGTATATATGATTTATGTATTTATTTGATTGGTGGTTTACGCCGTACTCAACAATATTTCACTTATACGACGGCGGCCAGCATTATGGTGGGGGGAATCCCACGACCATCCGTAGGTTGCTGGCGGACCTTCCCACGTACGGCCGGAGAGCATGAGCTGGTCTTGAACTCACAGCGACCGCATTGGTGGGAGTCTAACCGACTGAACCACGGAGGCCTCCGCTATATATATATGAGGTCAAGAGTTTTATGTGTCAAGTTGTATGTTCCAATTAGTCTTTATGACATGTGTATAAATGTATACATGTCGTTGTTGTAGGGGGACCTCATCAACCTCCAGTGTGGTGCTGGTGCCCTGAAGAAGGAAGCTGTAAGTATACCTGGTACCAGTGCTTTATATAGGTTGTAATCATGTTAGGAACAGTATGTTCCTACACAACGCTCTGTCGTGTTGTAAGCGTCGTTGTCATACACGATGTTGGCTACAAGGAAACCACTTGTCATTCAGCAATATGGCCTGTGTTTTACAGGTGTTGCCAAAAGAACAGATGTTACTAAAAGCATCCAGCACAGCTACCTCCGTGGTTCAGTCGGTTAGCGCTCTGTCGCAGCACAATGGCACGAAGCTTTCCACCAATGCGGTCGCTGTGAGTTCAAGACCAGCTCATACTGGGTTCCACTCCGGCCGTACGTGGGAAAGTCTGCCAGCAACCTGCGGTCGTGGGTTTCCCCCCGGGCTCTGCCCGGTTCCCTCACACCATAATGCTGACCGCCGTCGTATAAGTGAAATATTCTTGAGTACGGCGTAAAACACCAATCAAATAAATAAATAAAATTCTACGTCTGCGGGAAAGAGAATGTTTCGTATTCTATGTCTGGGGACTAGGAAATGTTTCTTAGTCTATACCTCTGATCATTATTTCGACCCGTGTTTGTGATTTTAAGTTCTAAAGATTTAAATTACATTCCACTAGTACCACTATATGTAACAGCTGATGTAATGTATTTCCTTTCTGTTGACCACGTTCCAGTCGGAGTTAGGGGGCATCATTTACACGGACGGTTGTATCAAGGCCCTGGGTACATGGATAGAGGCACATGCGCTGGTTGTCGGCGGAATAGCGCTCGGCATACTTCTACCACAGGTGAGTGCAGAAACTAAACTCCAAACCGATTCTCAGCGAAAACCATCTGTATCACATAATTAAATATGGGTTGTAAACCCTGGCAAGAATGCCGTGGTCAGTAAATCGGTGTTTCTTAATTTATAATTAATGTTTTCTCAGGTCGTGCTCATCTGCTTGACGAGGAATTTCGATGACCAGATCAGTGCCCAGAAATCAATGTGGACACGAAGGTGATGTTAGCACCCAGGCGTCAATACTACAAGTTTTATGCAGCGTCACAAGATTTTGATTTTATCAGTATTTCATTCTTTTGACAGTGAAGCAGTGTTTGGAATGTAACACTGATTGCGTATTACTATGTGAGTATGTATTTATATAGATAAAAGTGTGTAATCTATACCTAACTCTGTGATACATTCAAGCGCCTTGGAAAGTAATAAAGATTTTCTCGGATTTGACCGTTCATGTTGGGAAATAATTCCCGAGTATTTGCTGGCTGTGACGTTTTAAAAAACATACACTTAATTCTAAACGATTATTTCTGGTTTGCGTGCAAACCAGGTCTACTCTGCGTACAAACCAGGCCTACTCTGCGTACAAACCAGGCCTACTCTGACGGTGCTAACTGTGACAGCGTATTAATCCCCACTCATTTTGAAGAGAACAGTTCTGAGCTTTCTAAGGATAACAGCTTAATTTACTCATAGATTCTATGAATGACGAAACCATGTCCAACTCTCAACATCTCAGTACCGCTCAAATAAGTCTATATACGTCACTGACGTTGATGTCGTCTAGGACATTCTAGTTCTACATTTCCGGCATAATTCACCTGGTCTGTCATCTGATTATGAGTGGATTAAAACAGGATGCTGTCTAAATTTACACAGCTACACTTTGAAACTACAACAGCAGGATAAATAATATATGCATATTATCACATTGTCCCACTTATGTTTATTGTCTTCGTCGAAGGAAATAGGGACTAGGTTTGTATTTTATCACTCTCACTGATCAAACCAGGTGCAACTTAGAAAGCATATAATTTTCAAGCCAAGGTACGTATATATGCCCAGTCAGTTTTATCAAGTTCACGGGAACGGTGTATCGTTATGTATTACAATAGTCTCCAAAGGCTCTGAAATATTATGAAATAATTACTCTTATATCGTTTTTTTAAACGACTTTATTAAGCATACATATCAATAGTAGATGTAGTTTGGTGTGTTACACAATAAAGCAAATTTACATTTTGTAAGGGACCGTTTGTCATATCCACAAATAGCGCTGATGTCTTGCAATTCATTCCATACGTTGATGCATATGTCCATGTTAACCCAGTGCCTTCCACAATTATTTGGAATTTTTTTTTGTAAATATACTTAAATATCTCCATGCATTAAACTGTCTCTTGGGTTCACCTAAATCACAGTTATTGTGGTTTTTGACCTGTGAGGCTATAAACAAACCCGAATACATGGATGGTCTGCGATCGGGGTCATCCCGGAAGTTGTTCCGGCACTGATATAGGTCAGGGTATCCATGTCCACCATGATGCCACTTCGAGTTAATGTCATTGAGTGCCATTCATAGCATGCCTGTCTGCACGCCTAGTGGTAGTTTCGACCACTTTACGGCACACACCAGGTATACATACAGACGTTCATTTATAATGTCGTAATTAAATGATAAACAGTACACATATAAGACGTCTTTATATATTGCTTCTCGGAGCATTGTAATAAATGTTGCTTTATATTCATGTTAAAATAGTTCAAATCATGCACATTACAGAACCGCACAGGAAAAGAAAGTTAAACATTGTTCAGGTGAGAGGAGATTTTACGTTGAAAAATTGGGAAATGTCTATCACATTTATTATTGTTTTTGCCTGTTTTGCCTGCAAAGCTGGGAGATGTGAATTAGGTGTTGTTTGTTCTTAAATATGCCTAATTTTAAATTATCTTAAATTTGAAGACCACGTAGTTTTTTTTATTATTCTTTGTATTTTTAATTAATTCAATTTTTTGTGGACGTGCCTATGTTTTACGGTTAAAACTTTAAACGTTTGATTAAGCTCTTGAGCTTAAAGAGCCCATAGTAAGTTTGATAATTACATCCATCTTAGTGTTTCTGTCTCTCGTTATTGTTCTTCTGAAATATAATGTGTGTCCCAATGCAGAAAACACATGTTATATTTAACTCATGCAGTATAATACAGTATGTCGCAATGCAGGAAATGCATGTAATGTTTAACTCTTACAGTATACAGTACCGCACGCTACCGAGCAGAAAACACTTGTAACTTTTAGCTGGCGTACAGGAAAACATATATTCCAATATCGTTGATATTGCTTCCTTGCAATGAGAAATCGATTGTACCGTCCCGCCGTGGATATAAAAGCTCACGGGAATACATATAGCACTATGCGCTTTATAGGCTCAAAGTATAACAGCTAAACAGTATTGTAAACGTTGTGGTCCTTCAGCTTGTTTTACTGAATGCGTTACTTCTACCTTGCTTCTTAATAGCTGAAGTTAAATTAGCTAAATAATCAATCAGAATACATTCCATTATTTGTAGACATGTATTGCAATAAGTATACCCTTTTTGTTATAGATGTATATTTGTTTAGTTAAATTGTATAATGTGTATATGGTTTCACCTTCTTTATTTCTGTCGCCCATTGTGTGTCGATATGATAGCTTCAGATGGTAGGTAGCCTCCTAAGGTAGGCAAATCTTATAAGTCTTGGAACGACCCTCGCTGAACGTTATCAAGCCTACATGCATGTATATGATCTTGTTATCTGGTTCTGTAATTTGGTTGGACAAAGGACTGGGCTGTTGTATAACTGATTCTCTTTTCTTTTATAAATGTTTTTGGCTCAGGCATTATTGCAATAACTATTTTTATACAATGGTAGTGTCCCAAAGGATTAATTGTCTTTTTTGTGATTTTATTTTTATTCCATGTTGATGAAGTCTATCCGAACAGTTTGGTAAATGACGAAGGCGATTTACATCTACCGCTGTTTACATGCAGTGGTAGACCACATTTCTGTCTTGTTTAGTTGATGTCTCCACTGAGGAAATAATATTGATTGTATATTTACAAACCCTTAATTGTGTTTATATTTAATTGTAAAAATGATCTGTACGCTCCTCCAGTGCCTCAAGTCAATAAATTAGCGAAAACCCATTTCCAATCGGCTCAACGGTGGAGGTGCAATATTCCTTTTGAAAATATGATACATTTCAGTTCAAAATGTCCTTTCGTGTGCATAATACATTTATCACCCTTTGGAAACACTCAGTTAAAAAAAAACCATGAAGTCCTGTGTATAATATGCAAAATTTATTGTGATATTTACGTCACCATATGGATGAAATAAACTTTTATATTGGAAACAGGTTATCCTTTATGTTAAGTACATCACGACTGTAGGCCATCAGACATAACGCAAAATCATTTTAATGTCCGGTTTGGAGCCTGCCGTCGTCTAGTTAAAAACGCTTGTATTTAAATCTCTAGGACACACGAGGTACGGGATCAAACTCAGTCTCTGACAGGAATTTTTCAGGGGCCAACAAGTGATCGACGGGGGCGTCTTGTGGGCGTCTTCACGGTCTAACGTTTGCTGTGGACCACTTGTCATCCGCCTGTATGGCACACTTGCCTACAGTTGGGGGTTTACGACGGGCACTGAAGTTTCCTCCACCCATGAAACTAACCTTCGTGGAAATGAGAAATTCTTGAGTTTGGCGTTAAACAGCAGGGACATACGTAGATAAGTCAATAGTCTGATCAAGAAGCCACATCCTAGCTATATGTAGTGACTTTTTTCTGACCAGATCTGAAGTAGCACAAATCTCACTGAAGCCGAATCTGGTAGCCGAATCCTATACTGGCTTTATATCGCTAACTAGATCTGAAGTCACATCAAGTACCCTCCGATTTGTCGCTGTTTAGAGATTTACACTGAACTTAGTAAAATCAGATCTACTCGCCACTACCTGAATTGTGGCTAACTAAATCTCAGGAAAGACCTCTACTTCCAGGAACTCTTGCTTCCATATCGTGGGAAATAAAATCGACACATTTACTCAATTATATGAATTGATTCCTATGTTAAAAATTTTCTACATCGGCCATAGATCAAATTCAAACTAACATCTTGAAATTAGGCCTTAATCTTATTCAGACTCTTGAGAGCGGAACGGAGCTTAGTGCTCATTTTCCTCCACTTAGCAACAGTCGGCACACTCCGCTTAACAACAATGGGCACACCCCACTTAACAACAGTCGGCATTCTGTTAGGGTTCACTCCTGCTTGTGGGAATTCCCAGGTTACGCGTACGCTGTTTGTTCACTCATATGTCCGTTGAAGACCATTTGTATCCTTATAGCGTATAAATTCGTCAGTGACTAGCCATAGGACGTCAGTGGTTTATAAGGTTACTCCAGTTTCCTTCACCTTTCGAAATGACCGCCATAGTAGGGCAATCATGTATGACACTAAACAACAAGTAAATTAAAATGTACCGGTATAACGGCTGTCATGCTGACTCGTTACCACTCTCTTTGCGTTTTATCTTTCGGAAATGCTGATATACACTGTCACGCCAGCCGGAGGTTTCAGTCAATCATCTGTATTGATCAATCTTTCTATAATTTGGATATCTCGAACTATTCATTGCTTTCAAAGGCCCTAATCAGACGAATAAATCACTAAATTCATTTAATGCGTGCCACTGGTAAATGAGTGAGTACTGTGAAGAATTTTAGCGTTTTCTAATCTTTCCCGATTATCTCACCCCCAAAAAGAGCTAAGAAAAGTAAACTACGTACATGAAGTCTTCTTTTAAAGGCCATTTCAATGATTATTAGCTGAACCAAACCGCACAGCTAACATTTTAATAAAAAGTACAGATAAAAAAGTAAAAATTCCAATCTGGAAATGGAAAATGACAAATCACAAAAAACTAAAACATAAAGTGGTACTTTACCCAAATTTGCCGTGCTCCACAATGCAGGTGCCCTGCTGTTATCCAGTTTCAAATCATGTTTGCGTTTAGGAAGTCACCGTTATAATGTCTCTTTAAAACATATAAAACTTTTGTTGGATACTGAAGTAGTTCTTGTCTGTGTTAAAAATCCAGTAAGTGACATGATTTACGCAATGATTTGCGATTTTTGCAAGTGATGACAGGCGCACTAAGGGCGACTACTCTTGTGCCACATCATCTCACATTGACAACAAGGCAGCATGGCGGGCGTGGAAGGGTTACGCCGAAGACATCAGCACACTGAGGCACCTCTGTCAGACCATCAAGCGAGCGACAATAGGAGTGACAACAAGGCTATGTTAGTCCTAGCCTCAAAACTATCCACAGGAACCTACTGGCTTACACGCATTGTTCTTCTGCGTTATTTGGGCTTTATATATTGTAAGTCTGTGAATGCGTATTGTTGTTGTTGTTGTCGGCGTGTAGGCCTACCCATGTACCGTAGGGCAACGCTAACAGCTAGGCATAATTCTTTTTCAACAAGCTGAATGTCTTCCCTAAGTATTTTCTTATTCTGATATTTACCAAGCCAATCTGTGCACCCGTCAGTCATTAAAAATAATAATAATAATAATGAACTACCAACGTTCAACTCCTTTTACTAAATTAAGCTCTGTGGTGCTTATTGGCTCTGCCACTACTGCCCCGGTAGTTCTACTTTTGTGTGTTTTGGGTCGCCCGATTCTACGGTCTCAGGGTGAGTTATATATACACAGGGATATATCAATAGATATGCAGGGACGGCTGGCCACCCTCAGCCCAAAAGCAATGTGGTCCAGATGTAGGTATAATTCTTACAAAGGGTTGCCCCCTCGTTCAGTTAGGCCACATGCACGTTACATTCTCCCAGAATGCACATATAAGTGAAACATATGCAAACATTGATCAAACATTAAATATTGACCAAAGTCAAAAATGCAGCCAACTGGCACATATGTATGCTGCCATGTGTTTTTCTTAAATCTCTGTCAACGAGGCAGGCATGAACAGCAGCGGTTGACCTTTCTGTGAAATTATGTCTTGAAATTTACACTAACATTAAACAAATGTCTTCTGTTAGTTTAGGTAAAGATCAACTACATATCCGCATGCACGGCCGGGAGCAACCCCCTATGTTCATTAGGTCAAGATTTGGACCACACGTGAGATGTGAATTACCTATGATTTACTATTCGTAAATTCAAACCAACAAAATCGTACAGGTAGCTTTGTCAGTCTATACCAACAAAATCATACAGGTAGCTGTGTCAGTCTATCAATACAATAGATACATAGATATTATCTATGCATTTATGTATTGTCATAGGTTCTACAGAAAGTGAAAAAAATATTGTCAAAGGAACAGATAGTGGTTCATTCATGTATTTGTTCATTTTGCACAGTTGCTTGTAGCTATTCTTAAATACCAATATTTTAACCTGAAAGTCTCCTTGACTGTAATCTATGCCTAACCTCATAGTAAAAGATAGCTGAGATTCTTGGCTATGTTTTCAGTAGTTTCACCAGTCATAGATACAGAGCTGATATAGCATAAATAGGTAGTTGCCACTAAATACTGGCCTCCTTAGAATTCTGCCCCTCTTCCACTAAATATGTGGTTTAATAGAGGTGATGATCTAGTAATGAAGTCAAAATAGCACAAAATCTTCAAAAGAACAACCAAATGTATATATGTGAGAGCCATGTCTAGCCAAAGGTTTCCGAGCTGAAGTCTGTCATTTTGCTTGAATCTTCAATGTTTCCTACCATACCCTAACTTGGCTGTTCTTGATTGCGTGGGAAGAATTCATTCAATTTTCCTAGTGTTTAAAGTTCAAAGTGCTTTCAGGCATCAAGAGCCACCCTCTTAATAACTGATCCCACATCTTCCCAAAATTCTTGATCATGTTCATCTCGCGCGGGACTTTACTTACTTAATGTGAAAAATATCAACCGTAGTGTAATATAATTATAGCTTTCTTTTCCTGTTGGATCAATGAGTGGGATCACTGAATCAGATATTTTGAAATCAGCCCTCAAAGGGAAAGACTTCGTAAAAATGAACTTATGGTGAGTGAAAAGACCATTGAAAACTGTGCCTGAAAATGCACTCACTGAATTTTTTAGATTTTTTTTCACGAAACTAAATGCAGTCAAAGTTTTTGATTGTATGGTGGGATTTATGGACAGTGTGGACAATGGACAATTTATTGATAATGTGGATCACCAGTGACATCACACAACTTTTTGTACACCTTTATATTCAGTTCTGAATAAAGGTCTTGTAAAGAGTGCGCCTGTAATGTTGCCTGTGTATGAAAACGCTAATATGATATTAAATTTCGGCTTTAGGGCCATTGAAAAATCAGTGTGATGCCATATTATCAATATGGACCATAAAACCCACCATACAATCCAAACATTTGGCTGCATTTATTTTGGTGAAAAAGAATCCAAAAAATTCAGTGAAGGTATTTTCAGATACAGTTTTTAATGGTCTTTCATTTTTACCAGGTTTTTCCCTTTAAGTGAATTGGTAATGTAATTATCACCAGTGAAGGTCTTTATGTATAAATATTATTGTTTACAGCTCTGTGTTTCTTTGTATTACAGTTGTTGCCTTTCTGGTTGCTTTGCATCAGAACAAACAGCTGATTGGAAAAAATGGCCTGCTGCCAGCAGACCAGTACTTGGTAAACATTGAAGAAAGAACAGGGGGGATAAACAGGAACAGCTGGAGTTATGTCCCTTCCTTACTTTGGTTAGTTGACTACAAATCCAACATTGACACCTATCTAGATTACATCGCTCTTGCTGGAATGGCGCTGTCAGGACTGGTAATGATGGTGGGTGGAGCTAACTGTGCCATCATGGCAGCCCTCTGGATGCTGTACCATTCCATTGTCAATGTAGGACAAAGATGGTAAGTTAGTGTAGAGAATTATTTCCCTTCCATACCAAAATTATGATCATCTTGAACACACATTCATAACATTTACAGGTCTGTATTTTCAGCCTTTCAATCAGTCAGTCAGTCAGTCATATGGGAAGTGACTATTCCTTTCTCTTCCACTCAATAAATATAGTTTTACACTGTGGATTTAGGCACTTAGAACAAACTGATAAGTTAAGAGAACAAAGTGATCAACCATGCCAGTGCTTTTATAGATTTCTAACTCTTTTCCACAGCTTTCACTTTTTCAGTTCCAAGACGTTTTTGTGATATCACCTGTTATGTTTTCTTTAATTTCAGGTATTCCTTTGGTAAGTTGCTATAACCAGGTGCATGGGTATTACATTTGCACTTGGCGGGAAAAGGAAGGACCTTAGCTTACCACATGTTACCATACCTGACCAGGTGGACAGGTGGCAGGTATACACTGAGTGGGAACAGGTAGGAACTCAGCTTACCACATACTACCTAGCCTGGCCTGTTGGACAGGTGTCCACTGTAAACAGAGTGGGAAGAGGTAGGACCTCAGCTTACAACATACTGCCATATCTGGCCTGGTGGACAGGTGTTAGCTGTACACTGAGTGGGGAAAGGTAGGACCTCAGGTTACCACATGCTACCATACCTGGCCTAGTGGACAGATATCAGGTGTACACTGAGTGGGGAGAGGTAGGACCTCAGGTTACCACATATTACCGTACCTGACCTGGGGACAGGTGTTAGCTGTACATTGAGTGGGAGAGATAGGACCTCAGCTCAGCTTACATACTACCATACCTGACCCGGGGACAGGTGTTAGCTGTACACTGAGTGGGAAGAGGTAGGATCTCAGGTTACCACATGCTACCATACCTGGCCTGGCGAACAGGTATCAGGTGCCTACTGAGTGGGAAGAGGTAGGACCTCAGCTTACCAAATACTACCATACCTAGCCTGGGGACAGATGTTAGCTGTACACTGAGTGGGAGAGGTATGACCTCAGCTTACCACATGCTCCCATGCCTGCCCTGGTGGACAGGTGTCAGTTGTACACGGAGTAGGAAGAGGTAGGACCTTAGCTTACCACATACTACCATACCTGGCCTGGTGGACAGGTTTCAGCTGTACATTGAATGGGAAGAGGTAGAACTTCAGCTTACCACATTCTCCCACAACTGACCCGGGGACACGTGCACTGAGTGGAAACAGGTAGAACCTTAGCTTACCACATACTACCATACCTGACCTGTTGTTAGGTGTTAGCTGTACATTGAGTGGAAAAGGCAGGGCCTCAGTTTACCACATGCTACCATAACTGGTCTAGTGGACAGGTGTTAGCTGTATACTGAGTGGGAAGAGGTAGGACCTCAGGTTACCACATGCTACCATAACTGGTCTAGTGGACAGATGTCGGTTGTACATTGAGTGGGAAGAGGTAGGACCTCAGGTTACCACATTCTTCCACAACTGACCTGGGGACAGGTACACTGAGTGGGAAGAGGTAGGGCCTCAGTTTACCACATGCTACCATAACTGGTCTAGTGGACAGGTGTTAGCTGTATACTGAGTGGGAAGAGGTAGGACCTCAGGTTACCACATGCTACCATAACTGGTCTAGTGGACAGATGTCGGTTGTACATTGAGTGGGAAGAGGTAGGACCTGAGCTTACCACATTCTTCCACAACTGACCTGGGGACAGGTACACTGAGTGGGAAGAGGTAGGGCCTCAGCTTACCACATGCTACCAGAACTGGTCTAGTGGACAGATGTCGGTTGTGCACTGAGTGGGAAGAGGTACATGTATGACCTCACCATACCTCACCTGGTCTACAGGTGTTAGCTGTTCACTGAGAGGGAAGAGGTACATGTAGAACCTCACCTGGTCTAATGGACAGGTGTTAGGCATGCATTTAGTGGTGTAGTGGACAGGTGTTAGGCGTGCATTAAGTGATGTAGTGGACAGGTGTTAGGTGTGCATTGAGTGGTGCAATGGACAGGTGTTAGGCGTGCATTGAGTGGTGTAATGGACAGGTGTTAGGTATGCTTTGAGTGGGCAGAAATATTACCTCAACTGACCACATACTGCCATATCTTTCTTTTGTGTTCTCGGGAAACTTTGCCATTCACAACTTGCTACTCACTCAGAGCTCATGTCATTAGTTAGATGTGCCGTCATGAAAAGTAAGTCCCCATTTACCAGCCGATGAACCCTGTTTTTGTGACAGAATTGCGTAACCCACAACAGAGAGTTTAACGATGATGGCCTGGGTTAACCACTATCAAAAAGTAATAATGTATTTTCTAATTTTATTCTTGAGGTGGAATAGAATTCATCACTTGTCTATTTTACATTTTTACATTAACCACTAGAAAGGCAACAAAATACTTGTAGCCCTACTTAAAAGTGTCAACATCTTGTGTTGTTCATTGGGTTTTTCAGTTTGACCTCTTTCGAGGTTTTTCTATGCATCTTTCTGTTCTTCCATTAGCCTAGCTCTTGTGGCATTTCCTTTGCATTTTTTAATGCACATTACATGTTTGTGGGTTTCCATTGCATCCTCTTGGTTTTCCATCACTTTTTTCTGGTTTTCCATCAAATCTTTCTGTGTTCTGTCACATCTTTCTGGTATTTCATTACATCCTTCTGGATTTCCATTACATTTTTCTTATATTACACTGCACACAGGATGACCCTGATTATTAAACACCAGCAAGCTCAGAGGGAAAGACCTTGTAAAAATGATTTTGGGGTGAGTGAAATGGCCATTAAGAACTGTATATGAAAATACCTTCACTGAATTTTTTAGCGAAATAAACGCAGTCAAATGTTTTGATTGTATGGTGGGGTTTATGGGCCATATTGATGATGTGGTTCACCAGTGATGTCACGCTGACTTTTTTAAGGCTGTAAAGCAGAAATTTAATGTGATATTGGCGTTTCCATACACAGGCAAACATTACAGGAATACTCTTAACAAGAACAAAATTAGTTGTACAGGGCATAAAGGTGTACAAAAAGTTGTGTGACGTCACTGGTGAACCACATTGTCAATACGGTCCATAAAACCCACCCTACTGTCAAAATATTTGACTGCGTTTACTTTGGTGATTAAAAAAAAATCTAAAAAATTCAGTGAATGTATTTTCAGATACAGTTTTTAATGGTCTTTTCACTCACCGTAGGTTCATTGTTTCCCTTAAAGCCATGGTTTTTGTGGGCGCTTTGGTCTTTAGTTTAGAGAGTACTACATGTGACATTTCTGCTTTAACATCACAGAGTTGTATGGATAACAATTTCTGATTTATTATACCGCAACATTTCAGTATACATTCTAACACATATCTCTAGGCATTAATAAAATGTATTAAAGATTATACTAATCCATTGATATGGCACGTGCACAAACATCCATACAATCATACAGATTGATACAGATATAGAGGGCTAAAGACAACACTTATGATATGATTCTAATGAACTACATGTAGATATTTCTGAAGAATTAACAGGATATGTCAGTGAGGAGGTCATCGTAGGCTTTTGGGATTAAAAATCCTTGGTCTCTATTGATCTTTGGTTTGGTCTTCCAGATCACAATGGCTTAGTTAGTTATGTTTGTCTTGTGGGTTTCACATTGTTCCAGTCTGTTTTGGGGTTAGCTAACACATGTTCGGAGTTGGCTGATTTTATGTCTTTGGTTCGAGTAGAGGTCTAGTGTTCTTTGATTCTCTTGTTCAGTGATCTCACCTATGTAGCGTTCACCATAAATTCTGTACACACAGCTTTTGGGTTGCTGTGTGGTAGTGGGTGACCGTTTTCCTGTTGTGTTCAGTATCGTCTTCAGGATTAACACATTGGTGAAGGTGCTGTCAATATTACTCTTTAAGAAGTCGTTGTGTAGTTGTGTTCGACCACCCCATCACTGACATACCCCATTAGTCCTTCAGAAATGTCTTCTTCATTAGCATCATATCTTTACCCCTGTATACCTTCATCACCATATCATATCTGTATGATTGTTTGTGCACGTGCCACATCAGTGAACTAGTATAATCTGTAATATGTTTTATTAATGTCTAGCCTTATGTGTATACACAAAAACATCGCAGTCATAATTATTGTTTTCTCAATGACGTCTTCATAGTCTGTAAGTTATCACTTTGGTTGTATCTTCATTCACTGGACAACGATGTTAGAATGTACATCGAAATGCTGCGGTATAATAAATCAAAAGTTGCTAATTTGTGTTAATCTCTAAGTGCCCCTCAAAGAGTCTATATGCCCCTCAAAGAGATTTCCACTTTAGCACAGTAGCTGAGCTCATTCAACTAACAGTTCTGCTTTTCTACAGGATGGGAATCCCAGCTGCTGGAGACAGGGTTTCTCGCCATATTTCTGTGTCCTGTCTTCAGCATTAACTCTGTTCCCAGGGGCACTCCGCCATCACGCGTGGTCATCTGGGCTTACATGTGGCTCATATTCCGTATCATGCTCGGAGCGGTACGTCTTCCTACATGCAGCAGTAAATCAGTAAATTATGCTTCTTGATGTAAAACTGAAAGTAATAACTGACTTGCCAATCAAATGTGCGCTGTGAAATGCAGCTGTATTTCTTGCTACATGTAGTTACACATGTAGGTCATTAAAACTGAAAGTAATATTTAAACTGACGTGTCAATCAAATGTGTACTGCCAAATGCAGCTGTATTTCTTGCTACATGTAGCTGAAGGTCATTAAAACTGAAAGTAATATTTAAACAGACTTGCCAATCAAACGTGCACCGCCAAATGCAGCTGTATTTCTTGCTACATGCAGCTGTAGGTCATTAAAATTGAAAGTGATATTTAAACAGATTTGCCAGTGAAACATATACTGCTAAATGCAGATGTATTTCTTGCTACTTGTAGTTGTAGGTCAGTAATATTTGATTTGCCAAACTAATATGAATTGCGCATCATGAACTTGTTTGGAAGACAGTGTGGCAAGAAATTATTAACAGAGGAAGCTATTTTCACTGTATATGCTGGTATGGATTGATTTCACATCATTTGTGACAAAAATCACTTCATACATGTTATAAGAGCTTTTGGTAAAAACTTATTCCATATTCAGGTATGGTGGCAATCACATATAAAGTGATTTTTGTTGTATTTTTTATCACATATACTGTGGAACTAATCTTTTCCTAACAAATTTCAGGGCCTGATCAAAATAAGGGGAGATAAATGCTGGCGTGATTTGACATGTATGAACTACCATTATGAGGTGATGTATAATTTGTTATCAGCTGCCCTACATACATGTTGTCTGTAGTTTTCACCTTAAACTTTTATTAAATATTGCTCGTCAGATATAGTCTGTAGCCTTTATTTTAAACTTGCATAAGCGGTCATACATAGTCTGTAACCTATTGGCAGTCGTCATACATAGTCTGTAACCTATTGGCAGGCGTCATACATAGTCTGTAACCTATTGTCAGTCGTCATACATAGTCTGTAACCTATTGGCAGTCGTCATACATAGTCTGTAACCTATTGGCAGTCGTCATACACAGTCTAACCTATTGTCAGTCGTCATGCATAGTCTGTAACCTATTGTCAGGCGTCATACATAGTCTGTAACCTATTGTCAGTCGTCATACATAGTCTGTAACCTATTGTCAGTCGTCATACACAGTCTGTAACCTATTGGCAGTCGTCATACACAGTCTAACCTATTGGCAGTCGTCATACATAGTCTGTAACCTATTGTCAGTCGTCATACATAGTCTATAACCTATTGGCAGTCGTCATACATAGTCTGTAACCTATTGTCAGTCGTCATACATAGTCTGTAACCTATTGTCAGTCGTCATACATAGTCTGTAATCAATACTCGGCTGTCATGCGCAGTGTGTAACCTATTATCGCCTGTCATACATACAGTAGTCTGTAACCTATTATGAAGTCTCATATGGTATGTAACCTATTAATACCAGCCATCATACATACATGTAGTTTGTGAGCCTTACTCTAAGCTTTTATTTATATGCAACTTTATTAAAAGTAATTGGTAAGTAATTAAAATAAATCATTTTAACAGTTTCAGTCTCATCTTGATTTGGGCTTTTTAGGCTTTGAGCTTATAAGGGCACCCATCATGGGTATGGAAAATTGTTTGTATTTGACTTTCGATATGGCTGACAAGAATGAATGCATGATTATTGCTCAATGTCACATTGCACCTGACTAGAGCTTTATTCCCTGTGAATGTGTTGTATACAGGGATATTTGTATGAAGTACAGATTTGTTTGTCTCCTGTTCTCAAGACTCAGCCAGTTCCAAATCCTGTCAGCTATTACCTTCATCAATCACCAGAAATCTTCCACAAATTTGAGACGTTGACCAACCACTTTGTTGAACTGGTTGCCCCTTTCCTGCTTGCCTTGCCGCGGAGATTCCGGATTATTGGTGGAGTTATTCAGATTTTGTTTCAGGTAAGCTTTTACGTCATTTTAGGAACAGTTCACAATTCTTTTAAACCAATGGTAAACTTAGAATTAGATGTAATAATTTGAAAACATGTGAAGCTTCATGGGAAGTAGCTCTTGTGAACTTGTGTAGGGGAGGGTCTGCGAGCAACATACAGAGGGTTGTGGGTTTCCTCAAGGCTCTGCCTGCTTTCTTCCCACCATTACAGCGGGCAACGTGGTATAAATGAGATACTCTTGAATGCAGCATAAAACACTAATCAAATAAGTAAATCAGCATTGTGAACTGTGATATAAAAGATTGATGTTTTGACTGTACGGGTTTTTTACCAACTTTGCAATTTGTGAACCCACATCTGTCGTCTTGCCTATGCAATCTTATACAGCTTAAACCTACTTGGGTCCTCTGTCTTCCAGGTAGTCCTCATTATCAGTGGTAATTTAAGCTTCCTCAACTGGCTGACAATTTTACCTTCCCTGGCCTGTTTTGATGATGCCAGCCTGTCATGGATGTTCTCCAGGAAGAGAGGCTCTGCCTACTGTAGGGTTGCACAGATACAGACAGCTGACAAGCAGGGCAAAGCCCCGTCTCTCACTTTGGGTAGGACATTTTGTGACACTGAGACTTGGCTGACTGGAGGGTGCCAAGCCCTGATGCTTACTCTGGATAGAGCACGTTTCGTAAAGTGATATGCTGAGACTCTGCATTCTGGAGAGCCTCACAGATGTAGACAGTTCAGGGCAAAGCTCCTCTTCTTACACTGGGTAGAGCACATTTTGGCTCTGGCTAGGGCACAGTTTGTTAGGCGACACGTGATCGAGGCTGCTGACTGGATTTATTTATTTTATTGGTGTTTTGAGCCATACTCAAGAGTATTTGACTTACAGGACAGCCACCAGCTTTATGGTGAGAGGCTTTATATGAAAGTTTATTAGACATTACTGGATATGTGTTGGACATTGTGAAAATGATAAAATTTAAATCCAGAGAAAAAGATTCTTTGCTTATAAGCAGTTTGAAAAGTCTCACAGGTGTAAAATACATCAATCATCACTGACTTCCAACATTATGACCATAGTCCATAATAAGCCTACCTTTGAATACAAGCATTTTTTTTTCACTATAATTAATCCAATTCACGAACCATCTTCTTTACAAAATTAATGGTGCCTTAATGAACAGAAATCTTATACAGCCAACGCATCTCTGACTATCAACAGAAAAATTTTTAGAGAACTCTCCACCAAAGGTCATTAAGATTTCAAGACCACAACAAATGTATTTCTGCATTAATGTAGTTTCTGTCTGTCTCCCAATCGTATACATGTTTACCTGTTACAGTATGTGTTGTACGATTGGAAGACCCTTGTTGAGGTGTTGGTTAATTGTAGCACTGCTCTCCCCACCCAGGTAACTATGTACGACGTGTGTACAACCTTTGCTTGGGATGTGCCCTGGTTTACCTTAGCATCCCCGTGGTACAGAACCTCCTGTCCTCCAGACAGGCCATGAATACTTCCTTTGATTCCCTTAGGATTGTTAACACTTATGGCGCCTTCGGCAGGTGAGAACAGTTATTTGTATTTGTGTCAGAATTTGTCGGTTGTATGTCAACCAGGTATATGTAGAGTTAGAATTTTTCCACTTAGCCTTTGTTAGTAGTTTGCTTTGCTCTGTAGTTGTTCATATATAATGAAGAGAAATCGTTGATTTGGGTATTTTTCAACAATCAAGAAAGAGTGGCGTACACGGTCATATCACAATATCACAGCAGTGGATGATGTGTTCTCCGGAAGATATTACTAAAACACTGCGGATGTGACATTAAGCCATACTTATTCATTCATTATGTTAATTGGTTAAAGATTTAGAAAATTTGCCAAGTTTTCAACTGGAACAAACTTGTTTCAAAAGGTTGCCTTGGGGTTCATTAAATAAGTGTTTCAAGACTGTGGCAAGTTTGATTTTGTTGCAGCATAACTAAGGAGAGAACAGAGGTGATATTTGAGGGCACACACAGCTCTGATCCCTTCAGCCCAGAGGCTGTGTGGTATGAGTACCAGTTCAAATGTAAACCTGGCAATACCACCAGGCGCCCCTGTGTTATCAGCCCTTACCATTACCGCCTTGACTGGCTGATGTGGTTCGCAGCTTTCCAGGTGAGTAATTTTATGTAAAGCCTTTATTCTGACTTTATCAAGAAAACAGAAATGCAAAAGAGACAAACTCTTTTTTCATAATTCTCTGTGGTACTTTCTTTTGTGTGTCATGTGCATATAAAGACATACATGCTCTTTTTTAATCTTTCAATAGATTACAACTTGGTCAGATTTCAGCATACATAGTTTTAAGGAAGCCTGAGAAAGATTCTTGAATGTCCTTGTCCTAATGTATTGTGTAAAGATTCTGTTTGCTTTCAGAATTTCCAGTACAACCCATGGCTGGTACATTTGGCTGTTAAACTTTTAGCCAATGACGAAGTGGCAACTTCCTTGATTGACTACAATCCGTTTGAAGGCAAAGCTCCCCCAAGGTAAGTGAAAGGCTGATGTATGAGTGTTGGGGCAAGCTTTGATGTGAAAAAATTACATCACTTGTTTGGTTTAAGCACTGAACACTTCTATTCAGAACTTGATCCTGGCCAGGAGACAAAAATTGATCAACCATCAGGATCATTGGAGTATAAGGGAATAAGTGTCATAGTTTTGAATATGCACTCCACATTTTTGGTAACCTTTCTCTTTTATATTTCGTTTGGAGAGAATTTAGAATAAGTATGTTTCCTTTTTTCTTCGGGCCTTGAGGATTGAAGTTGGAGATTTAGTTCTGCAGGTTATCTAATATGTCGTTTTACCATGGTTTTGCCTCAGGTTTATCCGAGCCGAGCACTACCAATACAGATACACACGTCTCGGCAGCAAGGCAGCAGCTAAAGGACAATGGTGGAGAAGGAAACACATGGGCAGTTATTTACCAGCATTGTCACTGGAGTCTGCTCGACCTGTTGTGAAACGGATGGGCTGGACAATGCCTGAAATACAGGACAGCTGAAGAAATTCTCAAAACAGACACAGAAGACTGGGGAATTTAATCTCATCTGCTGATTATCTTGTCTGGCACCAGGTGAGTATGCATAGCAGGGTTGTACACAGAGCTTTCTCTTTGTTGTACCACAGGCAAGGAAGGTTAGGTTGGAAACAAGTATCAAGCTGCTCTGTACATCGGCCACACCAGTCCAGTTGGCAAAGGAATGGAGAAGCTGTCTTATACGGTAGGCATGCAGCCAGAAGTCCACAGAGACCATAGGGGTGGTCTAAATGACCATAGTGGCCTTGTTAGTTCAGTTTTGGGGTAATCAGCCCATGAAATAGATATGACCCAAGGATCCTGAAGCCAGTCTATACGGTGAAGCTTGTCGAGATTGCCATTTGCAGGAGTTCTGTGATCATTTGCAGGAGTTCTGTGATCATTTGCAGGAGTTCTCTGATCATTTTTTGGTGGCTTTTACCTTTAGGCCACAATAGGAGGGATCATGACTGCTACAATTTTGTTTGAAGTGTTTTCCAAATTTAGTCTTAGTTTTACTCATTTCAGTATCAACAGATCTAAGACAGTGGTGTAGGAAGAAAGGGGACGAGGCAGATTACTGCCAACGTGCTTCAAAAGTTTGGGTGCCAGTATATATTATGCAACCCATTTTATAAACCTGCCATATTGAAAAAACTACACCATTCAGAATATTCAGTGCTCACCTCACTGTTGGGAAATTTATCAAATTGACTTAAAACATTTGTTTAATTTGTTCGAACAGAACAACAACCTATAATTTTATGGGTTAGATATTTTAATGTTGATAAAAGTCTGTATTGGAATTTGGTAATTTTAAAATTTTGTAATTTGTAATATCGTACTATGAATTGTAATCATTTTTCAGTAATCATTGCTCTTGTGAATGACAGCTGAGTTTGTGTTGCGTGGAAATTACATAAAATTTGCACCAAAATATCCAAAGACTTAATCACACATTTTAAGATGTGTATGTTTTTTATATGTCCGTCGCCATTAAGTGGAGAGTATTATGGTATAGCGATTTTATCCATCTGGCCTTCTGTCCACCTGTATTCATGTCCGGGCTATATCTCAAATTTTATTTTATTGTACAGAATTTTTACTGTACCTCTATGAGATAATCCCCCTCTTTAATATTAAATTGGTTGTAAGACTTATACAGGATGCAATTTGATCTAATCTATTTAATTCTTACAAGCCGTGTTTGTGCAAAATTTGTTAGGCTTCCAAACCCTGTTACTGGTGGACAGGCATGAATTAATGCTAAGATTTGAAAAAGATTGAGGTGATGAATTTTGATGAAACAATAAATGAATGGAGAATATAGTTATAAGAAGAAGGACCAATGGAGACATTATCCCAACTTCCTGTTATAATTTTAGTCACCAAATATTTTCTGAAATGCGTCGCTGCCTTTTGATAGTCAGGAATGCCAGGTCCTAGGCTGTCCTAGATCCTTGCCTCTTTTGTTGTGGCACTAAACTTCACTCAGCGGCAGTTATGAAGCCAGAATAGATTTAATGTCAGGACATAGAACTGAGTTTCCAGACGTCTAGCATAGGTTTTACTTAGCTGCATCCATCAATTTCCTGCTGTAATCGCCTTAGGCAGAGGAAATTCAGGATTTTGACGAGCGTCTCTACCGGCAGCGTTTCCGTTACCGCAATGTTGTCTGCAATCGTACATTTCATTATTATAATTTTGGAGAATTTTACAGATGTTTAAGTGCAGATGGACTGGTCCCACTAAGCGCAGCACTATGTACAGGGAATACTCTTTACCAGGAGCACAGGATTTGTAGAGAATTATGATAAGCGAGCTGATGAGGATTATTTTATGCTACATGTAATAAACAGTTGTTTTGTTTGTTGAATTCGAAACAAGACTTTGTGAGTGTTGTATAGTACATTCAAGAGATTGATTGATTTGATACAGTATATATTCTCCTATGGACTATCGAGTTGTATCAGTTAAGACGTAACGACGCTTAGATTAACAAACCTGTTGGTAGCTGCGTCTCCAAAGAAACAGTGAAGTACACCAAATTCCGCGAAACCACAGCTACCAAGGAAACCGGATGTATCAAGAACAACATTTTTATCTTCTTAGTTAACAGTTATAGATTTCGTACCCGAAAGGCAATCTGTTGACTGTTTGTTTGCAGCTTACCTTTATTATGTCATTCATTTGACTCAGATCGAAATTTCCGTTACATAAAATTCCGCTACAATATATTGTAGGTTCTTTTCGGCGGACACATGCACATGTATCCCATTCAAGTGAATGCCCGTGTTCACCAGCAACCTGCGGATGGTCGTAGGTTTGCCCCGGGCTCTGCCCGGTTTCCTCACACCATAAAGCCTTTCGGCCGTCGTGTAAGTGAAATATTCTTGAGTACGACGGGAAACACAAATCAAATAAACAAAGAACTTACAAAATTCCTGTGTGACACAGCTGTGATGTAAACAACAAACTTTACTTCAGTCTGTATAAAACACAAGTTTTCTCGTCAAAAAGGTAGTCTCGTGTAAATATAAACATGATTTTCTTGGTTTTATTTCCTTGATATCATACATATTGTCATATTTTATTCACGACACAACATACAAAATTTTAAAATTTTTCCTCCGTTTTGCAGAAAATTCCTGTATTTTCCCACGTCTTCGTGTCTGGGCTGCAACGCCGATTATACTGTGTGTACAGGTTTAAATTTGGGTTTGTGCATAGATTACTGGTACCATGGAGGTAAAATATTATACCCCTATGCTGGTACAGGGGTAATAACGTGGCGTCTCAGATTTCACTATGTCTGTGGTTATCATGACAACCTGATCATCAGTTTCCCTGTCTCACTGTATAAAGCAAACAAGTATCGCTTCCTGTCTGGACTACAACCGTAGTTGCTTTCCTTGTATGACTATAATATTTGGTGGATACATACATGTCTGCCATTTACGGAAATTATGATGTCTGGTGGTTACTTTTAAATTTAATATTTAATGCGAGAACATATCAACAGAACCATACTTGTAAATTGATTGTTTCACATCAAAACAAGCGATGATAGAAAAGCATGTGTGTTATCATTAAAACACATGGATTCCAATCATTTTATTGTGTTTCATTACCCAAAGGGTCACACAGTTCACAACCAATCACATTTTGCACTCTTTTGATACAGGAGAACGTTAATCGCATGTGTACAAAATCGCCAGAGAAAACAAGGGGGAGGGGGGTCGCAATTAAGTTCTTTGTGTACAGTTACTCACAATGCTGTGGGTATTCTTTTAGGGTTATACATTTCAGATGAATGTATCTGACCAGGTACTAAGTCTGAATGCCCTAAGCCATGGGACTACCTGCTGCTTTATCATCTGCTTTATCCAACCGTGAAACCTGCAACTGCCGTTGTATTTACAAAGCATGACTTACAAATCAATGATAGTTTTACACAAGACACCAAAGAGCATAAAAAGTAAATGAAATCAGAAATGAAGCTGGCATGGGGCGTAGGGGGAGCAGTGACTCGTTGTCACGATGTGCTTAACACACAGTCAGTTATCCAGACCTATGACATGATGTTTCCGATCAAATAGAGGCCTGTGTTTGTAATTATGTGGCTAGCTTCTTAAATCTTTGTCCTTGGTTTCGTTTGTTTCTCGAAGGTTTTACGATGTTTTATAACCTATATGTTAGTTTTTTTTATGATTACTGATGCCCTAAAATATGATCTTAGTGCATGTTGTATTTTTTGAAGAATTGAAAGTCGTTGAAATGTATTTAGGTTGCTTACATGAATTAGTACATAATGTGATATCTAAGTTCCTTGTACTTCACTGGATGTAAATTCTAAAATTGACATTTGTTCATATGCTCAAATGGTTTCAATGAAACTGATTGAGGTGGTGTTAATCATTCATTTTCGCTGTAGCCAGTCATCGCCAGGGCCCGGTTGCACGAACCTTCCAGTGTGTATGTTATTTTATTTATTTATTTATTTTTTGGCTTAAGCAAGACCGTATAGCCCAACCAATGTGACACTATTCCTATGTAGTCTTAAAGTATTTGCGAGAAACACTCCATGCTGGACTTAGGCAAAAGCCATCGACTTAAGCTATTTACTGAACTTCGAAAGTTTTGTGAACTTGGGACGTAAACAGTGTTGCCTGAGCCTGGAATCCATACACCCTTGTTGGACCACAGGGAGTGTGATGGGAACTTGGGACGTAAACAGTGTTGCCTGAACCTGGAATCCATACACCCTTGTTGGACCACAGAGAGTGATGGGAACTTGGGACGTAAACAGTGTTGCCTGAACCTGGAATCCATACACCCTTGTTGGACCACAGAGAGTGATGGGAACTTGGGACGTAAACAGTGTTGCCTGAACCTGGAATCCATACACCCTTGTTGGACCACAGGGATTGTGATGGGAACTTGGGACGTTAACAGTGTTGCCTGAACCTGGAATCCATACACCCTTGTTGGACCACAGAGAGTGATGGGAACTTGGGACGTAAACAGTGTTGCCTGAACCTGGAATCCATACACCCTTGTTGGACCACAGGGATTGTGATGGGAACTTGGGACGTTAACAGTGTTGCCTGAACCTGGAATCCATACACCCTTGTTGGACCACAGGGAGTGTGATGGGAACTTGGGACGTAAACAGTGTTGCCTGAACCTGGAATCCATACACCCTTGTTGGACCACAGGGAGTGTGATGGGAACTTGGGACGTAAACAGTGTTGCCTGAACCTGGAATCCATACACCCTTGTTGGACCACAGGGAGTGATGGGAACTTGGGACGTAAACAGTGTTGCCTGAACCTGGAATCCATACACCCTTGTTGGACCACAGGGATTGTGATGGGAACTTGGGACGTTAACAGTGTTGCCTGACCCTGGAATCCATACACCCTTGTTGGACCACAGGGAATGTGATGGGGACTTGGGACGTAAACAGTGTTGCCTGAACCAGGAATCCATACACCCTTGTTGGACCACAGGGAGTGTGATGGGGACTTGGGACGTAAACAGTGTTGCCTGAACCTGGGATCCATACACCCTTGTTGGACCACAGGGAGTGTGATGGGGACTTGGGACGTAAACAGTGTTGCCTGAGCCTGGAATCCATACACCCTTGTTGGACCACAGGGAGTGTGATGGGGACTTGGGACGTAAACAGTGTTGCCTGAGCCTGGAATCCATACACCCTTGTTGGACCACAGGGAGTGTGATGGGAACTTGCGCAGCCGGTCGACTTTTTCCACCTGACCAACATCATATAAACGAGATATTCTGAGTCCCGCGTGAATAAAACAGAGAGGAAAATACAGCTGTATCATGGTAACATTTGTTATCATTCAGAAGTGTAAGACTCTGAACCTAATTGCCAATTACAACAAAGTGTGGTACTGCCTCTCCTCATGGAGCCCGTTTTGTAAAGCCAAATCACGTGATAAGTACTGCATGAAAAGCAGCAATATACCGCTATAAGCCCTATATTCTACAAACAGAAGTATACCACAAACAGTATACTAACTAGCAGTAATATGGCACAATAAGTACTGACAAGCAGCAATATACAACGATATTTATTTATCTGATGGGTGTTTTACGCTGCACTCAAGAATATTTCACTTATATGACGTCAGCCAGCATTATGGTAGAACGAATAAACCCACGACCACTCGAAGGTTGTTCGCAGATATTCACACATACAACTGGAGATGAATTCACGATAGTAGGCCCCATAGTAATTCTCTTTCCACCCATATGGTCAGTTTTCAGGTTACCTTAAATTATGTCACTGTGTCATAATCTTGTTCGAAGTCAATTTAAGGGGAAAAAAAAACAATTTGAAATTCGATTCAAGTTTTATTACATTTCAGTATATACATACATTTCCTTTAGGTTTTGATGTTTAATTTATGTTTGATTGAGTTTCAACCAATAATGTATTCAATGAACATGTCGATGAACATCGTCGCATACATAAGTGCAAATATTTTTTCAGTATGGCGTAAAGCACCAGTCACATAAATAAATAAATAACCATATTCGCCGTGACCAATATCTTCATCTCAGCGTGACCTCACAGCAAGTGAGAAAAGCCATGCCTTGTCATCCATGCGACGTCATCGGAAAGGCTTCAGCAGTGAATTACAGCCGTCACATCGCGACCTTGGGCGACAAGGAATGTTGTAACCGAAGTTACAGGTCTTGACAAAGTCTCGGTCGTCCCAGAGAAGGCCGGCAGCACAATCCTTGACATACCAGACCCCTTTGGAGCAGTGAAGGTATTTGCCACAGTGGTCCCAGCAAAGGCTAAACGTGTGGTGCTCACAACGTGTGCAGTTCGTTGGCTCGTAATCCTTAAAGCACTGTGTAGCGTTAAAACACCCTGAAACGAAACCAAGAAAGTTGATGTTATCCATAAACATAAAGCTCAAATGTACTCTCAAATGCCCCCAACACGATGACGTAGAGGTCAACATGGCCAGTCCGGCGCGAATGACTTTCGAAATGGATCTATATAAGTTTTGTACCCTTGTGTATTTACTGGAAGTTGTACAACCGGACAACACGGGACAACGAACAGCTTAAACATGTGGGTCTACCGAAATAAAGGTTTTCCTGATGACAGCATGGTATTTTGGTTAAATACGGCTGCAGGGAGTACGAAGGATCTAGGGTTTGGCCTCTATAGGTAATAATCTATAGATAAGCCCGCTAGAGCAAGGTGAGGCCATGAACTATACGACGTAAGAAAAAGACTGGAAAACTGCCCAAATCCAAACGCTGGACAAAAACCGCCAAGAATTTGCTACAAATGGACGAAACGACCCGAAACTTGAACTTGATTTGTGAGTTGTCACAGAATGTAGGCCTACAAAAATTTAGTTTAGCACGATGAACCATTTTGAAAAAGTTGATTTGTTAGGGGCTGACAGGCAGATGGGCTGACCGAGCACGAGTGAACCATTAGTTCTTTCCGGCACCTATAGACGACTAATAAGTTACAATGTGCAACAATACCGTCTACCTCAAATTCTGATGCGTTACTGCCGAGTTACTGGCGAACTCTTCCACGTGTAACATGTCGTATTGGTGGTGGAAGGCACGTCGTCACTTGTGAACTTCATGCAAGAACACACAAGGAGCACCATCCATTCCGTATTAATACCAAGGCCCCAATGAAAATGAAAACGCGGGAATTCAGTGTTCAGATACGACCTTCTGCTGTGCAGCTTGGAGAGTTCATGACGAATTTACTGTGCATTGATAAGTAGCAAACTTTAATCTGCCGTAAAGCCGTAAAACACACCAGTGATGGTTCTTACCTGACGTGCACAGTTTTGTGTATAATACCCCAAGTTTTGACTAAAACACGATGTGTACATAGACTGGAAAAAGTTTCACTTACATTCGGACTTGATGAGCACAGTTGTGGTTGGCTCGGTGGTTGTGGTCGTGGTCGTTGGTGCTTTGGTTGTCGTCGTCGTCGTTGTTGTTGTAGTGGTCAGTAAGTCTTCGATATCCGGGTCCACCGGAGGTGGCGGCCTGGGCTTGTACGGATCCTCGATGTATCCAAAGTTTAACCAGGGCCAGATGGCAGAATAATCACAGTAAAACTTCAAGAAGCTAAGGTCTCTCTTGTGACTAGGGTAAGGTGTCATGTCAAAATAATCCCAGTTCATGTAAAACACATTCTCCATCGTATCACTGTATTGCTTGGGTTCCTTCGTGGATACGATGACAACGCCGGAACAAGTGTTGTACTCGTCGGAGCCGGTCACACGACAATGCGAGACACATATGTTCCCACATTCGTCATAGACCCGGATGAGGGCTCGCGTCTGGAAATCCGGAGAGTCCCTGGGATCCTTCACAGCGGCATAAGTCCAGGCGGAGGAAATCGGCAGGCGCTTGTCCACGATGGAGTACTCCCGATAAGTACCATTGTAATCAAGGCCATACGTCTGAATGTAAACACGCCCGGTTTCCGAGCTGGAACACTTGCATGTATCAAACTTGGGCGCTGGGTAGTCCCTTTTATTTCTCAAGCTGGCATTATAAGCTCCATTGGAGAAGGGGATTGCAGAGTAAATATCGTTTGTCGTCCTAGTCGATGGGGAGGTGAAGGCATTGACCGGGTAGGTGAACTCGTCCGATCGGATGTAGGACACCTGTATGGGCAGGTAGACCCAGTCCCTCTCGTCACAGTTGTTTCCGTCGAGACAGTAGGAATTCTGGTAGCCACTATTCCCAAGACAAGAGCCACCCTGTCCGTTATCGACGGCTTCGCAGGCACGAGTTACAACGTTACAGGCGAGAGCACCGGTTGTGCCGCATGTATTCTGCGGAGAACAGCTCGGCTTTATATACCGGTACATTTGTTTACCGTATCTGTCTCGGAGGCCCGCTATGTTCCTGATGCCCGGAACCACACCCAGTTCCTGGTTTGGGAAATGCGCCGTGTATCCGCTGAACCGGACGGGCCAGTCTCTTTCAGGATCCATGCTATTTTGTGCTTGTAGGTCACGAAAGTCCTGCCAGACACTGTCGATGTACGCGTTCAACAGGAAGTACATGGGGTCGTTCATTGAGGTTTGCAAAAGCGCCATATCTCCCCCGATCCACAGACGCACTCCATAGGAGTGAAGCTCCAAGTTATTCGCAAATTCGGCATTTGGGAAAGTTATGTCGGATATGGACATACTTCCTGTCATAATCTTGGTGACGTCATCGGGCTTCATGAGTCGCCCGGAATGGCCGACATTGCGCATGAGTTTCCTCCCCTCGATGTTCCAGTTCGCAAAAGGTCCGGTATTGACCAGACCGTTCCCATTTCCGGCGTACTGGGGACTCCAAATCTTAGACTGAGCCGGCCACTCCAGTTGACTGTCTAACGTCACATCCCAGTACGGTAACGTCACATCACTTTCATATTCTCTCAAGGCGAGTTCGAACCTGGAAAACATAAACACGTGCATGTACATAAAGGTCAACAGGCCAGGTTAAACCTTGACCACAGCAAATCAAAGCAAATTTATGTCGCCCTTTGCCAGATTGATTTCAGCCATCCGTCAACAGGACATTTTGCAGCTGTCCCTTAAGGGGGCAATTTACAGGAATCAGTTAACAAGATACCTTACAGCAATTCTCAACAAGACATTTTACAGCTATGCGTTAACAGGATATCTTAAAATTATCCACAAACAGTATGTTTTACAGCCATCCGAATAACATGATGTCTTACAGCAATTTTTCAGCAATATATTTTAACCCCATCCTTTAAAATGATATCTCAAGGGAATGCGTCAACAAGATCCTTTACAGCTCTCTGTGAATTGGACATGACTTACACCCATTCTCCAACAGAGCATAAATCAGGGTAATGTTGATAGAAAAAAGATCAACGTGGAAGATGGCTTCGATAAAATTATAGTAAAACATCTAAAGGATACGGATTGTTTTCAGAATACCATCTATATCTGACGAATCAATGGGCAGGAGGGCTTTCATAACAAAGGTTATATCGTCGACATTAAGTAAGACTATAGCTGTGACAGTAGGGTATATCTTACAGATCGAGGAAGATCCGGTTCCAGACAAGATAGGCGGGGCCATGATGAGCTGCTCTTGAAGTCTCGCCTAAGTGAAGGCTCGTCAATGCTTCATACTTATCCTGAAAAAAAGAAGGAAAACCTTTAACTACTAGTTAACAGCATGTATGAAAATACATTATTTCTGGGAGATGAATTTGTCGCATTAAAGGAGGTATTTCCAGCCATTGACTACTAGGGTAATATATTAACTGAAAGCAAACCTGACTTTGACTCCGGTCTGCAATGTATTCGGGTGAAAAATCACAAACATGAACACCTGCACGTGTTCAATCGTCCCTGTGTTGGGGGGTATATATGCAGACAACATCCGCCATAGTGACATCTTATAGTTATCCGCCAACAAGATGTTGAGCTCATTGTCAGTGGACAAATGCGGAAAACATTGGCTTTAACAGTTAAATAACGACACTCCGTGAAACAGCGTGAATTTACGAGAATCGTTAGAAACCAATGTCGCGTATCGAACTAGATGTATAAAAGCTAATATGTTCGAAATAAATATGAATCTATCGTTGTAACAAGATGAAGGGAGTCATTCGTTTGTCTACAATCCCAAGATAGGTGAAAGGTGTGCTTACCGCCTTGTCGTTCTTAAACTCCAGTAAAGCTCTGTTGAACATGTCCAGCTCGGACACCGTTAACATTCGGTACTCCTTCCGTTCTCGGATGGTCAGTTGTCCATTCACAGCCCGATTTTCTTCATCTCGAAACTTGTCATATAGCTGCTCTAACCACGCCCTCTGCACGCTATTTAAATCTTTCGAATGTGCAACAGAGTACAAATAAGTCTCGACACATGCGTACTCCACTATTTCCGGATTATATTGCACGCCTATAGGAAATACATTTTTCCCACCTTCATATTGCACACAGAGAACGTAGTCCCATTCTGAGTGTCCTTCATCCACTTCTGCCACAGTCCGTGGTTCGTACACGGCCAGGAGTAGCAACACCAGGTGAATCAAAGAACCCCGATACATTATGTCGCGCTGTAAACAGAAAGACAAATGAAGCCTTTCAAAAACTTATCACATGATGTGAGAAATACCATCCCAAATAAGATATTTTACCAAGACCAAGAGGCCGTATTCCTCTGTGAACTCATGCCAGTGGTATCGCTGTCGTCTTGACTGTAACTCGCCTGGCCTGACACATTTGAGAACTGGAAAGCTTAAGTTATGAGATTGCTTGTGTGACTCTCACACTGTACAGTGTTGTGGACGTATTCAGATGTGACGAAGAATAGTAACAATGTACGCAGCAACCGCTGTTTTGGCGAGGCGTTCATGGCCTCGGATTTGAATGGCGGACAACATAATGAAGACTGTCGTGTGATGCCCTGTGGAACCATGTGGCCTTCTCCAACATGACAATAGCATGTCTGTGTCTATCTATTCTCCAGGCCCATAAAGAACCGTGAGACCTATGTGGAAATCGAGAATTCAGGGGAGGATATTACTGCCCGACCATTAATGAGTAACTTTCTTGAACGGTGAAAATACAAGAGTGTATACACATGTACCAGAGGCTTTACGCTCAGCTATATGGAAGTGACAAGCCAATTTGGCAGATAAGACTTACTTTACTAAGCTTAAGGCCAGATCCTCTGCTCACTGACCAAGTTCTCATGTACGACAAGGTATATAGATCATGAAGGGCTATATATGCTGTAATATTTATTATTAGCATGGCCTAAATAAGAAGAATACCAGCAGTATGGTCACAGTAGGTCAATTATATGTGGGTTCAGTCAGTCAACCGTGATCAGTTGTCAATGTGGTGGACATCCCACGTCTGGGTCACCGTTCATCGCGCACTGACCCAACTAAACAACCTCTCGCGTTCCCCCTGCCCCCCCCCCCCACCAGAAAGTCACCTTACCGAATGTCTCCTAGCTGAAGCTGTTTATAAAAGAAAGAGGAGGATAAACCCGTGGGATGGCGGTCACCGTCAGGACAAACCTAACTGTCGGTTATATTTCTATTGTTTGCATTTTGTTGTTTATTAAATGAGATTACAAGACAGCATTTTGAGTAATTCCACACGAGCGACCTGTAGTAAATTGCTATCAACATCAGTCCACATTTCTTACCTAATTCTCCTTAAGCCATGGTGTTAAGGGCATGTAAAGTTGCTACTATTTATGCATTTACAGTCAGCGTAGTTGGAGTACAACCTCAACTGAGCTAACTTGACGAAGGCCGCACTTCCTCTGTTACGGGTGACCATTTGCCGTCTATCATACGGTCGTTGCCGCTCTGGTTTTCTTCTCTACGCTGTAATCTTTTTATATTGTATCACCATAACACAGTTTAACGGAGTCGCGTCAGAATACCGCGGATGTATATGAACTTTTGCTTACCTTTAATCTTCAACGAAAGTCGTCATTAAGTAGAAACCATTATTTAGCACCAAGAGCGTGAAATCTAGGTCTCTCGCCCAAATTTGGAATGTCCTCTTTATCCCTTTTTCACCGTGATTTGAAGTTCAATTCGTGACGCACCTTACTTTACCTCCACTAGTAGACCGGTTCTTAAACTTTTATTCGCGGTTTGAGTATCTATTTTTGCCCGCTGCCTTTCATTGTGCTGAAAACTCGGGAGTATACAAAGGCTTAAGGACACCACGTATGTCAGCCGGTTAACCCCATTCATTCCGTACAGTTGGTTATATCTGGGGCACTCTAGAAAATGTTCATATTTACTCCTTATAGAATTTTTGCTTCCTGTATGTGACGTGACGTATGTGAAATTTGTTCAGTTCTTTTGATTGCTTTTGTAAGAAATGAACATTCCTGTAAAATCCTCTCGGTACACATATTTACATATTCAATATATATTAACACAGCGGAGACGTCAATGTTGCTTGAGTTCCTTAGCTGACCAGCTAGCATACAGAGCACCTGGAAACCAGTAGCTAGATAAACCTTGTGCACTGACCTATTGTTCACTACGGCTTAACTTACCAACTAAGTACTTGCCTGACCTACACCTTTGATCTGTAACTATCACCATAGCCTCCATACTTATGATTCTGCCCACATGGCAAATGTTCTTGAAGATACATTTTGATCAATGAGAGAAGGATGTGCAAGTCTCCAATCAACGGCAGCTGGACATCTATATGTACTGATAACCAAACATAGGCTGGTAAACCTTTCCCTATTTTCCACAGAACACCTAAGAATTGACCTGAACAATTGAGTAACTGTACTTAATGCACACAGGTAGGGAAGACATAGTTCTGAAGTTCTTTTTCAGCTTTATCTGATTTTCAATTTTAGCTGGATTCTTACCATTTTCGGAGTAAATTTTGTCCCCGCATTTCAGCCTCAGACTGATAAAGAAACTTTCTTCTAACAATTAGCATACTAGTATTTGGAAAAACTGCAAACGAAAACCATTACAAAGCGGTAAAATCAACCATAACCTGGTTTATAGTCCGACAACACTGTCTCATCAATGATAAACCTGCCCTACTGGCCTACAACACTTTGTCATCAACCATAAACCTGGCTTACTGTCCTACAAAACTGTGTCTTAAACCATAAACCTGGCTTACTGTCCTACAAAACTGTGTCGTAAACCATAAACCTGGCTTACTGTCCTACAAAACTGTGTCGTAAACCATAAACCTGGCTTACTGTCCTACAACACTGTGCCACCAATCACAAACCGTTGTAATATACATGTAATATGTGAGGTGGCTTAAACATTAAATCACTGATGTCTCTGCCGCAAACCAGTCCCAACTCCCTTTTAACGCGCCTCCGCTGCGTTCATATATATTTCGTATATACAAGGGGCCTGTGATAATTTCATGGGAAACTTATGAAATGAAATGAAATAGTTTGAGAAGCTGCCTTCTAGTAGATCTAAGGAAAGGGATTGAACTTTATGTCACAATCAGAGCGGAATAAAGTGGACTTTCCATTTTTGTGTATGAGAATTTACATCAGTTTGGTGAATGATAGTGCCAGGTGACAGTCCTACTCAACAATATTTCAGTTATATGAAGACGAAGACATACCGTGTCTCCTTGTGGCAAGGCGAGTCTAAGCCGCCAAAGTGATCCCGCCTCTCTTGTCTGGAACCGGATATTCCTCGATCTGTAAGATATAACCTTTTTATTGTCAAGGTTATTATATACATGTACTTTTACTTGATACGTACGCTATATATTTTATTATGACGGAGAAGTAGCACTGCGGTTGTAAATTATACTGCTCCAAGAAAAACCACTCTTGTGATTGATCTATTGGACCATATCGAAATCCTTTTCCAGTTGACAGATTTCTGTAACACATCCTTGTAATGGATGTGTTGGACTCGTAAAATTTTATTTGGGTTGTTGTTGGCATGCTATAACCTGCCCCGTTGACCTTTATATATGCGTAGCTGTTATGCTTTTTTCCGTGTTCGGACTCGCCTTGAGGGATTATGAAAGTGACGTGACGTTACCGTACTAAGATGTGACCTTAGACAGTCAACTGGAGTGGCCGGCTCAGTCTAATGTCTGGAGTCCCTAGTATGCCGGAAATGGGAACGATCTGGTCAACTCCGGACCTTTTGCGAACTGGAACATCGAGGGGAAGAAACTCATGCGCAATGTCGGCCTTTCTGGGCGACTCATGACGCACCAAGATTATAACAGAGAGTATGTCCATATCCGACATAACCTTCCCAAATGCCGAATTTGCGAATAATTTGGAGCTTCACTCCTATGGAGTGCGTCTGTTTCCCAAGTTTGATACATGTAAGTGTTCCAGCTCGGAAACCGGGCGTGTTTACATTCAGACGTATGGCCTTGATTACAATGGTACTTACCGGGAGTACTCCATCGTGGACAAGCGCCTGCCGATTTCCTCCGCCTGGACTTATGCCGCTGTGAAGGACCCCAGGGACTCTCCGGATTTCCAGTCGTCGGCCCTCATCCGGGTCTACGACGAATAAGGGAATGACAGGCGGTGGTGAATACAGTGTTTGTTAATGGTTGCCATCGTGTCCACGAAGGAACCCAAGCAATACAGTGATGTTCTATATGAACAATGTGTTCTACATGAATTGAGATTATTTTGACATGACACCTTACCCTAGTCACAAGAGAGACCTTAGATTCTTGAAGTTTTACTGTGATTATTCTGTCAGCTGGCCCTGGCTCGAGGATCCATCCAAGCCCAGACCGCTACCTACAGTGGACCCGGATATCGAAGACTTACTGACCACTACAACAACAACGACGACGACGACAATCAAAGCACCAACGACCACGACCACAACCACCGAGCCAACCATAACTGTGCTCATCAAGTCAGAACGTAAGTGAAACTTTTCCTGGTCGATGTGTGCGTCGTGTTTTGGTCAAAACTTGATTTGTTATACACAAAACTATTTATGCTAGGTTAGAGCCAGAGAGAACCGAGCGTCCGTCTTGATGCCGGGATCAATTCTGGGTCGGGTGATACCAGACTTTAAAAATGGCTCTTGTTGCTACCTCGCTTGAGAGGAAACAGGGCTGGTCGGCCCGTTGTGAGTATAATCTGACTGGATGGGGTGTCATGTCTGGTATCTTTGGCATGACGTTCCAGTGACGACTGCACTTTGGCGGCATGGACTAACCCTGCCACAAGAGGACACAGTATGTATACATTCTAAGGACTCCTCGTCGTCATATGACTGAAAAATTGTTAAGTACGATGTAAAATCCTAAGCATACATACAAGCATACCAGGCAGTTTCCGCAAAGTAAAGTTGTTTATTGGGTAATGAGGGGTTCAAAGGCAGTCGTGATATGTTTATGTCACAAAAATGGATGTTCCTTACCAACAGAACAATAGTTTATTCCTCTTTACAATTTTGTTTTCATTCCGAAAACGATTTGTAAGTTCCTCTTAAACTTCTCAAGTTACACACGAAGAGAGTCGTTGCTAAGTGGCTAAGGTACTTGTCTTTTGATCGGAAGGTGACACGAGACTAGGATTCAATCCCATTCTTGATTCTTCTAAGTACGGTGCTGCCTTGCATTCAGTTCACTGGAGACCACTTTCCTTCCACAAGCATGACGTGAAAGTTGGGTGACAATCCAAGAACTCGTCCGGTTTCTTCACACTAACATCAGACTGTATTGTTACACTCGCTAACTGTTTTTACTCTTTTTTGTAATTTATGTTTTATTTCCATTATTGGTTGGTTTTAAATAATCAGAAACATAAAAAAAAAACGATTTTTACTTAGATTATATTTCCCCACGCGTACCGGAAGGAAACATAGAACATATCAGTCGGTCTGTCAGTCAATCTGCCAGTCCGTCCCGATTCAGTTTTCTGGAATTTTTTTAAACTGTTCTTCGTACTGAATACGAACTTGGAAAATGGATTCACAATGATAAGTGACAGATCATGTTCGATATTCGGGCCGATTCATTCTTTTTCAACAAAACTATGATCATTTTTTTCTGTTTTTGACATAGTTACAATTCTGGTGGCCCCACAATGCATTCCTTTCGCAATACTTCTAAGCTGTTTGTTTCGGATTTATGTTGTACTCAGGAAAGTTTCAATTGCTAGACTATCGTCAGTTGTGCATAAACCACAGCCGAGGGGGAAATTTCGCCAGCTATCCGGCAAACGTCCTGACGTAAAGCTGCAGCTGGAATGGAGCACGTAACCCTGCTGATCAAGGGTTGAGCGACTGCGCTCTAATTGGCTGAGACAATGAAGACACTCAGAAAACTGTAAACTACTGCTAATAAGTATTGCATCACGTCTACTTAGTGACACGAAGCACTGTGTCTTGAGAATACATATGAGCTTTATGTTTGTGGATAAGATCAACTTTCTTGGTTTCGTTTCAGGGCACTTTAACGCCACACAGTGCTTTAAGGATTACGAGCCGACGAACTCCACACGTTGTGAGCATCGCACGTGTGAAGTTCTGTCAGCAATCTGCAGGTGTTCGTGGGTTTCCTCCGGAGTCTGCCCAGTTTCCTCGCACCGTAATTCTGGCCTCCGTCGTATAAGGGAAATATGCTGGAGCATGGCTGAAATACTATTTAAATAAGTAAATGAACTTTCGGCTGGACCATAGAACCATAGAAATATCTTGTTAGTTCACCGGGAAAAGACAAAATATTATGTTGTTATCGGTGAACAGAGTTCACTCTGTTATTCAGGTAATGACAGATTATTCTGTCAATGTACACAGAACAGAGTACTCGACTAGTACGACGCTGATAAGGTTTGCAAGTGGCACATAAGTGTCAGAGTCGTCCGAACGCTATTTATACCTAATATATAACACGGTAGATATAATTTCAATGCGTGGGACATAAGCCCTAACTTTACCAAAATGGCTCTTGAGTACGGCGTAAAACACCGATCAGATAAATAAATAGGCCTACTAAACTGGACAAAAAAAACAACAAAAAAACACATGGAATAATGTCCCAAACTCAACCAAGCGACGTTCGTTCGCAAGCAGACACACTCGACTTTACGCTGATGTATGAATCGACAATCAGAAATGCTTTCTCTTGACACAGTTTGTAGGACCGTAAGCCAGGTGTATGGCACAATTATGTAATGCAGTATGCCAGGTATTGTAGTCCGGTAAGCCAGGTTTTGTCATCACATTTTGTTTGTGAGGACACGGTGCGGTGGGTAATCAAATGGACTCATTACACGCATGGCTGTGGTCATCTAGGTGACTTGTGTGATGGCTTTCAAGAATGTGTTTCTGAGGGACACGAGTATTTGATGACGTAGTTATCAACATGGCCAGTGCGGCGCGAATGGCTTTCGAAATGGGTCTACCGTCGAGGGGTTTTGTGCCCGTGTGCATTTAGAAGATGCTGCGTGACCGGACAACATGGGACAACAAACAGCTTAGCCATGTGGGTGTACGGAAAAAAATGTTTTATTGATGCCAAAGTTTAACTTTGTAAAGTACGTAAAAGTATGTTGGTAAAATACGGCTCCAGGGAGTACGAAGGATCTAGGGCTTAGCCTCTATAGATAATAATCTATAGATAACCCCGCTAGAGTTAATCCTGACCGTTCCCGATAGCAGAGGTAAGGCTGAAGGAAACCATGGAACGAGACTCCTGAAGTAAAACTGAAAGAAACCACGAAACAAGAACCCTGGTGTAATGCTGAAAGAAAACTCGGGACGAAATTCCTGAAGTTAGGCCGAAGCCATATCAATTAAAGTTGTATTCGTAGAGATTAGAAATGTACCGGATTACAACACACCTGGCAAAGTAGGTTTACATGTACATTAATAGTTACCATGGACACAACTTATAACGACTTAGGTATTTTCTCTTCTTGATGTGTTTCACGTGTTTCTATTTGTGGCATTTTAAGCGTATATTTTAGACATATACAAGTCGCGGAGATAATATTACAACTACTCAGTGAATTTTGGTTGACTTGACCGACATCTGTTGTTGTTTACAAGTGGCAGTATTTATGTAAAAATGACCTGTATCGCTTGTCTGGGGTCCTTGTTAGATCAGTGCGTTAGTGATGTGAGGGAGTGGTTAGAATAACCCGACCCCTATCCCCCAACACTCCTCCCTATTCAAGGGTTCTACCGTGACGATATCCGTCACAAAGAAGCAGCCGACCTGGCTGAGTGCGAAGTGTCCCGAACACAGAGATAAAGGGTTAACTGGTACCCCACTGAAGCCCTGTTTACATACACTACTATTGCCCTGAGTCACAAGGTATGAGGACAGCTCTACGTGTATATCCCGAACTGTTTCACAAGCCATCGAGATCATGTAATGCCAATAAGACTTATGTTAGCTGATCCTGACAAAAGCATTATGATTTGTCGTCTATTTGAATGCGTGGGATAAGTTGGCAACACACCATGAAAGGGTTTCCAGCTATCAAGTTTGCTTACCCAATGAACACTTGGCCTAACTACGGTGGTCTGTTAGTGTTATTCGAATATTTTTTATATTTTCTATACTAATTTACCAATAAACTCTTGTGTTTTCTGTAAAATATTGTCAATAAGAACAAAGAATTTTATGTATACGCAAGAGGGAATTCACCAAAACACAAACAAACTGTAACATTCGAAAAGCAGCGAAAAAGCTCAGGGTTCTTTTCTTCTTCTTCGTAAACCTTTTCTCCTCGGAGCTAAGTAATAGATCGAGGCTAACAATTACTTGGGTGTAAATCAAAAGTTTGCGCCACGGAGAAAAGTACCAGTTTTGTCTAAAACGTTTTCTTATTTGCCTTAATTGCCTTTTGCGTCTATATCTACTTTAACTTATTTGTTCTTTATGGTAAGTTGTCAACAACAAAAAAATCAGTGAATCATGGCAAATGAGTTAAAAAATTAAATGGTATTAACAGGCCACCGTAGAAAATACGTATTTTCAGACGGATACTTTGACTTTGTTGCTACTGGCACTTATCTCCTTCTTCAATCGTTTGTAACAAATTAAGGTATAATCGAGGTCTTTCGAATATGTCTTGCTTTGTTTTGAAGCAAGTTTCGACAATCCGAATTATTAAAATGTAAAGTACTATTCATGTCATTCCCTCCGTCAGGGTCGAAAACAAAAAAATACAAAATTAAACTTCTAAAGGGGGACATTATGTTGCTTTCTTTGTCTGTGTCATCGCGCACAGCTGTAGGAACGCGGAGTTAATTTAAGGATGTGGTGTCAGTTGAAATGTACCCCATAACTCCAAAGACAACCTAATGTTGAAGTAACAAGATGTGAAGTGGATATCGCTCATACATAGCGCGAGGTTCACTCTTAGAAGGACTCATCTAGAAGCCAGCTTCTGAAAAGCATACTTTAAATCATGGAAAATGTAAAATAAAGAAAAAGTATTTTATCAAATCAGTTACAATGCTTTTAGTTATGCGTTACGATATTGTGACTATTAAATCGAGTTTAATTTTATTTCAGTGCTATATTTTCGATTAAAGATGAAAATAGCTTTTTTGTGCTATACAATTGAACACTTCTCTGCTTGTAAGCAGTTGTCGGCTTTGTTCATCCGTCTTTGATGTTATGAGTAAGTGGCTTCATTTTTTGAATACCCTGCTGTCTGATAGTAAACAATCTTAAGCCGATTAATCATGTAAATACGGATTAGGATTCCCTCTGGTCTACTACCACCAAGATCGGCTTTTATTCTTCAGTCTTGGAGTGTTAGATGAAAGTCAGAATGCAAACACATTCCACACAATACAAGGTCATCTGTTTCAAAACATAAAATATAATGAACCTTGTGGGTTGGGAAATACAATAAATGAATAGTTATCAAATGATGAAATACAGAGCTTATATTTAACATTGATCTGTCTTTCTTTGTGGACATTCAGCTAGAGAGTGTATATTTTACCTCTGTACATAAAAACATTACGCTGGAAATTATATGGGAGTTACCAAAGTTATATAGCTGTCTCTAGGGATTGTACACCAGTTTTTCAAACACTGGGCAGTTCACTGGGATTGACATCACGAACGGATTTATCCGATGCCTTGATGTATTCTAGCCGATTTGGTTTCCATTATTTTAGACTAACATTCTGCTGTATTCGAAATCACTAGATCAAAGAGACTATAGCCAAGATCTGAGGCAAAAAATCGAATTGCTATTTTATTCAAGATTAAATTTAACACGATATCTGATTCGAACAGCGAATGTTATGTTTTTCATTCCATTATATTTTTTATATTCTTAGAAGATCTTCTTCAAAGATTATATTCTTTGGTTTACATTGCATATTTACCATATACATATGTACAAGAGTTCTATATAAAGTTTTATAGCAGTTATCGATTCGTGTAGATTCCAATGCCCTGAATACATCAGATATGGAAATCAGTGGTTTAGAAATAACGATGGAAATAAAGAACAAATGACATAAATATATATTACATGCTAGGAAACTACTACTACGGTTATAGATAGACTTGTATGCGTTTTATTAAAGTTATTGTTTTCTGCTAACTTAATGTAAGTTGTTTGACAGGTTTTCAGCATAGCATAGGCCAACAGTGAGCAGATGTTGCCAAATGTCTTGTGCTCTCACCCTACCCCGCCTCACCCGTGATCTACCTTGATCACGCCTTCGTCCCCGCTCCCGCTGTTTGTTGGGACCCATAGCTCGGCCACATCAAGCTAATTTAGTCGGATTATTGGTAATCTGTGATCCTTATGGCTTCTTCTGAGGAGGCTGAGAGGGATTATCACTCATTAAAGCAGCATTAACCGTGCTGAGTAATTCTAGAGCTCTAAGTTGAGTGGGATTCGTCTCGTTACCATATGTTGATGAACATACAAATTTGCAGTTCTTTTAACATCACGGAATGTGAAGATGTTTGATGACGTGGTTGTTGGAACTTGCAACATGAAATATAACAAACACTAAGTAAAAAATTGTTTGTACGGTTGGGATGAAAAACTAGTGTCGAAATGAGTATCAAAATGCCTTGTTGTCATGAGTTCCTGGTGTATAAAGTTCACTCTGTTATGGTTACATGGGTGACTATACGATAGAAAGATTTTACAAGATTTTCCTCTTGAGTAGCAAATTTTTCCCATTCGCCAGTATTGTACATCGTGATGGCACATATCGCATCGTTGCATTTATGAATACAGCTGTAATCAGACCGCAACTGAGATGCACACACGACTCGAATACTGATAAAATATACCTGCCTAAGATCATTCCTTTGAAGTTTCGCCATCATTCGTTCTAAGCGTCTGGTCTGGTATTCATAGCACTGACAGGAGCATTCCAGATTGATAACCACAAGACTCTTTTCCAGCGCAACTTTAAACATTGGTTACAAATAGTAAATAAAGCTGGTAACATGTGACATGAAAACTGTGGATCTTCTCTTAAGATGACTCCGTACTAATTTCTTACTTATATTCCTTCTAAATTGTTTTACATGGTGGTGTGTGTACAACGTTGTGTTGGAAACTGGTCTTGCAATTATTGACGTGCAAAGTCCATTACTGTTGACGATTGGTGTACTAACGTCTGTTATGGCGCTTAGATTCTCATGTATTGTATGGAGCCTTGTATGGAACATTGTTCCTCAGAACAAAATATGAAGCAAAGGCGAACACATCTTTTCAAGGGAGTCTGGCACGGACTCTTGAACTTCAAATGAATGCGTTGATTTAAAAAAAAATATATACTCTTTCACCCACAACTAGTGTTTTGGTTTTGAATATGCCTCTTAACAAAGATAATAAAATGAATTTCTTTAAATGCAAGCCTAAGTGGCTGGACATCTTTAATGGAGAAATGCTTGATTTTGTTTTAGAGAGAAATGGTGACATTGAGTTGATAATGTTGTCAGGAAAACGAGACAACAGAGTAGGAGAGGAAATCTCCAGTAGGGCAGTGGGCATTGTCCGCGGAGATTACGGATCAAAGGCTTTCGAATTGGTGATAATTAATACTGAACTCCCCTACCACTGAGCAGGGTTGGCGGTACCAATAAATGTGACAGTTTTTACAAGCGTGAAACAATGGTGGCTTTAACCATTGAAGCGAGCCGATTTTAGCGGAGAACTGAGAAGTAGCTTCCCCGCTGAGAGTAGGAGACAACTTTCACTCAACTGTCTTCACTACCACCACCTAGGAAGCCGGCCTATATAAGGCGGGGTTGTTTGGAACCCACTTATTCTTACTTCATTGTCAGTAGGTAAGTTTACGTGAAGCATGGCTAGTTCGGGAGAAATGGATTTGATATAAGCTGATACTAGTTACAAATGCATGCAGTAAACTTGGCTTACTGTTGCTTCATTTTTGTTTCACATTGTGTATTACCCAACATCGAAAATGGTGTTTACTTCATTTTTGTTTTTAACACTGCTTATTACCGAACAAGGAAAATGGAATCCAAGCATGTATAACTCTTCTTATACTGTAAACCATAATATTCCTTCATTTTTGTTTCAGTGAACATCAAAACGCCATGAGCAATCTGACCAGTTTGGATTCCCTGCCTGTCTCTCTGGAGAGAATCATTTGCCAGTATGTTTGGAGACGTTACCTCAAATACATGGGTTCGCCACGACGACACTTCTCCAAGAGGAGTAAGCACAGTTTCATCATAGACTGGGAGCAGCTCCACTTCAGCCACAAGACGTCCGTCACGGAGCTAGATGCCGACTGGGATTTCCTCCAGTCTTTATATCCAGAGACGCAGCGTTCTCCATTCCAAGATGGCGGTCGGAACACCGACTCCTACGTGAGCGTCAACTCTGACGTAGAGGCACCAGTTGTCTTATGTTCAACGACGTTTGAGAACACTAGTGACAAGCCCAAGACCTACAAGTTCAAGTTTCAAAAGGACATGCCAGTGACGGCGTCTGTGAATTTCTCAGAGTACTACGTGCTGTCTGATGCCACTAACATCGAAGTGACACTACCGTCGCAGATCCTACCCCTGCCCAAAGTCAAACGCCTGATCCTCGAGACTTTCTCCCAGACAGAGACGTTCCAAGACGTGTGTACACTGGACATTACCTCTGGGCTCACCTTGAGGGAACGTCACCGAGCTGAAGTTATGTGTGTGGCTTACCAGGAGGACAAGGTGATTGACTTCGAGGTTGCCACGACCTTGCATCTGAGAAATGAGTTTTTCCCTGTTGTGATCCGCCGGGCATCGGACAATGTCATTGTCTACACGTGTTTCATTACCGACCTGGCTGAAGTCTTCAAAAGTCATGTTTCCAAGAATCTCACCATCGCTGACATCACCGATGTCGCCAGCCGCACGACCTGCCACGTCACGCTGACGTCACGAGGTCGATGTAAGATGTCCGGATGGAAGGATCGCCAGGTTATTGTGATGGGAGAGCCAACGCTGAACGCCTTGTAGTTAGGACCCTATGCTAATGCATCAAGTGCTGATACCATATTTACATGGTGGTAATTAAGGAATGTAGGAAGTGCTACCATTCTTATATGCTATATTTATGTATATTTATATTGCGGGAAATTAAACTTTACAGTGAAAATGTAACTTGTCTTGTTAAACTTGTGTCGTTTTCGAATCTCTCAGTAACTTGCTGTCCACCTTAGTATATCCGTCATAATGTTGTACATGTGATGCAACACCATCCCTATGTTTGGACTGACCTGGTATCTGTAGTGTAGGATTGAAACCCGAACTATGCCGAATGTGCAAAATGGAAGTCGCCAAAAAAGCAAGTGCCAACGGACAGGCCTAGATGTGCTCTCTAGGAATGTGCGTTTCAAACTATGATGCAATAGCGTCATTGGCTGAACATAATACTAGTACCCCTATTAGACTACCAGATCCCCGATAATGGATCTTGTTCGACATTGACACAATGGTCTAAGTTGTGTAGCTATGTCAGATGAGAGAATCGGGACCGAGGGCCTTGGCTACTGTTCTTTCCGCATCTTTTCGTGAAAAAATGTCGACTGGTTATGGGTCACCGCAGTCATATTGCCAAGCTGCTCTAAACAGACGCGATTTGAAGATATTTTGTATCAGGTGACTCAACTGGGTTATACACTGAAATATAGTTACCCGCCACGTGGCCTGTTTTACACGTAGAATTTCGGCTGTTCTAACTAAGGATTATTGTATTATTTAAAGAAAATGGGTCCTATTCTATGAGACACAAGGTGGGGTAGTTGTAGCCATTGATTGAACTACATCTTTCGTCGACATCCCGTGTCTGAAGGTATCGTGTCCACCAATTGCTCAACATGTCACAGACGGTGACCTATCACGACTTCCACCACGTTCTAAACAACCGCAATGTGTCTGACCCTTCATGTATGAAACATAGATTTTATTTCAATGCATTATGCGGTCTAGTCCTGGTTTAGTCACATAAAAGTGTAAATGCACAATTTTCGAAAGGCACCTTAGCCAGATTCATTCGTGCGTTTTAACTATTATCGTTGGCGTCAACAACCTAACTGTATTCTTTATTCATTCGCATGTATGCAACACCGGAAGCATTCTGGAGAATATGGACACAGGATGGAATACCCCCAAATCATTTTACGCACTGTGGGATAGAGATTTTGTCCGTCTGTCCATTCGTATCCGGTGTCCTGGGAATATCTTTAGTTGTTCTTCATGTGCAATTTTAATTTAAATTCTTGGTTACTTAGAGATGGTGCCACTCACATATCCATTTCCCTGATATCTAGTTTACAGATAGGTATCTTGGTGGATACATAGATACACAGGTGAACATGCGTCACGACTCATATTTGTCTATTTTCGCGGTTATCATGGTAACCATAATACTGTTTCCCTATATACATTATATAAATAGATGACTTCTTGTCCGGACTGCATTGAGACGATGTGTCGTGGCTCAAGTATGTCCATTTCCCCGGTTTCCCAGTTTACCACATTGCTATTTTTCTGATGTCTATACTGTATACACAGGTGTCCTGGCTGCAACTCCAATTTTATGCAGGTTCAGTTTCATTTAGTGGATATACATAAAAGTTACGATTTGTGATGCATGACATTTGTCTATTTTCGCGGTTGCTATAGTGTAAAGAGATTGTCAAAATGCCTTTTCCATGTCTACTACACACATATTGTAATTGTGCCTTTGAGTCCGACCTATGATTCTATTGTTGTGCTGTATGTGCTGTTTTAGTTTGGGTGCACACACAGGTACTCGGGCGATGATATGGCCGACGACTCTGTGCTCAATTGATGTTGTAGCTAGATTGTCAATATACTGCCCTCCATCAGCTATAAGTGGTAGATATCGACTTCGATGGGAGCCGATATAAAGGATGGACAATGGATAATGTCCATTTTATTCTGCATACGGCCAAAGGAGGAAATGTGACGTCATACAAATCAAGTGACAGGATTGTATATGAATTTACAGGTAATTGGTTTCCTCTGGACTTGATCCGCTTACTTCCAGCTATAACTATGAAAACTAAAACTAAAATCACTGCTGGAGAATTATCATTTTATCTACATGTTTTCTTCACTTTGGGAATAAAGTTAGAAACTTAAGGCAATGGTTTCTCCAATTACTGACTCTTGGAAAAGAACACATGTAGTTTTACAAGAATCACAGTTTTTCTCTTTTAGAAATCGTTCAACGTCTTTAAAACTTTCAACGTTTTATGGATAGACTTCCAAAAGCTAACATTTTTAGATTCTGACTTTTTAGGCATGGTTTTCGACACATATATGATACTCTGGATCAAGTCGAAAAATTAACATTTACTGATTCAGGCTTCTTCGCAAAACCTCAGTAATAGCATACTTAGACCCGCGTATTCATTGCAATGAATATTAACGGCTTATCTTCTAATTCTTCGGTAACATGTACTCCCCTGAATAACATTAGAGACCCTTGCGCTTTACCATATACATTCATTGTATAAAACCTTAAAATCAAAGAAGTAAATACACAGTGTTTTAGGCCTGGAGAAAAACTTAAGATGATTCGTTAAGACTAAAATATCACTTTAGCGTCAATTCTACTTGAATATGAAACAAAGCACATTTTACCCAGGTACACACAGTCAGAGGTGACGTTAGGGATACGTACGCTTCGTTTAGGCTGTACATATGTAACTAACGCGGTTACACCATTCCAGACTGCTGTGGACGGCTGTGTCATTCGGACTGATTTGTTAGAAGCTAATCAGAGGAAGACTACCGACATCCCAGGAGTGCCACGCGCATTTTGTTCCTTACTCTGGAACACGAACTTCATTATTAACGTTTAACTATCTCCCTGTGATGTTTGTCGAAAGACCATAACACGTTGTGGGTGTGTTGTTGTTGCCTGTTTAGAGATTTCTGTCTTTGCGTTCATCCACGTTAACTCCTGCTGAGGATGAAGACGACATGATTGCGATACAATGAACCGATCAGGATCCGATGAACATTTGGGGCTGGCGAGGTGCTTTGTAGGCATGCGTCATGGCTAGAGGAAAGCACTCCCCTGTGAGCTAATTGGCGTGGGACTGTGAGGATATTATATACCGTGGGAACTCTAATAAACATCAAGTAATAAAACTAGTCAACAAAACTTAATGGTATCGGAGTATTAAAGACATAAAGTTTGTAAGATACAAAAGGCTGTGGAATAGGGAGCAAAACCTGCGACGACGGTGTGCAGATCGTTGACAAATGGTCATACGTTACCGACGAATCCAGCATCTTGTCAATTTACCTCACTTAGGATTTCAATCTGATTGTCATCTAAAATATTTAAAACAGCAACTTACACGTCCTCTCTCACTTAAGAAGGCTGAAGAAAATTTAAGTAAAAAAACTAATGCAGTGATGTTAATTGCAAATTGTTAGAGATCACTGTTCTATAAGTTCGATTTTAAGGATCGAAGAAAGTAAGGAATGGAAATTTAAACCTTCCAATGAAATTGTGAGAGTTGAAGGCAAAGCCATATGACGCACAGAACAACTTTGCCCTGACTGTTTCTTGAGCAGAGGAACTAGAGAGCCTGTAACCACTGGTTCACTGTCGCTGTCTGCTATCGTTACAAAGGCGTGTTCATCACTGCTGCACTCTTACCAAATGTGCGAAAACTGATTACATTGGGTTATGAAGTTAGTAATGTATCTTTCGGATGGCCGTGTTTTTCTTTCTTTCTTTTTTTTTTTTTTGTTGTTTTTGTTTTTGCCGAACGTTGCCTGGTTTTATCCTTCACCGATGCCCGGGATGTGAAATGTTCTACTGAGGGCAAGGTTTAACCCCAGTCATGGAAGTGCTATGAACATCGGCATTTCATCTTCTACTTCATTTAGATTCCCTTTTTCATGAAAAGAACCTAATCTCGTTGCTATTGTTATTTAGTTGACTCGCAGCAAAATCAACAATGTATTATAATTTTCTGATGTTTATAAACAGCTTTTTCACTGAGTGAAGCAGCGGCGAAGAACACTAGAGATATCCTAATAAATATAAGCATAAACCATGCTTATTTGTCGTATTTGATAATAAAATTAACGCAAACATCAAATTTATGAACATTTTTATAGCTTGCTTTGATGTCAAGTCAAATATAGTTTCTTTTCACAATATTTAAAGGTTCATTCCAAAAGGGTGTGTTTCTATAGGTTGTCAATTTACATCGTGGGAACACTCCACGGGGGATATTACAATGAAACTACACTGGTAAGAGAATCCATAAAGTGAAACATAAAAACATAGATAGGCGGCGTCTGATACCTTTTTGTCTTTGATGATGGAGACATATCTGTTTTCTTTATGATTACGTGCCGAACCTGTCACACTGAGCACATACAGAACACACCTTCCTCCTGACTTGTCACCCTGACCCCCTTTCCCATGACAATTAAGATCTGCTGATCACAGTGAGGAGATCATGAAGAAACACTTGTGCAAAGACTGATCGTCGCTGGGAAGATGACAAAAATGTGTGGAGAGGCTTGATTTCAGTTGCGCCTTTGTGGATCTCTTGTGGTCACTTATCTCTTGTGGTCACTTATCTCTTGTGGTCACTTATCGTCACTAGAGCTACAAGTAGCTTGAAAATGCAACAAACCAACAAAATATCTCTTATCTACACACTGGTTTTCATTAATATGTGCATATCTTAATTTACCATTTTTGTTTTTAAATGCGATCATGAAGAAATTTATATGTTTAATTCCGTTAATTTAGCCAGCAAATGGAAATCACAAAAATGTCACATGACAGATCACACACATTACATTCGGTAATAAAACAACCGTGTAGTAATAGACTGTAGGTCTACACTTATGTCACTTAAAATGCATGTAATTTCATTCCTTGGGTTTAAAGTCCACCCTGCGAAGAGGATTTACATTAATATTAAACGTTTCAAGAAAGACATAGAAGTGAACCGCATTTCGGTTTATAAATCATGCATATATATGTGGTATTATGACAAAGAGGTCGAGTAAATGGCCACCTGTTAAAGGGTGATTGGATGCTCTGGTCAGGTTACACCACCTGGTGGCTCTCACTTACATGGATTAACACCCTTGTCAGTACAGACATGGTAATAGCCTAAATCTTGTCAAATGCATGAAGTTAACATTAGCGTCGAAAAAGACCAAAATAGGTGCTCCGGGTCCATAATAACACTTCCAATCCTACGCTTAGCAGAAACCACCAAAGAATTGAGAAACTATGTAAAGTAAAAAAATATATTATTATTATATTATTATAATATAATTTTTTTCAGTCAAAAAGAAGCAGTCAACAGTTTTCAATAGTGATAGAAAGCCGCAAACAATGTTAATTGATTGACGAGCTTAATGCTAAGAAGATTGACATATAAAGACAATCCCCAACATATATATATATATATATATATATATATATATATATATATAATATATATTAACATTGCGTTCTTTGTGCATTACTGTGTAATTAACACAGAGCTATTGTTTGTTAATTTACCAGAGAATTCTTGCAAGTCCAGGTGAATAGGGTTAGGTGAATTGTTGTGTCTGACAATCCTTGAATGAGAATGTCTGGCCAATCAATCAGTGCGCCACCACAACTCCCGCCACCTGGTGAGCAGTGCCGAGGTTAGTCAGACACGCCAGACGACCGCTGTCCAGTCTGTCACAAGACAAAGATCAGCAAATCAGTGTGATGGGAAATCCCAAACTGTCATTGGCTGGAGGCAGCTATATATAACGTTACTCCGTCACTTTCTTCATTCTGTCGATCAGGTTGACGAACTAGCGGCTAGTTCAAATCTACAACTCCTTATACTCCTCAGCGATTAGATAGCAGGTATGTACGGGGTTCATCAGCGTTGTCCAAAACTGCCCTGGCTTCAAACGTCGATCAACTTTATTATCCTATTTTGGTGGTTAAGACTTGCTGTCAAGTTTATTCATTTTTACCCAGCATTTACACATCACAAAGAATTAATGGAAAGATGTGCTTTACAATGATGTTGATAAGGATATGACATATGTTGGTTATGTTTGATATACACGTATAAAATATGTGTTCATATATGTATATGTGTTCACAGAATGTCTAAAGTAATCCTGCGTTCTGTAGCTGTTTACAGTCGCATTGTTATGTTACAGTGTGGACATGAGGGTAACAAGCGACAACCAGTCGGCGGTGTGCTTAGGAGACATCATTGCCAAGTACGCCTGGAAGCGTTACATGAGATTCCTGGGACTTCCAAGAAACTGTTTCGTCAAAAAGTGCAAACATATCATCGATATCAACTGGGACTGTTTGAAGTTCGAGCACAAGACTAATGTGAGTGTGCAGTTTGACCCGGAAGACGATGTACTCGACTCCATCAGCTACAGTTCCTCTGCGCTGTCCAGCTCACGGAGAAACAAACAGTCCGAATCGTACGTCAGCGCTGATTCCGATGTTGGTGCACCATTAGAAATTTGCTCAGCTAAATTTGAAAATCACAGAAACAAGAGAAAACGATTTATATTGTCTGCCGAGAAGGAAACTCCGGTTTCTGTTGCCGTCAGGTTTCGGGAATACTTCACGCTTGACATGGAATCGAATCTCCAACTTGACCTTCCGGCCAACTTGATTCCAGGGGACAAAAACGAACACAGTCTTCTTGTGACAAATGCTAGGAAGCAGACATTTTCTAACAGCTATTACTGGGCTATCAATACGGGTGTGATAGTCAAAGGTTGTCACAAAGTCAGGGCTGCTTGTGTTGTTCATGAACAGCAAAGAACAGCCGATCTGGAGGTTTCCACGACTGTCTCTTTAAAAGATAGCTGTTTCCCTGTCGTGATTAAACGACAGTCAGATGGTAAACTCGTCTATACTTGTTTTGTTACAGACTTAGCCGAAATATTCAGATCTCAAACGAGTCAGAATTTATCCCTGTTGGAAACAGTTGATGACGCAAACAACAAAACTTGTCACGTCATTCTGACATCTAGAGGGACGTGTAAGACAACTGGGTGGACTGATAAACAGATCATAGTGTCTTCAGAGCATATCCTGGAAGTCACTGTGTAATCACATGCATCTCACCCCACGCAGGCGTCAAAATGTGCTATAGGTAGTTATATAATTCTGAAATAAAATATAAAATGCCCAAATTATATCACAGAATTTGTGTCTTAATTTTTACTTCATACGTCGCAGTAGCCTGCCTTTCTGTTTATTTAATTATTTATTTATTTATGTAGTGGTAAAGGTCATTCTCAAGAGCCTTTCACTTATATCACGGCGATCACTTTTAGGGCTCCATAAAACCGAAGTGTCGGGTCACATGGCCGGCCTTTCCTAGGTACCTGGCAAATCTGCTGACTTAAATTGCAGTCCAAGAACTCTTACATGTTTCGTACATAGCTCGAAACTGTTAACTGTATTGGGAGTTGACAAGGTACATATCAAACTGAAACATTCTCTGAAACTGGTATAATTTGCTCCACAGATTTTACACCCAGACTGGTAAAAGGAAGAAGGTTCACTGTGGACAGTTTGGAGAGATATCGATTTATTCTATGTTTTATTACAATTTATATTGATTAATGTATGTAGAGACGAGCATCAAAGCAAAATCACGACTTGTTCTTCCCTTTAAATCGACCCATATTCACCCGGTGTATGCGTGTAAATGTGTGTTGGGGAACACTTCCCAAACCTGTGAGGATCTTTTTAGGCGGGATAACTGTTAACAACATTATTTACGTCAAACATCCTCAGACAATTTTCTACCGATAGACACAGTTACCTCGCTCAGTTTCATAAAGAAAAAATGATTACATACGCAGCTGTTTGCACCTGGATCTGATCTGAAAACAAATAAAAGTGTTTCTATATAGATTCAGTTTAATTTTCATTAAACATCGCTCTCCGTACAATTCCTTCATACATTTCAAAGATTGCCTTTGGTTATACGAAAATCTCTAGCTGGATCAATCGCAAATTCGAATCCAGCTCCAACCTGGACGTTAAACAACAGACTGACCATTAGTAAGACAGCCTTGGGGTTTGAGCTTTCACCCCTTGAGGTGACCAAGGGCTTGTGTGTCAGCCTCATAAGATATCGTGGGATCTGAGTGTCCATCCATAAAACAGCCTAGCAGCTTGCCTGCACATCTCCGAGAGTGGCCGTCGAGGTCGGGAGATCCCGGGTCAATAAGGGAAGAGGTCCTACCAAACACTTCTAAAATGGTACTTGTTTCTGTTTGGCTTCGTACTGGGGATTGAGAGTATAATGTATAATGTGACTGGGTGGGGTGTCTTCGGCATCATGTTCCACTGGTGACAGCACTTTGGCCTCAAGAACTCGCTCTGCTACAGTTAACAAGACACAGACTATAAATTTCTATGTTTTTCCTATAAACACTTTTATGCATCAGATATTCTTAACGCTTGGGGATTGCAGCATTGTAGTAGAGGCCTATATACATGATTTAGAATAACCGGACAAGCCCCCAATATGTAAGGGTGCCACTAATCTGAGAGGAAAGATGCTAAACAAATGGCTTGTTCAACTCTCAGACCGCAATAGACCGAATATAAGATCACGTAAAAAAACACGAAGACGTTTGGATAAGTTCAATTCATATAATTGAACAAAATAAACATATAGTACAACTTACAATATTATAAAAGAACAACACATATAATTACAAAATATAGTTTTCTAGGGATTATAGTCCAAATCCTGATGGAATATCAAGCTTCCAGACTGAAGTCAGTCCACGTAAATCACGAAATCCACAGTTCAGGGCAATTCTTGAATAGAAGGATGACACTGGTCTCCAAGTGATGAACGGTAGTGGATACGGCACGCCGACGATGGTTTGTATCTCACGGCCCGATTAAGTATACCTCATAGGGCGGACTCATAGCCGATAGGGTCCATAATGCAGAAATGGCAATGTATGTTTCAATCCTTGGACGTGGCACAAAGTCACTTCCAGTGTAATTTGGAATGTCAAGTACGTAATAGCACAAAGAGACAATGAGCGGTGAAAGCTCCAAAATAACGTCTCAGAAACAATAGCAAGTGGCGAAACATAAGCTTCAAAGTGATATGTACACAAAAGATGGAGTACAAATTGACGAATGTCGAACGGTATGAATGCCCAGCTCCAATAATATTCCAACAAACTCTTCAAGTGGACGTAAATACTGCGAAACTTCTCTAACTTCATTGCTCATATTTATAGACTAACGTAAAGAAAAGTCTGGGTGGTTTGGTAGTAAACATGTTTTCACAAGTACATGTTTCCAGAATGTACGCTCTATGTGCATTGACACGAAACTCAGAAACACAGAGGTCTCGTGAACACTTGACTGAATTACAGTGCAGGCTATAATGTATAGAGCGGTCAAAATCTCGGTTAAATTCTGACCTGATCAGAATACCAAAAGAAGGAAAAAATATTTTACACGATATTTTAGTATGGGCTTCATAACACAGACACTTATGTTTAATGCTTAAATATATGTGTACATTTACTAAACAAGCTTGTTAAATCTCTCATTTAACGCGTTGGGCTTTGGTCGTTTTAAAGTGCAGATTATATATACATTCTTAGGATTCTAAATGAGGCCGTGTGTTCGTCTGTAGCTCAAAATGTTTTGAGCCCAGCCTTTACGTTAGGAGGTTTATCGGATTAGTATGCCATAACTGTCTCCACCCTTAAACTTAGAACCTAAGCATCGAAACCGTCATTTGTATATACTAACCGTCAACCAAAATGGGCGTTCAATAATCGCAAGACCAGTTTCCACAAACGAAAAATAACGCAAACCACCAAAGGACTAATAAAGTATAAAAAATATAAAAATTATAGGAACCTAGGCCTCGAAACATTTGAAAACCCACAAAATTTTTAATGTGGAAGTTACTTCAAAACGTCCAAAGAAAGAACGTTACACGAAAACTTCCAAAAGCGAAAACGGAAGAACACACAATGCACGTGTAAACAATGTCCGTATCATCTAAAAGGCCATTACGTGCAGATCATAAATATGGTCTTCAATATTTTTCGCGTTTTTTACAGTAATTAAAATGGAAACAAGGATTGAGGTGCCGCTGCGGACTGAAGCACATTGACTTCGCAGATTCTTTTTCAAAAAGTCCACCAAAGAATCTCGATCTATTTCTGTTCTAACTGGAAAAAATAATGAAAATTATATTTGGAATCAGCACGATACAGCCATTTAGTGATGCGTTCTTTGTTTAAATGTTTGATTGGGATGTGTAAATAATAACAGCCCTTGGTGATCCCATTGGTGGATAAGTCCGTGATAGGTGAGCGGTCCAACTTGGATCTATGTATCGACTGACATGAGCTCTATAATAGATAATGCACAAGTAATCAGTTTACATTTCACTAACAATCAGTCAATATTTACCCGTGTTTCTTTCACGCTTGTATGACTAACGAGGCAACAGCCAGGGCAGAGAGGAAGACCATCTGCAAACGTACTTAGTAGTTTCACGAAAAAACAAGCGGTCTTAACCAAAAAAATATTTGTACGAATGAGGAATCGCGCTGTGTAACATTTGGAAGTCAGGCTAGGGGAAGCGTGGTGCTATCATGGATGATGTCATGGAGAGTCTTTCCTTCGTTAAACATTAAGTGAATAAACGTTGTGGAAATTCGAACACGGTTAGTGAGACAATGAGCTATTAAAACACCTGCGTGGACACAAATAGGCGAAATCTTGAAAAGGTCGTGATCAACCAATCATTTGTATACCATTGTAATCGATTGTGGTTGATTTTTTCATTTATCAAACCATGTTGACTAAGGCATATGGAAGGAAACAGTGGGCCACAAGGCTAATATCAATAAAGAGTAACGTTTAATACAGTAAAATGTATGTTGGAATCGTGTAAGAACAGGTTTCCTTGATAACATCAGTATAGCACTAAGCGTGTGAGCTGACACATAACTTTACTAGCTCAAGAAACGGATCGGTTCGGCTTTCACAATCAGTTCTGGGTCACTCCATACTGTCGACGTGCACGTGCCACGTGACGTAATGACAACGTCATAGATTCCATCCCCTGCGTTGATCAGTGAAAGGTTGTGACCAACATGGTGAGCGAAAACATCATTCAGTGACGTCACAAAGCACGTGAAGACAATTCCTCCGTCCGATTTCCTTCTGATGACCACTGGCAGACATCCGACGGCGAGGGATAGAGTGGTGGCCACCTCAAATCGGGAGACAGTTTGTTTCTCAAACACAGAGATCACGGCTTCAGCCTTCTGACCGGGCTCCACGCATACTGCAGTGTCCACATCAAAAGTGTGAAGATCGTCAAAGTCCTGCATCACACAGTTGGTCACAGAGAGCATCTTCCCAGCTGCACCGTAAACCGTCCCGGAAAGCTCTAGGTTTGTGGTGTTGCCACCCAGCGAGTAACTCTGGAAGAATTTCACCGACACCGTGGATTTCAGCTGCTCGTGCGTCGAGTATGGAAACGTTCTGCGGCGTGTGGAATCGTTCTCGAAATACTCCGTGTCGAGAATAACTGGGGCGTCCATGTCAAAAGAGACGCTCTTGTAGGAGAACTCGGGGTTGTCTTCTCCTCTCTTGCTCTTAGAACGACTGCGATTGATCACGGGTGTCCCAAACTCCAGAGGAACGATCGAGTCATCCAGGCCGTTTTTCGTCGAGACCGTCATGTGCTTGAAGTCCACAAAGTTCCACTGTATATCAAACGTGTGCTTCTCCTTCTTCTGGAACAGGCGCTTGGAGAGGCCAGCAGAGCTCTGGTACTTTTTCCAGGCGTAGTTCTCCAGGATTTCTCTCAGGTCACTGACAGAGTAGCAGTGCTGCTTTTGTCCTTCCATTATGTCCTGAAAACACACAAATGTATACATAAGTTATAAAATCAACTTGAACCGGTAGCATATTTTCTAACGAGTCAAGTGTTTATTTCTGTACGGTTCAGAATAACATATTTTAGTACATGCTTTCTAATATCTAATTTGATTAAGCAATTTTCTTTCCAATCCCCAAATAAAGTCAGACCAGCCAATTAAATCACAGTGAACTGTCACCAACTGGATGAAAATATGTAATTTAAAATATATGATAATATGGTATATAGATCTAAATCTAGAGTTTCATAGTAGAGAGGCATAGTGTTTTGAGCAGTGCAGGCTTTACTTAATGGGTAACTTACTCTTCACAGTGAGTTTGAGGTTGTAAGTTTGTTTATCAGCCTCCAAGTGTATGGACTTCCGTCAGAATGGTGCCACTCATTAAGTTCAGATCGGAGTTGTTGATGTTTGGTCAGTAGAAGGTTGGAATGACTGCCCTGGGCACCCGTGGGTATTTATACAGACGGAGGGACTGGGGTACAAGGAGGGGGTGACAGTGATCATATGATCAGACAAATCACTTGATCGCGTGGGTCTCCGGGGCCCTGTTGGGGGCTGTCTGGATCAGAAATGGCGAGACGAATTCCCCGAGACTATTATCTCCGACTTAGCACTAATATATGTACACAATTCTCTACCGCTGTCATACGTTGCAACACAAAAGTCTTTGGCTTCAGTGTTTCGGGATGAGGGTAGGTCGGACGAAATCCTAATCAGACTAGGGGCGTACAGGTAAGCGGTCTTGCGAGCTGTGAGAAGTGGCGAGAACACTAAAATCATCAGCCTGTCGTCTTGTCCAAATCTGGAGAAATGATGAAATCATGTTGTGGTCAAATAGATATAGTAGAAAGTTTTATGAGACTTATTAAATCTTCTCTGGATTGTAGAAAGAAGAAGGACCAGTTTTGAACTGCAAATATTTCTGTCCAACTTAATGCTGCAACTCGGTAAAGACATAGATGCATATTTAACAAGAAAATCTTATTCTTAGTTTTTACGTAGAACTGATTGATGTTTACATGACTGTCAAACCGTGAAAAAAATGTACTAAAATCAGCAAGATAGAAGTTTGATGATATTTCTTAAGATATGCATGTATATTAAATTATTCTTGATAAATAAAAGAAATACCATGTGGAATGTTCTGACCGATTACATATACTAAAGTATTCGTGAGAAAGTCGTTGACTTGCTTTCTCGGAGACTTGGCCTTTGATCTACTCTGTATACACAAGTTAATCCAAACAGTAAGGTGATAATCTTCACGCCCATGGATTACTTGTGTGGACATTTCTGAGCAGGTTTGTGCCGTGTGATCAAAAATACTAACATCAGTTTACATGGGAAATATAGTGAGGCGAAGTTTAGTAGCTGTGTATACACATACATAGATTTGCTCACCTGCAGAGAACCTGTCTGGCGATCAGTATTTATTGTTCTGATATTTTTCTTGTTTTTCTTTTCAGCCGAATTTGGCCCATGTTTTTAGAATAAATTACCAAGTTTAAGAAGGTTTTACAGTTTCATCTTGTGGAATAAGACTTTACAGATAAACAAATTCCAACGTTTTAGTCAGCATTTCTCAATATCGGCAACTACGCCCAATGTTAGCACCATTACACGCTAGCAGACAAGTGAAGAACATAGAACAATGAACGTAGAGCAAACCATATCCTCAGTTTGCATCTTATTAATTAGACTTTGCTTCCACTGTTGTCTGGAGTTAAGACTTGACAATGGTATACTGAAGACGTGCTATTGGGTCAAACCCAGTGGTGGCTCATCAGGCCATTGCTTTCGTCTTGTCAGACGGCGGATAATCCCTCATTAGCTGTCATTATCTTCCCTAAGTGTTTATTGTCTCAGACCATAGTCAGTAGCCATAGGCAAGTTAGGAGCAATTGTCAAACAGATTAAGTATACGATTTTCAAATGTACATAAACACGAAGCTCTTTGGGAGAAAAATGAGCAAGCTAAATGAAGATAAAGCATTTTACTTCCTTTGTACAATTAGATGTATCTTTGATGTTTATGTGTTTTTCCGATCATCGTAACAAGAAGTCGTCAGGGGAGTTGACATTCAAAACATAATGAAGTGAACTAGGAGCTCAAAACTCATTATATCTTCAAGGCTTTGTTATAATTGTTATTGTATCTGCTGATGGTGGAAGTTAATTGCCTTAATTGCTGTTTATAATATGTCTGGATATTCTCAGATATTGCCATTGGTGGGAATATTGCCACTGAAAAATCACTCTAATATTCTGGTAGTCGTTGAGACAAAATTAGTCTGCCATAGCAAGTGTGTGATGTTTTTAGGAATTCACAGGAGGAACAGAAATGCGTATATTTTATACGGTTGAGGCATTCAGTTTAACGTCATGGTTACCACAAAACCAAAAGTTAATGATGAAAGTATGTTTAATTTCATGCCATGCGAAAGCTGATCTCATCGTATTGTATCTTTGATTATAAGGAATAAAACATTAACCTAAAATACATAAAACCAATGTATCTTCTCATGAATCCTTTGGAAAGTTGTCATGTTGCTTTTGTTTTCCCCCGAAATTTGGGCATCTAAATACTGCTATACACAAACACCAGAGATTAATCCATACACCCAGCTGATAACCCTAACACTAATATTAACACTTGCAACCGAAAAATAACTCAATATTCTGATTTTCGTTGAGACAAAATTACAATGTAATGGCAAATGTCTGTTTTGTATCAGTTTCCAGGATAAAGAAATGACTGTCTCATTTGAGACTTCCTATTTATATATATACACATAAATCAAGAAATCACACCGCTGACTGCACCATAAAGCCAGAGAAAGGCTTACCACGGCCACACAGCCTACAAGCAGGTGTATTGCATCTTAACACAAAATTAACAGTTATTCACTAAATTGTACAGTTTGTTAAAAACGTAAAATATTAACGTTTTTAAAAACGTCAGATTGCAGATTACAGACTGTTCTTCATATGTTGTGCAAATGAAGAGTAATACTTAAAACTGCTACAACACACGATAACAGTTTTATTCAACTTCGAATTTTGTTATAATCGAATATGTTATATGTAGCAAGTAGTATGAAGAATCATGGATTGGGCTCTTCGGAAACTATAACATACATATGTTATCCTATTATATTCATTGTGCGCATTTTGTGAAAACCGTTGTGAAACAGATTTCGGTGTGTCTGGGTGAGACGTCTGGGACATGAGGACATATCAGAAGTTAAGCGCCATTGATACTCGCCAGTTTAGAGTCATATGGAGTCATCAACGTCGTATGATCAAGGTAGCATTAACAGAGAATCCAAACTGGCGGCTCGCCTCTATCAGACAAAGAACTGAAATCTGTGAACAACACAATCTGTCACTTTTCTGTAATCAGTATGTTTTGTTAACTGTTACAATAAACATCCTAATTAATAATTACCCTCTTAATTGTGTATAGTATGAGTGGAAGTGTTCTAATTAATGTTGAATATAAGGCTGCATAACTAATATGGCAGACATGGGTTTGGGCGGAGTAGGTCAGATATCGTAGCTTAATATGAATGATTTATAAGTCAGTCCTGACAAGAACAATTCACAGATCACTTGTGTTTTGTTTATCAGAATTTCTTCTATAGCCACAGGAAAACTTGAACAAATGCTTACATGTGCCGCTCAAGCTGAACGGGTAACTAAAAGCTTCTGTTGAAAACCCACTCACTCGTGACCATGCAGTGAGGTGGAATATAGGTTCGAATCTACGTGCAGCCTTAAGACATTTGTCAAGTGACATTAATTTTCCGCATTATTCCCATATGTGTATACATAAATCTGATTGCCATCGTGTAAGCGAAATACACTGAAGTTTAAAGCGGTAAACACTGCTCAATCAACGATATGCATACATGAAATATTTCAGATATATTTTACATCGCTCGTCGTAGTAATCATAATCCCTAAGCGGGCTCAGAAAAATCAGAAACATATTTTCAGATTCAGGAACCGGATTAGGACTTGACAATGTCATCCTGAAGACGAGACATTGGGTCAAACCTAGTGGTGACTCATTAGACCATTGTCTTCACCTCGTCAGACGGCGGATAATCCCTCATTATCCGTAATTATCTGCCCTAATTGTTCATCGTTATCTGGAGAAATGATGAAATCATGGTATGGTCAAATAGATATAGTAGAAAGTTTTATGAGACTTATTAAATCTTCTCTGGATTGTAGAAAGAAGAAGGGCCAGCTTTGAACTGCAAATATTTCTGTCCAACTTAATGCTGCAACTCGGTAAAGACATAGATGCATATTTAACAACAAAAACTTATTCTTAGTTTTTATGTAGAATTGACTGATGTTTACATGACTGTCAAACCGTGAAAAAAATGTGCTAAAATCAGCAAGATAGAAGTTTGATGATATTTCTTAAGGTATGATGGTATATTAAATTATTCTTGATAAATAAAAGAAATACCATGTGGAATGTTCTGACCGATTACATATACTAAAGCATTCGTGAGAAAGTCGTTGACTTGCTTTTTCGGAGACTTGGCCTTTGATTTACTCTGTACACACAGGTTAATCCAAACAGTAAGGTGATAATCTTCACGCCCATGGATTACTTGTGTGGACATTTCTGAGCAGGTTTGTGCCGTGTGATCAAAAATACTAACATCAGTTTACATGGGAAATATAGTGAGGCGAAGTTTAGTAGCTGTGTATACACATGCATAGATTTGCTCACCTGCAGAGGACCTGTCTGGCGACCAATATTAATTGTTCTGAGGTTTTTCTTGTTCTTTCAACCGAATTTGGCCCATGTGTTTAGATTAAATTACCAAGTTTAAGAAGGATTTGCAGTTTCATCTTGTGAAATAAGACTTTACAGATAAACAAATTCCAACGTTTTAGTCAGCATTTCTCAATATCGGCAACTACGCCCAATGTTAGCACCATTACACGCTAGCAGACAAGTGAAGAACACAGAACAATGAACGTAAAGCAAACCATATCCTCAGTTTGCATCTTATTAATTAGACTTTGCTTCCACTGTTGTCTGGAGTTAAGACTTGACAATGGTATACTGAAGACGTGTTATTGGGTCAAACCCCGTGGTGGCTCATCAGGCCATTGCTTTCGTCTTGTCAGACGGCGGATAATCCCTCATTAGCTGTCATTATCTTCCCTAATTGTTCATCAGACAATAACGACTAGCCATAGGTAAGTTAGGAGCAATTGTCAAACAGATTAAGGCCATAATTTTCAAATGTACATAAACATGAAACTCTCTCGGGTAGAAGGGAGCAAGCTAAATTAATATGAAGCTTTCTACTTTCTTTGTACAATAAGATGTATATTTGCTGTTTATGTGTTATTCCGCTTCATGTAATAAGAATTCGTCAAGAGCCTTGACGTTCAAAACTTAATGAGCTGGACTCGGAGCTCAAAACTCCAAACAAATGTTCCGAGACTTTGTTATAAATTACAAAAATGTTTTTCGCGGAAACCTTAATTTCGCTGCGCTGTGGAAATGAACATTGTTGACTGTACTTGCGTTTCGTGAAAAAAGTTTTAAAGCTCGAATATAGACTACTTTGAAATTTTACACATCAAATATTGAAATGATGTGTACAGAGAGAATACTGCCCAACTCCAAAACTTACACACTCAGTTTTATCATACAAATTTCCCTTAAACAGAACTTTGTGACTCTCTGTAAGTGATAAATAGTTGGCATAAAACCATTCAGTGAGCATATAAAATGGTTGATAACGATTTTTTAGTTGTTCAGCATACTGAGTGTACAACTTTTACCTCAAAATATGAAGCAAAATTAGAAATCATACAAACAAAGTAAAGTACCTGGTGGTGAAAATGTTAAACTGGCGGCCAAGCTTTCATCTCATGTTTGCCAGACTCAGTTTGACAGTACAAACAGGTAAACTATCAGATGTCTCGTGATATCATTGGTTTAATTGTCTTAATAGCTGCTTATAATCTGTCTGGATATTCTCAGAGTATGAAAGATTATGTGCTGATTGACTTGTATTGGTCAGAGAATTGCAACGGAAAAATAACTCAATATTCTTATTGTCGTTCAAACGAAATTACAATGTAATGGCAAGTGTCTGATTTTTTCAATTTCCAGAGATAAAGAAATGATTGTAACTTATTTGAAACTTTCACATTAACGTCATGGTTACCACGCGATCCAAAGTTCATGATGATAGTATTCGGCCCCTATGTATAATTTTATAGCACAATGCTGATCTTAGTGTTCTAAGCATCGTTGGTTATAATGATAAAAACACTTATTTGCATAGAAATTACAAAGAATGAAAGGAATTTATCAATTATCATCATCATGTTGGTGTTTCCTCGGGGAGTTTTGCCTCTGATTAATGCTATACAAACACCAGAGATTAATCCAAATAATCCTGACATATGCGGATTACGGAATAGAACATTGTGCTTTGGCCAATCCATATAAACATATATGTGTATGAAATTTGAAAATAATACGTGTTAAAAGATTTTACCAACCAACATGTACGTTTGTACGCATAGATCAAGGAGTTGAAACGTTGAGTATCACTGTAAAAAAATGCCAAAATATTGAAGATATATTTGGAATGAGCACGAAATTGTCTTTCAGACGTTGCGTTCTTTGTAGAAATGTGGTCTGTTCTCTTGACAAATTACTCTCCCCTGAATAGATGAATATGGTCTGTTCTGACCAGCTCAAGAAATCATAATTATATGTGTGATAAATTCGATCAGTTTTTACATCACCATTCTGTTTATATGTGCATGCGCGTGCAAACTGAAATCATCACATAAAAACATAATAAGTATAAAGTTTCTTTTGCCTTTTGCCTGATGTATGTATACGGAAGACACGACACAGGGTCAAACGCAAGAGGGCTCGCCAGACCATTGTCCCCACCTCTTCAGACGGCGGATAATCCTTCATTATCTGTCATTATCTTTCCTAATTGTGTATTGTTTTAGACCATAGGCATCAGACACAGGTAAGTTAGCACAAATTCTTAGAGAGACTCATGTCAGCATTTCACAAGTAGGGAAAAAACCCTCCTAGAGAAGAGTAGGGCAAATTAATGAAAAACTCTGACGAAAATGAAGTCCAAAGCTCAACAAATATTCCCGGCGTTTGTTGTAATAATAATGATTTATTTTAGACAACAAGGTCCGTATGAAAAATAGTTTTTACAAATAATATGTTTCCTGTGAACATTAATTTCGCGTATATACAGGTGATACATATATAAAAATGCATAAGTTATTTACTTAGTCATTTATTTATTTGAACTGACTTTTACGCCGCACTCAAAAACATTTAACTTATACGAAGGCGGTAAGCATTCTGGTGTGAGGAAACACAGCAGAGCCCGAATGAAGCACACGGCCATCTGCAGGTTGCTGGCGAACCTTCCCACGTGGGGTCGGATAGGAAGCCAGCATGAGCAGGTAAGAGGCTTCCTAGTCATTGCTTTGTGCTTTTTTTTGTGTTGGCGGGTTTGTTGTGTTCAGGCGGTTCAGCCTTGTTGCAGGTAAAATGTTAATTCCTGAAAATGTTCATGCCTGAAAAATGCGAGTAAAGAAAAATACATGTATCCGGTAGCTTTGTGCTCATTTACTGTTTTCCTCATATCTGTGACATTAATTAGAACAAGTATTCATTCAAAGCTTGCCAAACGCAATTTAATGATACAAACATGTAAGCTGTCAGATTTTATCGACGTCATATTTCATAGTATAATGTTGGATAATTGTCCCACTTGTTGTTTATAATTTGTCTGGATATTCTCAGACCATTAATGATCACATGTTAATTGTCTTGTACGATGTCGAACATACATTATAGAGTGTTTTACTTTATGTACTTTACCATATAATGGTATATAACCGCATGACCCATAGGCCTTAGTGAAAGCACAACATGTGCCTACCCATGTCTAATTTTAATCCATACTATGATACTGGCTTCAAATGTTAAATCTTTATTATAACCATAAAAATTTAAAAAAAAAAAAAAAGAACTCGTCAAGAATTATCTATTTTCCCACGATTCCGTGGGAAAGTTGTGTTGTTGTTTTTGTTGCTTTTTCTTTTCACTGAGATTTTGGACTGATTAATGTTATACAAACACCAGAGGTTAATCCAAACACCGGCGTGATAATCCTCACACATACCGATTATAGAACATATCTTTGTGTTTTGGTCAATCTATACATCGTCATCATTATCATCATCATATGTGTGCGTATTATTTGGGGAAAACAGGATTTATTTGATAAGAATCCAATTTCACCAACCATCATGCAGGTTTTACACAGAAGTCAAAGAATCACAACGTTGACTGCATCACATAGCAAGCTGTTGTGTCAGGCTTACCATACAGTGCCACAGTCCCCACAGTCCCCACAGTCCATAAGCAGGCGTATTAATAGACCATGAGATTTGAAGCAAACCAATATGTGTTAATGGATTTGTTTTATACGGATTCGGCCTCATTAGCTAATAGTTTTCATAACTATTTGTAGAGATAAATGGCGAATCACAATACTGAATGTACCGGTACCATATAGCCGGGTGTTGTTGAACATGTCACACCCAGCTCATAAGTAGGCGGGCAATATTCACAGACAGTGAACAGTTTTTGACCATGCAGCATTACATGTGTTTTGTAAATGACGGGAAACATATGGAATTGCTCAGGTAAACGATAAACGACATCTTCATTCAACTTTGAACTTTTGACTTGGAATTTGCGTGTTTTGAAGTCTATAGAGGTAAAACTGAAGCAACTGACACTGAATAATATTTGAAAGTGTATAAGTTACAGCCTGTTCCGAGCACTATTGAATTAAGGACATTATTAAATGTATTTGCGCTCATTATTGATTGTTAAGCCACGATATGACTGAGATACTACATACGCGGCGTTAAGCCATAACTATTCAATCATTCGTTAAGGTCTGTTTGAGGTAAGGGTGGACTGTGCCAGATACAGTGATGTTTGATTGCGTTATCGCCCTTTGTTGTGTTGCGGCGAGTATTGACGCATCTGCCGGAGTAGTGTAATGGTGGAAACGAATTCGGGCTTAAAATGCGAGATTTTCGTATTAAATACTAGCGTTTTAAATGAAAAAGGACGCTCTCAATCGTTTACGATCCTGTAATAATTCATTTATATCTTTTATGTACTTCATTATGGCATTTATTAGGTCTGCTGGGGTCATCAGTATATGTCGAAATTGACGTTGACATGTCCAAGCGTCTCCTCGTCTCTGTCTGACATAAGAGCAGCAATCTGTGAACAACACAACCTGTCGTTTTTTCTGCAACGAGCATGTTTGTCATTTGTTGCAATAAACACCCTATCTGATTAGTACCCTCCTTGGTGGTTACATATGAAAAGAAGTGATTATAATTAACCCTGAACGATACATAATTAAAATGATCATTGTTTCCGGTGTTGTTTGTCTGACGGTCAACCGTCCCTTACCCTTCCTCCTCCACGCCTGCCCACCCCTCCCTCACGTTAGTCACGCTCCCAGTCATGGTTTGATCTGTTGGGGCGTGTATTAATAATGTAAGAATTCAGTTTCCGTCAAGAATGTAATAATCTGTCATTGTCTCGGGAGAAGCTCGAGAGAAGAAAAGCCTCCATTCAACACAATATCTGCTTAGTTCCCTTTATTACACTTTGTCCGCAGTCGCCGTTGGAAAGTGAAATTTGATGGAAGCTATTGCCAGAAAAATCAAAATGGCTTGCAGAAACTCACTAACCTCTTGGTCGTATCTAGCCGTGAGGGGATCACGTTTACGGTCATTGTCGCAGAATCTGTTATGGCAAGGGTGCCACGTTATATTAAATTAATGTATGGCAATCATAAGTCATATTTTCTCGAATTCTCCAGACATGTCTTGAGTTACATTTTTAATTCTTACATATATATTGCAGAGTAGGCTCTACGGCATATAGAGTTGGTTGACGGGATTCGATAGCCCCGTGTGCGAGAGAAAAGCCTTCTGCTATTTTCTTCGAGGTATGTACTTTGATCAAAGCAGAGCAAACATTACCATTAATTTGCATAAACAGGTGATAATCTCCACAGGTAGGAACTACTAACGTGGACACACCTGAACAAATTTGAGGTCTGTTGTTAAGAGGTGTACAAAGAGTTCAGAAGTAAACAGAAATCCAACGTTAACAGATTTCAGACATTTTTGAGATGTGATGGAATGTATAGCCCAATGTGGTATACATGTATCAGTGTAGATAACATCCACCTAACTGACTGTATTTGAGGATACTGATATAATGTTGTACATTTATATAACGTTGAAAATAATCCCAAGCGTTATTTATTCATCTATTTATTCAGTTCATTGGTGTTTTACGCAGTACTCAAGAATATTTCATTTCCACGACGGCGGCCAGCGTCATGGTGGGAGAAATCCGGACAGAAACGACCATTCGCAGGTTGCTTACAGGCTTTCCTACGGACGACCGGAGAGGAAGCCAGCATGAGCTGGGTTAGAACTCACAGCGGTCGCATTAGTGACAGGCACCTGGGCAATTTTACTGTCCTTGGCCACAGAGGCCTCTCACGCGATTTGGAGTTTATTATTTATTTGATTATTGTTAAACAACATGCTCATGATTTCTTCACATTGTGTCAGCCGTCATGTTTTTGGCTGAAGGAAACCGCACAAAACCCCAAGGAAACCACCGCCCTTCCCCAGGAGCCTGACGTAGCCTTATAACTTGAAACCACTGTAGATGTTCAATTTTGTCACAGCTGTGTGGTACACAGTCGTTCTTACAGAATCCAGTTATTACCTTCAGTCTGTACTGGTCATTGTGTTTAGTACGAGCTGACATGGTCCGTGTAACAGGGCTCATCGGACCAACTAGTCGTCCTGTTGATCATACTACATGTATATACACTGATCTTCACACTGACAGCATAATCTAGCAACTTCTCCAGCAAGTATCGCACTTCCCTTAAAAAAGACCTTCATTTTCTCAACTTAATTTAAACACTTACATTACGTAAAACATATCGGTGTGCGTTTAAAACATATTAACAATAACAAAAACTGTTCAGATGTGAACTGTGTTGCCAAGTAAAAAGAAGCCGTTTGAACATTAAGATTTTATATTAGGCCTACAAATGACAAATGCACTATACTACAAATAGGAAGTTGGTACTCTTTGGCCGAGGAGATTGGCGGGATATAGCAGTGTGATGACCCAGGTGCGCCTCACCAATGCTTCCGTTGTGAGTTCAAGCCCAGATCACGCCGGTTTCCGCTAACATAGTACTTGAGAAGGTCCGTCAGTCACCTGCGGATGGTCGTGGGTTTACGCCGGGCTCTGCCAGGTTTCCTGCCACCATAATGCTGGCTGCCGTCGTATAAGTGGAATATTGTTGAGTACGGCGTAAAACAGCCCCACGTATATTATAATCCAATTTTTATTTTGAGCTGTGAACGTGTAGACCATGCATATGTTTCTATAAAATCGATAAATAACGTTGGACAAGATTATAGCTTAAATTCGAGTCTATTGTGGTTCAATTTTTAAATGTAAATTTATGTTTAGCAGTTCCCGAGGAGAAAATATGTACTTTGATACCGTTCCTTGTACAGCTTTTATAATACACATAATCGGCGATTTCTTCTCGTACTTCCTGGGGCATGTTGCTAAAATAATTATATTCATGATTTGTGTTTTATATATATATATAGCTACAGAATATTAACGGCTGTGATGTAGCATGCTTGACACACCAAGAAACAAAGGTCTTGGGATGATCGACTTTAAAGGATACAATTTTAGTTGTGGACAAGGGGAGACTATCCACGTAGACGGATAGAGGTAGAGAACACTGCAAGGGGTCTACGAGTATAGAGCCCATACCACCACGCCTTTGTCTCCGGTTTTTACACTAATGAAATCATATAGATAAAGTTGACAAACTTTCAGTTTTTGTGAAAGGATATTGTCTGCATCAAATAATAGTTTAGAAAACAGATACGGCTAAGTTACAGATATTCTGGATTGTTATAACCGTTTTTGTAAAAAAAAAAAAAAGACACCTTCCGTTATGTACCATGCACAATAGTTAGTTAAATCACCAACGGCCTGTCAGATGATGTGTTGGAACAAGTCAAATAACTGTTTTCGTGTTGCAGTCATATATAACACTCACGAGATCCGTACATACCGTATACGCGGTTGTTGCTACCTCACTTGGCGCCCAGAGAGGTTAGAGGGAGGAAGGTGTCAGCATAGGGTTGACTGGGAGGGGAGACATGTCTGGTGTCTTAGGCATGACGTTCCAGTGGTGGCAGCATTTTGGGCTGGTCTTGCCACAAGAAGACACAGAACATGTATATTTTCTAAGGACTCTTCGTCCTCATATGACTAAGAAATTGTTAAGCACGACCTAAAACCCAAGCGTACACACATACAGGCACATACATGCATATATACACAGCGCCTACTCAGCGATCTGATCAAACCTGTCACAGCGTTTTAATCTTAATGTATAAAAACATTTCATAAGGGTACTCTTTCCTTGCCCGAGACTGTTTGTTTGAATTTGGAAGTGGGTGTGGCTTAGACCAGAGACTTTGAGAAAGTAAATTTTGTTTTTATTAAATGCAATTCTCCTTTATGACAGACATCAGAAATGAATGAGCTTATATACAGACAAATCGTTAATTAAGATATTATCAAGATAAATCTCGAAACATATTGGGGTATTATTTTTAATTTAATATTATTGTGTCTTTCATATATAAACCAAATTATTAGCCCGAAACATGACAGCAAAACGGCTAAACTGAAATGAGCACATGGTTTCTTTTGTGGAGCATGTACCTTCCAGAAAGGGCTCCGTAACACATGCTCGGCGAGGATGGCTGAGAACCTCAGGAGGACCTTCAGTACGACTCGGTCATGATACGCAGTGAAGCTGGTTGTTTGTACCATGGTGTATACGTAATGGAGTGAAAACAAAAGGATAATGAATAAAAGAATGCCGAAGTGAAACTCTGCATCAAAATTCTTCTACAATAAGCCAGATAGCTGTTTCTATACTATTGCGGAGGAGCAGAACGCGTCATATGGTAGACAAACAAAAGCACATGGTCATTCAAGTGGATCTTTTAATATTACAGGTTTCGGTGACAGCCGAGTGTAGAGCTCAGTTCTAATTTTTTTTCCTGTGTTTTTCTCTGAGTTTTCCACTTGAAACAGTCCTGGTGCCCACGTATAATTTCAAATGTTACACAGACACATAAAATGCACAAACTGGGCTGAATTGTCCTTGACTCCCGACGGTTACAACAGCCACAAAAGCGTCAGCAACGTGTTGTTGTCACCCAGACCACACGCACATGCACAGTGAGAGCCAGGGAATACAGAAATTCATTGCCCAATACCAGGAATGAATACCCAATACCCTGTGTTCACGTAGGTTAAACCGCTACGATGCAAGTCTATACTTCCTCACGGCTCGTCTTTTACCACCAAATAGGGATTACAGAACTCCATCATTTGTCACCGCAGAGTAGCCTAATAAAAATATCATTCAATAGCAAATACTCTGAACTACTACGGAATAAACCAGGAAAATCATAACTTCTGTTATTTACCAGATTTTAAATGTTCAGACAGACATGTCTATGTTTCATATAAAGTTTGCAGACTGTTTACGCCTATGGTTTTGCATACTCAGCATACTGCATACTGGCGTCAGCTTATAGCCCAACTGATCGCCATTGAAAGTGGTTGAATGTATTATTAATCTCGTCACGTCCGAGGTTGATCTGCTATGCTGAACTACGTTTGTGTTGACAATAGTAACCGCCTTTCTCCTTATTAAATAATCAGTCAGATGTGCACAGTACATATAGTTCCCCCTCTGCCCTGGGGAATAGTACAGATTTGACACAAAGGTGTTGGACGCACGCAAAGTGACATCGCCAATATGAACCGACCCCACTGAATTTATCATGGAACCGACACACAAGTCTTGTGCAGATTCGTTTTGAGCTCTTTCTCTTAGTGAAACTTCAGGACTAAGTCCTGGTAAAGTATGGAACTAAGGCAGGAGTTCGAAATGAACTCTTTGTGAATAATGGAACTCAGACATAAATCAGTGAACTCCCTGTAAATATATTATTTATATTTACAATATATCATATGTATATGGGACAAAATGTCATAATATGACAAGTGCTGTTATATATTATATATTTTAACAATTAACTAGACTTTTTGGAATGTATATCAAGGACCAGACCTTTAGTATGCTCTTGCAGACATAATATTACATGGACAAAAAATTTGTTTTTATTATTTTTCGTAAAATACGGAACTGAGGCAGGAGTACAAGGTAAACTCTTCGTGAAAAATGGAACCAAGACATACATCCAATATGACTGCCTTGCAGAATATAGAATCGAGGCATATGTTCTATATGAACTCTTTGTCACCAATAGAAATTAGGCAAATTCATTATGAACTTTTTTATGCGTAGAAGGAAAATAATAAACAGCTGATTATTCCAGCAATAGTTGGATGTATACCTTCAAATATCCAAACATTACAATCTTCCACAAAATGGCAACTCTCCACCAACCAAAACATCTTCCAGCACAACCTGTCAAGATATTTTTACATGAAAGTCATTATTCATCTACCACACACAGCACATGGATTCAGACAACGATATGCTGAGATCTAATTAAAACAGCAATGTAGTGTACGGGCAAACATTACACAAATAATATTCACTGCACAACGTATTCCACAAAAAACAGCTATTTGTACATCAAAAATTGGTCACTTAAGTTAAATAGCAATGGGATTTAAAAGGTCCAAATTTATTTATATTTATAACATATCATATGTATATGGGACAAAATGTCATAATATGACAAATGTTGTTATACATTACATCTTTTGACAATTAACTAGACCTTTTGGAATCTATATCAAGGGCCAGATCTTTAGTATGGTCTTGCAGACATAATAATACATGGACAAAAACATTTATTTAAGCCAGTAATTTTTATGGTGTTTGATAGCGTCCATTTATAATCGTGGGAGCGTGGAAGGCTCCGAGGGCATGGTTTTAATAAGTCGACGAGGATGTGGATGTCGTGCCCTCCGTGCCTTCCGTGTATTCTGCTGGGGCAATAAGGTAACACTTTTTTTTATAACCCTCCCATTCATGCTCTTGCTGTCAGCCACCATAAATTTGTGCTTTAAAAATACACCAAATTTTCTACTGGCACATGTACCTGTCAGCAAAGGCCTCAAATCAACTTCTGTTGCAAAGGTAGTAAATTCTACTGAAATAATTTCTGAACAATTTCCACCCGTAAAAGTATATTTGTTAAAACATAAGCATTAAAAATTTCAGTTAAAATTCTGATCACAGGAAATCCCTTAAAACTCGTCTTTGTAAAACCATATAAAAAGTATACAGGCTTCCATTAAAACCTTTGGGAAAGCTTCCACCCCATTACTTGTGTTTCTAGACCTACATGACAAATATCAGGGTAAATATACGTATATGGAGAGCAAATTCCTCCACATGCAGATATGGTATGATGTCATGGCTACTCCATGTTTACATGTATCATGATGATGAAGATGACGATAAAATCCTGGGGAAAAAAAAACAGCATGTAAGAAAAAAGATGCCAATATATAACAACAGTAATATTTACATTTAACGATCACAAAAACACCACGTGGTTATACAGATGTATGTGTAGGGAGAATGCAACCTGAACAGACACAGGCATTGTGTAAATTTAACATTAGACAATCTTATAGTTCAAACAATAATGACTACATATTACTTTACTTGACAAGCATTCTTATGACTTGCATAATAGCATCCTCTTAGAACAGATATATGCCATTATGTAACATTAACAATAAGGGAAGCATCTGACTTACAATTAGGAAAACTGCCCCCAGCAAAACTGCTTTGATTTTAACATCTAGGTCCATGGGAACTGTCAGGACAAATCAAGAAATAACATCACTACCATTCATTATAAATCAAAAAGTATTATTTAAGCAGTTCACATTACCCATGAATTACCATGCAGTATTGCATTAAGATTATACTGACATCCTGAAATTATGAACCATGCACTGGTTGTGAGATATCCAAGGCAGTTCACTGGTTCCAACATAGTAACACGCTGAACAAAAAATACTAACCAACCCATTTTTAAGTTGATAAACAAGAAGTCCAAACCAGCACTAAAGATACACATATACATTTGACCAAAACATTGACGAAGTAAAATTGAAACTATCATAAACCACGTATATGTAGATGTATACGGTATCTGCGCAACCAAAGCAACTCAAAAAAGTCTAACCAACTAGTTTTTAAGATGATTTAAGAATCATGCAAAACCAAATGCTTACTATTGACAATTTCCAAAAAAGCACTTATCAATTACAGCAAATTTTGGTGCTGTGGGCTTCATGCAAAGGTGTGCCTGTGACAATTCATAATCATCAATAGAAGACTTACTTCCATGGCTATGCTGTGTATGTGATCAATGTATTCTGTACCAGACAAATATTAACGCTAGAAAACTTACAGTTGACACCGAAATTGTCAGCGTCCGTGTACATTTCACGCAGTAACCCAGTCCACTGTGTGCTGATTTTCCCCACCTCTGTGTCCCAGCTTGGAGTGAATATCTAATAAATAAATATATAAAAACGGAAAGAATAAACACAAAAAACATCATTTCATTTCCTTCGTATAAGTTCAAAAAGGTTCACCGGAGAAGACTGATTACTGTGACAGGACATATTCTAAAATATTTCTGGACAGCGTCAGTGTCAAATACAGCGCACTGAACGTGTAGGAAAGTGTAGCACCCAGGATAAACCATGGTACTGATGCAGTTATTACACCATTACCTTAAACTCCTGGTCCCATGTGCAGCAGATACCCTGACAGATACAGCACGGCCCCTTGATGTTAAACACCAGCTCACCTGAGGCATCCAATACAGAATACTTAGGCGTCCACATCGTGAACCTAAACAAACAGGTACATAAATCGACATGTATGTTATACTTCATAAAACATGTATGTTATACTTCATAAGGCATGTATGTTATTATTCACAAGACATGTACATTATACTTCATAAGACATGTACGTTATACTTCATTAGACATGTATGTTATACCTCATAAGACATGTACGTTATACTTCATAAGACATATATGTTATACTTCATAAGACACATATGTTATACTTCATAACACATGTATGTTATACTTCAATATATATGTCACACATAAACACACGGAGGGATTTTTATGGTTTGATTTCTTTCTTCTTTTTTCATTTTTTTTTTTTTTCAGAAAATTCTGAATGTTATAAAATTGTAAGATCTCCGACTGGTCTTAAAGGTAAAGTGTAAATACAAAACTGTCTACCATGATCTCCTTACATTGCACCACAATAACCTTGCCAACTGAGAGGCAAACCTGCTTGTTTGCAGCTGGGGTACAATATGAGGGTAAGTGTATGACGTACTGTTGTTTCACATAGCCCACAACCTGTCCTGGGGGAGTACACTACACTACTACACTTTACTGACTTACCCACAGCTCTAAAGTATATCTACTGGCTCACCCTCAACAGTGAACTACACCTACTGACTTACCCTCAGCTCTAAGGTATACCTACTGGCTCACCCTCAGCAGTGAACTACACCTACTGACTTACCCTCAGCTCTAAGGTATACCTACTGGCTCACCCTCAACAGTGAACTACACCTACTGACTTACCCTCAGCTCTAAGGTATACCTACTGGCTCACCCTCAGCAGTGAACTACACCTACTGACTTACCCTCAGCTCTAAGGTATACCTACTGGCTCACCCTCAGCAGTGAACTACACCTACTGACTTACAGTACAGACAGATCCTAACCTAAAACCCTTCGCTCATCATTCCCAGGCCGCCGTTGCATGATCCGCTGACCATACATGTGCACTGACCATACTGCTGATCATGGACCGATGGAGAGCAAATCTGCTGTCACTATCAGTGTCTCATTCCGCCATCAAACGAGGATGATGATCGGATCATGGCACCACGATCGGCGTATGATTTTACGACATCACACGGCCGGAATCATTGAATATTCTAGCTTTAGTTTACAGTTAAATACTTATTTTGATATCCTGTAATAAAGCAAGTTATGACTGTGTGAAAGCCTTTCTAATTCCTATAAATGGCCACTACTTTATCCCTAAGCCTTCTATGGACAAAATCAGCTTGTGTAAATCTGTTACAAAATACCTCAAACTGGGGCAGTTTCGCATGTGCGAGGTCCGTAAGGTCATATCGGTGTCTTCATCATACTGCTCCTGTGTTGATTACAGTGTTTCTCAAAATAAGAGGCTCCTCTTCAGCTGATCTGAAATTTGCGCTGTTTTGCATGTAGGAGCTCTGTGACTTCACACCGTTATGTTCATCACATCTGCTCTATGCAGTGACTGTCAAATTAAGCTTAACTTGTCAAAAAGAGGATACAGCAACCTTTCGATCCTCACCTCTAAGAGGCACAAGCTGAAAATGGCGAACATGCCTGAACTTTCCATTCTCCGGAATGTAGTAAATAGTGATGTCAAGAAAACACGTCAGTTGGGAACAGAGGCTGAGTGCTAGATACAGTAGCTGGGTACCTCCCATTAGGGTTTATCATGGCCTGACAATGACAAAAAGTCATCAGCTGAGTTCAGTTGTGTTTACATGGCTGGAGTCAGCACGTCTGAATGATCTGTGTGCCGAAAAACATTACATTATAATGACAATAATCTCTGACTAAGATGACATGATCGGGATATGGTTGGCCGAGCGCCTGCGTATCTTGAGTCCTCCGCGAATCCTGGGGCCACGAATGGCGTAGGATTTAAGGTTAGGATCTGACTGTATTGTACCTTCAGTTGCTAGTACACCTACTGACTTACACTCAACTGCTAAGTACACCTACTGACCTACCCTCAGCTGTAACATACACCTACATAATCACCTTCAGCTGCAAAGGACACCTCATCCTCAACTGATTTACACACCCAGAGCTGCGAAGTACACCTATTTATTGATCTTCAGCTGCACAGAACAGCTGCACATATTGACTCACCCTAAGCTGCAAAATACACCATTCGACTCACCTCCAGCTGCAAAGTACTGACTCACCCCACCTGCAAGATACACCTACTGACTCAGCTACAAGATACACCTAATGGCTGATCCTCAGCTGCAAAGTACACCTACTGACTCACCCTCTGCTGCAAAGTACACCTGCTGACCCAGAGAATTGTTCACTCTGTACTTGTTTTTGGTCTCCCAATACTGTGCAAAGAGACACACAATATATGTGAACAGAGTTAACCACAAAGTAATTATCTACTATTGTCTGCCATGATTATGTATTTTATATAGTACAGAGACTGAATATATTTTAATCACTGAAATATTGATCTGGCAAGGAATTAAAGCTGGTTTAATATCTGCCACTCCATGAAATTCATCACAGACTTAGCTTTGAAGATGAGAAAAAATATGAAAGCTTAATATTTAATTATTTCATCTGATTATTTTAAGCAGAAAAAAATTGCTCTTGTACATACATGTATACCCATAGTGTACCAGTATGGGTACTCAAATGTGAATAGGTAGGATTAATTGTCTAATATTATTGGATAAAGTCAAACTTACACTCAAAGAGCTCCACCTGTTGCTTTACCAGAAGCTGATCCACCTGAGTCAGGTATTCCAGGTCAGGTGGACAGCCGGCGATGCCCTCGGGCCTGCTCATCCACACAGCTCCCTGAACACCTGAACAACCACAGCAAGTGCAACAGTCATGACAGTTAATAACCACAGCTGACATTACACTGTACATGTAACGATGGAGTAGAGATCAAGGGCTGCAGGCTTAATAAAGTTGAAGTAAAGATCAGGAGCTGACTTTACATGTGAGGACGGAGAAAAGATCAAGAGCTGACTTTATACTGTACAACTGAGGATGGAGTAAAGATCAGGAACTAACTTTATGCTGGACATGTGAGGATGAAGTAAAGATCAGGAGCTGACTTTACATGTGAGGATGGAGTAAAGATCAGGAAATGAACCTATGCTGTACATGTAAAGATGGAGTAAAGACCAGGGGCTGACTTCATACTGTACATGTAAGGATGGAGTAATGATCAGAGGTTGACTTTATACTGTATATGTCAGAATAAAGTAAAGATCAGGGGTTGACTGTACATGTACCACATAACTGTGGAGTAATTAAGGCCAGGGAATCACTTGCCAAAGCACAAGGCGAAGGAGTAAGTTCCATATGGTAAAAACTGTACTCTGTGCACACATGTATGTAGTGTCCAAAGTCCTGTCTTCCTCAGTGGCAAACTGTACCCCCAAGTAACATTACCTGCATTTCAGTTGTCAGCATCAGACCAAGGCAGACAATTTTTCAGCTGCATAATTTAGAAGAGGTACTGACTGTCAAATACACTTATTATACACAATGTTAATATTTGAAGGACAGTGAAGAAAAAAAAGATAAACAGAATGAATGTACATTCAGGTAATTTGAGCATGACACATGTATTATTTGTCATTTGATACATGACATGTATTAGATTAACACACACATGTAGCTAATATATTCTTTGTCTCGAAGTCCACAACAGAGGAAAAACGACCATGATTTTGTAAAAAAAAAAATGAATGAAAACTGCCCAAAACTCAAACTTGATTTGTTTAAATTGCCATGGTGAAACAAAGTACAAGTTTTCAGTTCAATACAATAAACAGGAAAAAAATCTGAGCCTTTTTACAAGAAATAGTGAGAAGTCATCATGGCTGCTATGTCTGAAAACACCCTTTTTGTAAAACGAGCCCCAGAAAACTGCTTAAGGCAAAAAGTGGACAAATTAAGATGTCCTCAATTTTGGACCACAATTTTGTCAAAAATTATGGACCGCAATTGCCAAAAACTGGGATGATCTGCCACAGTAAGTCAAACGTAATGATGAAGACATGTGCATCTACATTTCAGGTTGCATAAATTCAATACCATACAATACGTGTTTCGAACAAAAATCTGGACGCAATTTTGATAGATGGACATCAAAGAGGTGAGTGTTTGTTCCTTTGTTGTATTTGTAGGGAACTAAATAGAATTAATCACAGTCAAGTTCTTGTGACTCGATGCCTTTGGGTACCTACACCTACCTGGCCTAGCTAAATTAGTGGTTTTATTGTTTCTTTGTTGTTTCTTTAGGGGGGGAGGGGGGAGGGAATTACAACAACACCATGTCCAAGTAACAACTGCTTGAATCCAGCTCATGCTAAAATCGCACTCTAAGCAGTATGTCAACAATTATATTTTCCTGATAAGAAATTAATAATCAAACTTCATCAAAACTCTAGTGATCCATTAAGGTGGATAAATCAGTCAGAAATTATGGTGAGATATAGTTTATCGACGTACATATATGCTGTATACACCGACTGCCATTTATCGAGAATATTGTTATCTTCTTTGTACCAAGACTGACCTGGCACACCTGGTACCACAGGTGGGCAATAAGGTGGCTGCCCTGGTTGTCCATACTGTGGTTGCCCTGGATGACCATACTGTGGTTGCCCCTGATGACCATACTGCGGTTGCCCTGGGTGACCATACTGTGGTTGCCCATACGGTTGTTGCCCTGGTTGGCCATACTGGCCGTACTATGGCTGCTGCCCAGGATGACCATATTGTGGTAGTTGGCCTTGACCTGGTGGAGGGCCTTGACCTGTGAAAGTAAAACATACAACTACATGTATATCAAAGACCTTTCAAAAATAATTAAGGTAATGCTGGCTGAGGGGACTCCTAAAAGTGTATATTTCCTCAAATCATGCACAACTTTAAATATATACATTCATAATATTTATCATTTTGGTGGGATTAAACCAGACAGAGCACTCGGGGAAACCCACCACCATCTGCCATTTGCTAGCAGATATTCCCACTTAAGACCAGTGAGAAAGCCAGCCTGAGCCGGCCTTGAACTCATATTGGTGGCACACAGCTGAGAGGCCCCTGAGTCATTTTGCTGTGCTAGCGCGTATTATAAACCTGTGACTCAGTCACCAGTTAGATCATATGAGATATTATCTGATCACTAGAACAAGCACAAGTATAAATAATATGACTGAAGAATGAGGAAGGACGTCTGACAGCCACTGAGCCTGATATACAGAGTAACATTTTCAATATACTGCCAAAACCCAGAAAAGGCTAATGATGTCATAACTTCAGAATGCAAACTTTACCTGGCAGTGTTGTTACTGATTTACTATCACTGTCTGTCATTTCCTTATCACTCGGTGTCCTTAAATTAGATCACTTTACATAAGTATATATACCTACATGGTACAAACATAAACTACATATAGAACAGTGAGATGGAATTGTAGGGTTGCATGGAAGGCTATTTGCTTTTCAATTGGCTAAGTCACCCCAAACTTGAGGTTCAATCCCCTCCTTGAACAGGAAAGTGGTGGAGGTGCTCTTGTGTGCTCAGTTTTACATAAAGTTCTCTGGAGACAAAATCTGGTACTTTTATCTTGGTTCCCCCCCCCCCCATAAAAGGCACCATATATTTAAAGTCAGTCTTACCAAATGTAAAAAAAATGTACACCTCTGTGTGAGGTGTAGATGAGGTGAATGTGGGGTGTACGCCTCATGTACATCTCTGTGTGAGGTATAGATGAGATGAATGAGGGGTGTACGTCTTATGTACACCTCAGTATGAGGGTATAGATGAGGTGGATGTGGGTTGTATGCCTCATATAAACCTTTGTGTGAGTAATGGATGAGATTAATGTGGGGTGTATACCTCATGTACATCTCTGTGTGAGGTACAGATGGGATGAATGTGTGGTGTATACCTCATGAACACCTCTGTGTGAGGTATACATGTAGCTGATGTGAACCTAGGATAAACAACTCCTGCATACCTCAGTTTGAGGATAATAATCATACTATCATTATGCATGGGAGCTATTTTCATATACATGTTACACTGTATATGGGCATGACTATTGCAGATCTGCACACAATGTCCAAACAGGCTATTCCTATACATATCCATACATATGCAGCATGTTTCTTTTTCTGCAGAGTGCTAATTTCAGTCAATTTTGGTTCTACTTTCAATGATGTGGCAGCTCTGGGCCTACCTTCACAAAACTTCAATTCAAAGAATTAAAATAATAAATTAATTTGTCATGACTTTTCTCATAAATCATTTTGCTTTTTGACGCTAAAACTAAGACGTCTTTTACAAAAAGACATATAAGTTAAATGAGAAATGAGAGAAGAGAGAAATATGACTTTTGATGTCGTGAAAGTTGCGCCAGAACTGTCATGATCTTCGCAGCAGCCTTATACTTATACCTGACCTGTGTGGCTGCTATGCAGTATCACAAGAAGGAATACGATGTAGTTATAAGTATTCTTGTGCTAAACCATATATTGTAATATAAACAGATCGGCAGATTACTACAAGGCAATTATATACCAGCAATAGCTCTAAAGAGGAAATAATTTAATAGGTTTTAGCACAATAAATATGCTTTAGTATTATGATTAGAGCAAAACATATACTGTCAATAAAATTCACTAATGAAATAATGAAGGGTATAATGTGATATACAGGTACATGTATACATGTAGAATAATGCTATTATGTAAAGGCACATCAGTTGTACCTTACCTGTAGTATATTTCCACAAAGGTATAATTTTTGTCAAGTGACACACTTTTGTAGGCTGATTCTGACTGATGTCTTTCTTAACACTGAACATACCTGTACAGCTATTTAAGCAGACAGGTACAAGTATATCAATACTCAAATGCACACATGTACCTATCACGTCCACTACTCTCCAGTGCAGAGTAATATATATGTACAAATACTTGTTTGCATGTACAGCGTACACCTCATACTGATTGATTAGTATACCTAGATGTAATATATGCTCTCAAGCACATGATGTATGCTGCAGACCTATGAATAAGTGCCAGGGCCATATCTAGTACATCCATTGTTATTAGTTTCAGGAAATGTTTGGGCTCCCAAATTGTTGTTGTGCCTAAACATGTCTAGCTGTACATATTGAAACTAACAAGAGAGTTGGAACAAAATTATGCTTGATATCATTTTATTGATAAAAATTTTGGATTTCATACACATTAATTTCATTCTCAGACTTAAAACTCTTGGAGACCTTTTCACGTCGTAAGATTCCTTTGTGCACATATTCAGGGTCAAGTTTGATATCAGGACTTTCAATATTTTTCTAGACGTTCTGACCTGAGCGCACACAAGCATACATATACATCCTTAACCATTCAGATGAATCATTATCTATACACTGACTGATTGACTGGTGCTTATCAACTCATCATACTGAAACTACCTTTACATCTGATGTTTGTATATATTAAGTGAGTCATGGTGAGGAGGGGTTAATTGGTAAGGAATTATGGAAAGAAAGAGACTGTTGATACTTCACTTAGGCACTTAACTTTAACATCAACTGATATATTAATTACAACTGATATAAAGCATTCTTAAAATTAATTTGGAAGTGTACACATTTTTTCACACTGAGATAGACATGACGTACGATTACCTTGCGTAGGTACATCTGCTGACAGCAGATGCAGCCAGGTAGGTCTGTCAAATACAGATACAAACAGGTTGATTAAGTTATGTGTCCTACCTATACAATTTTTGCCTGTCATATTCACTTCACACATGTCATGTTATGGTTGTTGACTGGAGCCTATACTATATACTTCATCTTACAACAGACCTGCACACACATCTGCTTCAACCTTACCTTACAGGTCACAGGTATTTGACTACAGGTACGGTGTTCTGAATGATCGACTGAGCCAAGAAATCATCAACCAATTTAACCAACATGAACTAATGGGTGGTAACATTCACCTACATGTGCAAAATAAATTTCGCAATACCCTAAAGCAGTTCTATGTCTGGGCTAAACTGTAGTTCTTGATATATAGCTAACAAATGGGTTAAGGCATGTACACTGTATACATTGATTCTAACCAACTATATATCGTCAAATCTTGAGGAATTCTATATGGCGACATTTATGCACTACATTACTGTTCCCATGAATGGTATAGCGTCAATAAGCCAGATTGCTGTTTCGAAAGCGAATGACCGGAAGTCTTTCACTGGTAGATAAACAGATCCTTGTGGCTGCGTTAAAGGCATTGTAACTGTAGGCAGTCACATACAATTCAGCTCATTTTCTGCATTTTAATGGTCTGTATGACATTTGACAGAATGTGTGGGCTCTAGAGCTATTTCAAACTCTTACACAGAATAAAAATAGTACTGAGCTGTACACTGGGCTATTGCCGAAGTCTGTAATATTAAGAGACAGACAGGAATTGCCATGAGTTTTTATTTGTCTACCGTATGACGCGTTCTGCTCATGCGCAATTATGCGCAACTGGAAACCGCTATCTGGCTTATTAAGTCTTCAGAAATTCTATATGATGACATTTATGCACCATGTGGATCTTGCAGACTAGCTCAGGGTCTGTAAAGCTTTAACATACAGAAGTCTACATGTACTACGGCCTCACAACTTCACTGGACACAGATTTCAGACTGACTACATGCATGTCAAAATTCAGCTTACACAGGCAATCTTAACATGTGTATTAAAAAGCAGGCAAACCTCAATATTTGGCACAGTTTGCTGTGAACAGAAAATACTGTAGTGCTATCCAGTCAGATGCTCTACTTAATTATAACTAATGTAACTTTTGGGTATCGGTGCATACCATTGAAAAGAGGTTTCCATATGGTGTACACTTTTGGGGGGCATATCAAGATATACACCTCAATAAGCACCTCCGTGACGATGTCAATAAAGGGTGACTGACAAAACCACCTCAGACCAAAGCCCAAGGGAGAAGAGCGCTGCAGACAAAAACCCTGGTGGACATAAGCCCTGCCAGATGAAAGCTCTGCGATCAGAATTATCAGCTAGTATATAAAATTATTATTCAATAATTTGTTTCACACAAACAACAGATTTTGCATGTTAGAACACCCCAAACAAAATGCATGCTTGATGCCACATATCTGCCATGCTGACAATTTCAGCTAATGAAACTGCCAATAAATATGACAGACATTATGGTTTGTGGCCGTCGCTTCTGAGCATTAACAGACATTTGCTTGAGCAAAAAGCATTGGATAATACTTCTATATATATATGTCTAACAAGGGCAGTTTTTGTGAGAGTTTTGCAAGTCAGATTGCAGAATGGTTTAAATGGCTGAGTTTCATATACAAGTAATGTTAATTACCCGCAAACAATTAATAAATACTTGTTTTATAGAAAATATGTTCTATATAAAACAGTGAGGCTTTCGTCCACTAAAGGCTTATGTCCAGGGAGACTTTCGTCCTGGATTCATATCACTGAAACCATCAGCATTTTTTTTAAATTAGATATCACGGATATTTCTAAATTATTACCCAACAATAACCATATTTTATTGGAGAACAGTTAATATCCTACCAATACAGTTGTGAAGGCAAATGAAGTCAACACTTCATTTTCTTGTCTGTATCTAAATGCTGTCTACCCTTTAAAATCTGTATGTTCCTCAATAAGCAATGATCGGCCGAGGGCATCGCATGTCGCAGCGGTTTCAAAGCGTTGTGTTAAGCTCACATCGCTTGTTTTAGTCAGTGACCCCATTATTAACTACTTGCCGATCGCTAGACATTTTTGTTTATCATAAATTCTTCACACTGTGGTGGTTTCTTTTTGAGCTACCCATGTAACAGCGTGAATCCTGCACCAGAAGACTCCACATAAGAGTGATTACAGGATTTTCTTCACCGCGGACTAAGCATGGCGGACTGCGGGAATTTTTGATCCAAGCAATGGCCTAAAACAGCCGATAGGGCCCTAACACACAGGCGTTTGAAAACCGCTGCGACATGCGATCCCCTCGGCTTATTATTGCTGATTGAGGAACATAAGGGTAGGCAACGTCTGAGTATGGATAAGAAAATTCCTTAAGTTTTTCAAATGGACCTCTGTTCGACGTTGTATCGGTAGCATACAATATCTTATTTAATAGGCTTGCAACTACGCAGAGGGGCACAGTGAAGAGTCATTTAATTATAAGAAACTATCACTTTTTTCACCTTTAAATTGTCAATGTTCATATATATATATATATATATATATATATATATTCTTTTAATGGGCCTATTCTCGGCAGTCCCAGGAGCCTAGCTCATGCGTGCCAACCCACCTCGGCCTATTCCCCCACCCTCTTCCCAAAGTGTTGCAAACGTATTTAGTTATATTCAACGGTTACAACTGGATCTCTTAAACGCCCAAGGAATGACCTGCCTTCACGCCACACAACAACAACGGAATACAGGAGTTCAGTAGCTAACCTGAAGCCGAACAAGTGTCTCGCCACATACATATACCTTTAACAGACATTGACTGCTAACCATGGAACACGAGTTGTCTGCCGCTGGCACGTACGCAGAAAAATCGATTCACATCTGGGTTATACACTTGTACAAACAAACTAATTAACGTCTGCGGTCCGCAACATACATATAGTTTCACCGAAGTGAATCCAAAAGTGCTTTTATTTTTTTAATAATATAGTCATGTATTTATTTATTAATTTTTTTTTATCATTATTATTTGGGGAGGGGGGACTGATTGCAGTCGACAGGTTATTGTGGGTCCCCGGGGGATTTTTCATATTAGCAATTAGGGGTATTTCCACATGATATTTCACCATGTGCGAGATTTTTTGTTTTCACACAAAAGAAGGTGATTATAATAAATACAACTACTTAACTTATTCATGGCAGCTATAGCTTAGCGGACAGTTGAGATGTACATGTAAGGATCTGGCTCGTATCCGTATTTATAAACCAACTCGATCAGAAACAGTCGAAGTAAAGTGGAAGACTGTTGACATCCTTTTCACCCAGGATATATATATATATATACACACATATATATATATATGGGTGGGTGTGTGTATGTGTGTGTGTGTATATATATATATATATATATAGAGAGAGAGAGAGAGAGGGAGAGAGAGAGAGAGAGAGAGAGAGAGAGATATCTATATATATATATATACACATACATACATATATATATAGATATATATAGATATATAGATATATATATGTATATATATATATATATATACACATACATACACACACACACACACACACACACATATATATATATATATACACACACACATACATACACACACCTATATATATATATATACATATATATATATAGAAAACCGTACAGTCCAGGATATATATATATATAGAGAAAGAGAGTACAGTCTAGTATACTTTTTCTGCGACAGAGCAGCTACGAGCTCTCGCGTGAGACGATAGGACTCAGGTTCTGTCAATAAGAGAGTATGTCTGGTAGAGCCTAGAAGCGAGTGTGATATATGATAAAATTAGACCCCTACGAGTAAAACGTCTTCGACTCTTGATCATTCATATTAGCGTTTGTTTCTATTCTCTTACTTGATCCTATTTGTACTTGGTGTAAAGGTATAGGTATAAAAAATAAATATTTTTTAGCAGATGTCTCGACTGAAGACCCTTTTATATCGTACTCCAGGTCTCCCTACATAATGGCAGTTTCTTCCTTTCTTCCTTTGATACCTGACAACAGGGGCGGATTTAAGCGCTCTGCCTGTCTGCTGGTCTGCCTGTCGGTCGGCCAAATTATTCACATCGTACAAGTACTTTTTTAACATGGACCATTCATATAATGAGAGGCCTCAGTGCATGTAAGACGACATCAGCTTTTTGGGGTATGTCTCAATTATTGTGAATTGGCGCTTCGTTATTTATCTCCTTGGCGATGGGCCAAGCAAAGCATCGTCTCTCTACAGGTGCCTGTACTGCATGTCTCCAGTAATAGCTTACTGCCTTGGTGTAACATACTCCTATACTTCGTGACGAAAGTCGGTTGCAGTATTTCGTCTCAAATGTAAAGGAAAGAGAACTGACTAAAAGTATAGTGCAAATCATCAGTCGTCTATTATTTATTCATATTTATTTCACATGTCATCTAAATCTGCTTGGCATGCAATGGTTGCTGTCAAACATTCGTTTAAGGCATTATGGTTTTAGTAAGAAGCGTTTAGAGCGATCCTTGTCCATTTCCATAAAACATTCCTCCTTCGTTGCCGTTATTCCGTCGTACAAAGAGTATTGCAAATATGACAGACTAGTCGGGAGGAACATCTAAAAACATTCCTTGTCCATTTCGGTGAAGCATTCCTCTTCCGTTTCTGTTATTCCGTCGTAAAAGCAGTAGGCCCATATGATAGTCTTGTCTATACCAGCAGGGGCGTTGAAGTTGATGTATAACACTGGACCTCTCACCAGCACTGAAAAAAAGACAGAAAACTTCACTTATGGAGAATTTCAGTGTGACACTAACAGGCATTTCGTAGGCCTTTTACATACTAATATACAAATTGATCTTTAAGATAACAAAGTGCCCTGTAAGTATGTGAAAAGAATCATGGGTTCTTTGGCTGACATCAATGTAATGCAAGAAGTAATGAGCTACATGGCATATTGACAGAAAATATTATTAATTTTCTCAAAAATACTTAAATTGACATAGAGTAATAATAAATGTTTAGAAACGGGTATCATGGTGTGAAGCTAGAAGAGATCAATAAGGGAAATGCAAACGTTTTTATTTCCACTATTGATATTGCGCAAACGATATGATATTAATCCATATATTTCGGGATACGGACTTGGGAAGTTTAAAATGCACATGGGGTTTCACGGGGTAGGTTGCTAGCTGGGCTGTTGCTGAGTGCTCGGACACATGACTAACAAATGTAACCAGGGGTCTGGACATGCGCGATCACGGCTTTGTGCCGGAAGTCAGCCAGTAATTCCTCGAGGAGCTGTGGTTATACCTTAGGATTGTGCAGTGCTATAATGGTACCCTCTTACATCTGACCCCGGCCAGATAATTAAACACGACATCACTGTGTCTGGGAGAAGTCGACTGAATACATATATACAACAGTTATGTACTTACTCGGTTCGTGGTTACCGTCTTTGCTGGAGTCCTGGTACTTCGTACCACAATCTCGGCACTCTTCCTGGCCCTCGGGGTTTTGATACGTACACCGGAAGCTCCACACGCCATTCTCCTGAGCCCAATTATCCCGGCACACTTTCCAAGCTACGTAGAAGTTGGCCTTGTACGGGGCTATCGCGAACTCCATGTTTGTCTCGGAACAGTTGGAGTGAGGAGAAGCGATTATGCGACCCGAGTGCTCCTTGATCACCCCAACCTTTGACGTCCGGCCAAACACTTTACATAAAGCGAAAACAAAACATCTCGTGTATACATAAACATTTGATGTTGTACGAGCGACCCTTTGTGAGAAGGTAATCATCTTAACTAACATTTTAACTTACATGGACATCCCATTATTACTTGTTGATAACCTTCACTAAAATTTTACCTTACATGGCCACACCTTTATTACATGGAGCTTGTACGATGGCGGCCAGCATTATGCTGGTAGAAAACTAATCAGAGCTCGGGAGATCCCACGACTCTCCGTGTGGTGCTTGCAGACCTACTCACGTGCGACAGGAGAGGAACCAGCATAAACTGGACTTGAACCCACAGTGGGCCTTGCGCCCCGCTAACACGCTAACCCACAGCTCGCGGAGGCCCGACTCATTAATATTTTACCTTGCTTGACTACCTAGGCGTGGAAACCGTACACCAGCAGTCAACCACAACGTTTCGGGCGATCAGGGTCAATAATCGCAAGACCAGCTTCCGAAACGACAATTAACACAAACCACCAAGGATCTAAGGAAGTGTTCATGCAGTATTTCATGCAAAGAAAAAGAGGCAATAGTTTTCAATGATGGCGGTTCTCCCGGGCTGTAACAGGTTTCTTCCCGCCATAATTCTGGCCGCGGTCACATAAGTGAAGTATTCTTGAGCACGCCGTTAAACATGGATGAAATAAATAGATAAATAACGAGGAAAAGGGGATCGTTGAATAGCCTGAATGGTTATGCAAATAGTAGATTATTTCCCGGCGGTGATAACTCTTTTCTATGCATTAGAATGCATATTTTTTCTTTCAAATTGTTAACAAACATTGCTGGGTAGTTCACTGTTCGGAGACCAACAAGAAAATGATCTTGGACTGATACCAAATAAATATACGAGAATTTGCTAATTGCGTTGTGTGGACAGAAAATCCCTGAAGAACACTGTTCCTTATTATCCAAGTGGGAAAAACTTGCGGAGAGAGTGAAAACTCTCGGGAAAAAAAAAACATGTACTTTCTAAAAAAATTCCCAACCAGTAAATATATTTCGTTGTCATCAAGACTTATAAAAGTATTGCCAACTAATCTCACATTACCTTAGGTTTGTCGTATGTAGCCACTTCCAAGGTCCCACCTCACCGCAGTGGTTGAGAGGAATATTAAGAGGAAAGAGTACTCACCAAAACACTCATGGTTGTTATATATAAATGACAGTTCCCACCATCACCCTCGAGGTTGATATATAAAGATGGCGCAGTACTCACCAACACTCTCCTGCTTGATATATAAGAATGATGAAGCACTCCCACAAAACCTCATGGTTATTATATATATATGTATATATATATGACACAGTACTCTCCAACACTCTCGCGGTTGATAGATTAAAGATGACTCGGTACTCACCAACACCCTCGTGGTTGATATAATACACATGGCACGGTACTCAGCGACACTCCCGCGGTTGATACATTAAAGATGGCACGGTACTCATCAACATTCTCGTGCTTGATATAACAAAGATGGCACAGTACTCACCAACACTCTCGTGGCTGATATATAAAACTGACACAATACTTACCAACACCCATGCGGTTTATGGTAGTCAGCTGAAAAGAAAGGATTGGCAATGAAGTTTCTTAAACTGCAGCTTAATACGGTTGCCATCTGTCTTACTGGTGCACGAGTGTAGAGTGTCTGTCGCCGGTGATGGGAGGCGATATAGACATAGCTTAAATGAAATAAATTGTGGAAATACAGCTGTCTACATTTATTTTTTTACTTATTAATTGTTAAAAGCCTTACTTTTTCAGTTAAAATGATTTTTTCCTTTTATTCCACGGATGAAAGGTTTATACGTGGAGGAAAGTTTAAGGTCTGGAGTAAACCACCAGACATCGCCTTGTACATGTACCTGACATAAGGCCTGGAGTAAACCACCAGATATCGTCTCGCACATGTACCTGACATAAGGTCTAGAGTAAACCACCAGATATCGCCTTGTACATGTAGCTGACATAAGGCCTGGAGTAAACCACCAGACATCGTCTAGTACATAGTCTATAAATACTATAGCCTAAATCCCCCAACCGATCCAACCATGTAAATTTGGTAACCGCATTGGTCAGTGACTGATTAGTTTCTGTATAGTCTATATAGGTGTAGCAGAGCAGTTCTCCAGCTGTGGTTGGAAGGAGCACAGTGGTGTTGAGGAAACGAAGTTGAGGAGTTCAGAGTTGTCGTAGAGGAAATCGAGTTGTGGTACAGAGGTCCGAGCTGTCATTCAGGAAACCCAGTGGCGTATGGTGTATAAAACGCATTGCGACAAGGACGACTGTGCAGTTATTAAGAAAACCTGCATGCAGTTGAGTAACCCGGGTGATGGCAAAATTAAGCGACATGCATACAGTAGAGGAAACCAGGTTGTGACGAAAGAAACCGAGCTGCAAGCTGTAAATGAGAAAAAGCTCGGGGAAAATGAACCGAGCTGCATGCTGTACAGGAAACCAGGTTGTGGCAAAAGGAACAGAGCCGCATGTTGCACGCTAAACCGGGTTGTGTTGAAGAGTGCATAAGCGACCAGGTTGAATGGGACGAAACAGATACTAGTAATAGAATTTATGCTTAGAGTTTTCAGATAATAGAAGACATTCTAGTGATACTGCACACTGAAAAACTAGCACCGGGTGGATACGAAATCAAGTCCAATCATAGTATTTATTGATAAATTTATTTATATATTTATTTATTTATTTGTTGTTTAGGCCACACTCAACGATATTTCACTGATACTAGGGCGGTCAGCATTAGGGTGGCAGGAAACCTGGCAGAGCCCGGGGAAAACCCACGACCACCCGCAGGTTGCTGTCAAACCTTCCCACGTACGACCGGAGAGGAAGCCGGTTTGAGCTCGACTTTGAGCTGCCTTTTATAGCGATTGCACCTTTAATGGTAACTTACAAACCTATTAAACCAGACATCTCTCAGTCCGATTTACTACATTAATCAAACTACATTACCTGCGACATGGCCTGGTGACAGAAGCCCAGAGCCAACAGCACGCTGCCTAACTGCAATACAGACGCCATCGTCGTTGATGTACTGTCTACCCCAAGCGAAACCTTGCATTAAATACCACTTTAAAAGGTCAAATAAATACACGGAAAAGGTCAAAACAAGTGACAAATCGTGGAATCAAATAAAAAAAAATGAAATAAACTCTCTGCTCATTGCGTGGAGGTTTTCTGATTGGACCTGGCGTCAGGGACTGTGAAATGTCAGGCTCATGATTGGCCATTGGATGCCTGTAAACTGTGCCATCATTTGTACTAACGTTTGTTTTCCCGGGCACACGTTAGCCTCGTGTGACTGCATACATTAACCTGACAGAATGGCTGAAAACACCTGGTTATGGGAGACTCTGACTTGCTTCACAGAATGGTTCAAATCCCAGTAAAACGCGTTGTTTTCTGTTGTTACTCTGCAGTGCTTGTGTACTACCTAAGTGTTTTGTTTGCACATATGTACCTAAAACATGTGACGTTCTACGTGCAAAGAACAAAGGAGTACAGTGTCACAGCTTTGGATCCTTCTGTTAACGGCGGGAAGGAGTTCCCCATTGTGATTTCATCTTAAACTCTGTTTTGACCTCTCTGTAAATGATTTATAAATGCATTAGGATAACTAGGAAGATAAAATGATATATGATGAGAAAAAGTACTGTCTAAAGAAAGATAAACCATTCGGTAAACGTGCATTTAAGAGTTATTGAATGAAGTCATGAGAAGACGTCCAGCACTGATGAAGACAACAGACAGTAAACGAACGAACTATCTTCTTAACTCTTAAAAGCGTGTTCTTGGTGAAGAAATAATGCTAAAATTAAGTACATCAGTAGGTGCACTTTGAAGAAAACCAAATTTGAAGTAAAGAAAATAGAATTTGAATCAGAGAAACCCCAAAATAGAGAACCCCCGAAAAACAGGAACCCGGAACGTGTGGATACATACAACCATGTTACACATATATACGCGGTCATCCGCACGGTCGACCACCTGTATTCTTACCACATCTCTCTGACTCACACTTATAACACAGAATCCCTTTCATCTCGGGCATATATGCAAACACAAGGAGAAAACTGTAAGGGTCACAGAAGCAACAAACCAATTTATACGTCACTAGAAAATATCAGTGTTTGTGAAGAGTTACAAGACGACACACACAGCTTTATATAGTTGTTGTGATCAAGGGAATCTGAATGTAAATGTAGCAAAACGTTGTGCTCTATAAACTTTTAAACAAGTGACGGAAATTAAAATTTTTACTATCTCGTATTCTTTCTAGAGTAAGTGAACTCAAGGACCTAGTTGTCCAGGTATCGGAAAAATATATTTTTAACTGGCCACATTGAGAATACCATTATAAGAAATCAGACCGAAATGTTAGGCTTTATCAGGAGAAGTTCAGTGTTATATATACCTCCGAAGTTTAATCTCTGTATTTTGCATTTGTAATAACTAAATTCGAGATTTGCTCTGATATATCATCTACAAAACAGAAAGACTAGGACTGAAAGCTCAGCGCACTTTAAATTTTAAACTTCTGCGTAAACTTTTTATGCTTTAAATGTAATAAAATTTACGACACATCTAATTACGCCATGATTTGCGAGGATTTAATATCTCAGCATTAGAGAGTCGAAGGATATATACCGTGATTTAATTTTCCTTTACAAAATTGTCAAGGGCATTTTTAAGCACACTTATTTAACAGGGGGTGTCTCATATCATGTTCCTTTACGAATAACCAAATAGAACAATTTAATTTATCTGCATGCAGAATTAATATTCGGACGAATAGTATTTGCGTTAGAGCGCAAACATATTTCAATGTTCTCCAACAGTAGTTTGATATCAGTATGTTTGTGGATATTAATAAGTTTAAACCTCAATGCAAAGCAACTGTTGTTGTTTTAATGAATTGATGAACTCGGATATCTGGGGCTTGCTACTTCTGTTAATTGCGTATAAAACGGTATTATACACGCTGGACTAATGGAATGCAGTCTTACTCTACATGTTATACGAAGATAAAATACACTTGTTATATATTTGCTGAATATACTACTGTTATACTGTATTACAACACCCAAGGGGGGTCTCCGTGGCCGAGGGAGCTAACACTTGAGAGTGGCCTTGTGGCACCGTTCCTCTCACCAATATGGTCCATGTGGGTTCAAGTCCAGTTTATGCCTCTCCGGCCGTAGGTCAGCCAACAACCTGCGGATGGTCGTGGGTTTCCCCCGGGCTCTATCCGGTTTCCTCCCACCATAATGCGAAATATTCTATTCTAATCTATTCTTGCAACTGAAATATTCTTGAGCACGACGTAAAACACCAATCAAATAAATAAATAAATAAATAAATAAATAAATAAAACATGTAATATCCAGATGCAGATTATATTTGTAGTCCTATCAAAGCCGAGGACTCTTATATATACACTCTATATGTCTAGGAAGTGGCTGATAAGCTATAGAAAGTTATATCATCAACACTTTTGACTAAAGCACGTAACGTAAGAAATGGTCAACCTGCATATATTAAGCGTATCCTTTATTCCTCAAGCAGTTGCAGGGTTTTTTTCTGAGGGCAACGTTTAACTATTAGTGCCGACTGATCGGGCATGCTGAGTAACTGGGGATTTGAACATTGATCTCCACTGATGCCCTAACTTCACATTTTAAACATACGTGTGGAGTTCATGAGTTAACGTGATAGTACACTGGAACATGTCTTTCTTATGGATATACAACTTCTTGGTTTATTATCACGACGTTTCGATGTAGATACTAACATCGTTATCAAGTGATATGTTTCGATGTTATCAAGTGATAACGATGTTAGTATCTACATCGAAACGTCGTGATAATAAACCAAGAAGTTGTATATCCATAAGAAAGACATGTTCCAGTGTACTTCCATCCAACTTCTAAATGCCACTTAAACAGGTTAACGTGATATTTTAAACATAGGTGTGGGTTTGACGCCTTCACTTGAGATTTTAAACATAGCTGTGGACTTGATGTCTTAACATGAGATTTTTAACACAGGTGTGGGCTTGATGCCTTAACTTCAGATTTTAAACATAGGAGTGGAGTTGATGCCCTAACTTCAGAATTTAAACATGGGTGTGCGCTTGATGCCTTCAGATTGTGTCCTAATGATGTTCTAACTTGAGACTTCACACATTGATTCAAACTCATGTCCTAACTTGACGTTACAAACATATGTTTTAACCGATGCCCAAAAACTTGAAATTCAAAACAAAGGTTTTGTCTTTTGTCATAGCTTGTGATTCTAAACATCGATCCCAGCTGGTGCCATATGTTTTATTATAACAATTTACTGGATAAAGCCTTGCTCAGTGCCGTCCATGCGCAGTGCTGATACAAAGACCTTTTAATCACAGTAGATAAGACACAGGGTATCGTGACGTCTGTAAGAATTCGCAAACCTGGTACAAAATTCTGCGGCGGAAGTCTCTTGACATAATTGCATACGTAAGATTAGTCATTAAAACGCTTAAATACCAATCGGCCTGAATCTTTCATCTTCAACAATTACGAACCTCAAAAGCTTGTTACTGACGGGATAGGGAGCTGTGACTTGCAATGGCTAGTTGTTGTACTTAAGTGCAATTTCAGGTCGCAGTAGATCAGTGTTGAAAGGAAGTGTAGATATACGATAAGCCCTAGAGATCGCATCGCCTCTGTTCACTTTAACACGTCCACCAGAGCTCCGGGAGGTCAGCATTGTGTAGTTTCCTTCTGCGCCTTCCTTCACAGCCGGGTTTACCCTTTAAACCTGTGCCAAATCATTATAACGATGAAGGTTGTCCTGAACATTGTTACCTAACACTGACCATCTGCCCTTCACCCTGATCTTCCCTCCCGGCTGTGTGCGTCCCGGCAGGGGTCTGTAACACCCTGAACTATAACTGCGTAACTCAAAGAAAAATGCTGTCGATTTTCTAACTTCTGTGTGTCTCTGGTACGAATGCAGAGGGATGTCTGCTCGTGTGGTTGCAACATATCTACAGTCTGCATGGGGGTTACGCTCTGGGCTGTAAATGGCACCTAAGTCTGTGATTCATATATTTGACAGCAGTTTAACGCCGCTCTCAAGACTATTGATAGTACGAGCACTGGTCAAGTTACTGCGTGAAGAAAACGAGGCAGAACTTTAAGCAACCACGTCACAAACGTTCGTTATTATAAACGCAGTGCCTAATCAGTGGGGGTAGGAGGGGGCCGACTGGAACACGCGACCTCAATGGCCAAGATAAACCCAGCGTGATATAGACCTCTGTTATGATATCGAATTTAAAAAGAATATGTGATCTGACTTTTTCACGACCCAGCAAGTAAATCCTTAATAATATAAGATTCATATTTCATGGACTTCGATAGTCTTGACAGGTTTAACATAGTTTAGAAGATTAGCACCCTTGGCCAGCTACCTGACAAACCTCCTGACTCAAAACCCCAAACCAACCAGCACCCTTGGCCAGCTACCTGACAAACCTCCTGACTCAAAACCAGTGCAACCACCTCCTTTGGCCAGGTACCTCATAAACCTGCTGACTCACAACCACAATCCAGGTACCTGACAAAACACCTGGCTTGAACGTGGAGGTTTTCATACCATGAGTGTATTTGATCGTGTAATTCTTCAGTGAGGCTTTCTGAGGTCTTGATCAATTATACCACCCACGCCTGAATTGTTACTCACCTGAAGCCAGTTTTGGGAAGAGGCTGTAACGTTTAGTCTAATGTAATTGCTATGTCGACGTATTTCTAGAGTATATGTTGTCATGATAGTCACGTTTGACATAAGTTATACCGTGTTTGTAAAACCGGCCCCAGATTCTCAGGGCTAAGGAGTACATGTATTTTCAAGGCCTTCACCCCCTGTCCCTCAGTATGTCTGTGCTTTCCCATCTCTTTGACCACCATATCCCTCAAATTATTTCCAGTGGATTGGTCAGCTTTTGTTGAGGCGATGCCTGAGATTCACACGTGCCCTTCGGCCATTTCGCGTCTATCCTTTATAGGTCAGCCTAATTTTCATAGTTTTGTCCCCATCTTAGCGGCCGCCATATCTATAAATATATTCACAGGAAATTCATGAACTTTATTTGTAGAGGTTGTTATTGGGACTTTCACATGCGTCTATCATTGAACTGATTTACATATATAACGGTTTAATTTACATAACTGCCAGGTATTTTTGACTGCTGTATGTCTGTACTTATCAAAGTTTTAGAGTTTGACAGAGATGATTATTATGACCCATACATGCGGTTTTGGTGATTTCAAATTTATATTTTCATTTGCATAGTAATTACATCATCAGCGTAACTGTTGTAACCATCCACATCTCAAGAATTCAGCAGAAGTCCATGGTGTTTTTCGGAGATAGTCATCTGAAGCGGTAAGGGCATGCAATAATCTTGGCAACCGAGTATTGCATTTCTACTTATGTATTAACAACAGTAGCTTTGCCAAAATAACTGTACTTCTTCATTCTAGAGTAAAGCAAGTTCTGTATGGATCCATGCATTTTTGGAATCTAGTCTAGAGTTAATGTGGGAAAGTAAAAATTTTACTCCTCTCCTTTCGAAAGAATTGATGGTCTTAAAGACATGCATGTAGTTACTTAATTCAGACAGTTGTTGTTGTCGTCTTTAACCCCTGTACAAGAACTGGTTGGTAATAATTCAAGTAGTAAGTATATAAAATATTGTTAAAATATGACTTTGCCTATTCCAACAAACAAAAAGGAACTCTTGCATAAGAATGATTTTGCAATCTATTAAATTGTTCAAAGTTTTAAATATAAATAAAGATATTATAATTTTTTTAGAACAGTTTAACAAATAGATTTTCTTGCTGAATGTTACACATAGGTAACAACTGGCTTTAAACATCCAATTTCTCCTCAGGTCGGAAACTGATTATTAACATTATTCCTCACAGTCTTCCAAATTTCAGTGATTCGACACAATTAATTAAAAGTAGTCATTAGCACACCGTCCAAATTTAACATGGGAATTTGGAAGCTTGCATGGTGTTTTACAAAATCCAATTTTCATTCGAGGCTATCAGTAAATGGCACTTTAGTCTTTTTACCTTGTTAAATGCATTGTCTCGAATGCACACCAGGGATTTTAACATTGTACTTTCGTTGTTCACTCTAGCCACCCAGTAGGTGACTTAGTAGAAAATTACAAGGCATTTACCGCTGGAAATAGGTTGTCCGGTTGAACAGCCTCGTTGTTTCCGATCGGACTCGGCTGGGAGGCTCACCTGCGCATTGTGTTCAGGTGCCAACGTTGTTTTTATCTGTCACAGGTATGGTTGTAGGTGAGAGATGTGGTTGTTAGTCAAAATGCACAAGCTGCGACGACAAACTTAATAACCGTCACGGGAAAACGGATTATAACAGAAGCTTTTTAGCTTTATTAAAGGTGTTAAAAAGAAAAAATCGAGCTTCTTCTGACTGAAAAAGGTTAACGGTCTATCGCCTGCCCAGGTTGCTAGCGGCTTTCCCACGGGCAGAGGGTGACAAAGGGTTGGCAGACCAGATTAGCGGATAATATGGATTATAGTGCGGAATGGAGAGGTTTTAGACTGGATTGAGAGGGGATCTGAAATAACCCATTCTGTGCATTAGTAACTGGACAGATACAAACACAAAGGTGGTGCTAGTGTATAGTTCTGGTAAACCTGTCGACTAGTTACTGATCACCATTTCCGGATTCAGTTTCGTAGAATGATGTGAGGCAGAAGGAGTATAAAGGAAGACCCAAAATGTCTGGGCATTGTCTCCTTGGTCCGATTTGTATATTGAGTCTGACCTATATATACATACAAGCCTATTCGTCGAAACCGACATTCCTGTACCAGCTGCCACCAAAATGGGCGTTCCAGATCAATAACTGTAAGAGCAGGTTCCAAAAATGGCAAATAACACAAACCACCAAAGAACTAAGAAGATATATAAAACATAAAAATTAGGAGGGAATCATGCAAAGAGAAGCAGTCAACAGTTTTCAGTGATGGTGAAAAGACGTAATTAATGTTCTAGGCGGATGAATAAAGTCAGTTGCAACGAATAAAAACAACGGACAAAGTTAAAAACGTATTTCACAGAGTTAAAAGACAAACGGCCGTTAACACTGCGATAAAATAGGCAACATTGTGCGACGTTACATTTTCGATCCAGTGTAGCGCCCTTTTCTCTATTGCAATATATGTTACTGGTCTGTGTATAGACTCTCGAAAAACACGGTCATAAATAACCAGAGTCTTTTGTCTCGCTCTTCCTAGCTATCTAAGTCAAGGTGACATATGTTTGACGCGGAAAGTGCTGTGAATATCTAAAAGATCTCCATGACTATAAACATGACAGATAGCCCTCTTATACACGCTAACAAGTTGGCAGGAATGCTCTTTATGTGTTACAGAGGTATAGCTCTATTATAGCCTCAGTAATCAGGGGACTGCAGTTAATCTTTCCCATCTTCCAATGGCCAGGCGTTGTCTGTGTGTTTGTCTATCAGACTTGTGAACAAAACCAACGTATTGTTCCGTTCGCACGGATCTAGGGAACTATACAAGGTGACGGATAAGGAGACTTCTCGGGAAAGGATCCCTCAATAAAGCCTCGTATAAATGACACAACTGCAAACAGGATAATGACAATAGTGCACAAACATGTGACACAAACGAAGTGGCATTTCAAAATAAATCACACAGTATCACCCCTTGTTAAACACAGTTCTATACAGTTCCGCAAATATATATGGTTTACAAGTCAGACATTAATTGTGCCTGCCACAAGTTCTTCAAGATTTCTAGTCTGGGGCATTCCGATGGAGTTAGGAGAACCTTCGCCATTGAGACTCACTGTATCTAACGACCTTATGTCAATTACGGCAGTATTTACAGAACGTTCTGCTTATGCCATTAAGAGGCATTGATATTACTGAAATGTCGATTTCGAATCTGTATATTATTATGTAGTATTTAACTTAAGTATAAGCTTTGTAGATCAGTTGATATATCTGGAAATTATCTGTGCAGTTTTAATTACAAGACATGTTTTAGTTCTTGATATCTTGGAATGTGAATTTTTGACAACGTGTATAATTATGCTCGCGAAGAAGTATGTTGTAACACCCTGCTATCTTTTCTACGTAAGGGGACGTTTTCTCGTCATTATCACAATAAGGTTTTTATCAACTTCGAAGCCACCGAGCACCTGTTTGGGTAACAACAAACTTTGTTCCTTTGCACACTTAAAGTATTACATTTGACAGATGCGTCTTTTCAACAGACGTTTTAGTGCTGTTAAATTGCGCGTTGGTCGATTAATTACAGATTTGGTGGATCAGTCAAAATGGTTTGACATCAATAGAGGTTTCTCCGATGAAAGCTTGTGGGTTTTAGAGCACTAATGCAGTTGTAATTCTACTGACAAAGGTAAACAGTCTAATGGCTGGTCTTATTACATGGTACACAAGGGCTGAGAGGAATGATGTAAGCTGTAACCCGGGTCTGTCTTCATTTAGAGATTGTTGTCCTGAAGACGTCGCCGTCGAGAGCCTGTAGAACTATTGGCTTGGGGTCAGGGGGCAGTGGGCTGGGGTCAAGAGGTCTAAGAGGGGGTAAGGTGGACTAGGGGGTGGGAGTTTTACAGAAATGGTCAGGGGTGGAGAATACACGGAAAATGTGTGAGAACTCCCAAAATAAGAACAGGGAAGGTAAATTCGGTAGACAAAAGTTCTTGACGAAATAAACCCAAAACCAAGATTTGGTGGATCTCAGTATTGAGGGGGGTTGTCAAGAATGTGAACTCTGTTTTGTTGCATAGCGCCTTTAACTGTGTTACATCGGGGAGAGTTTGTTACGTCACGTGATTTACAATCAGTTACTTTCACTCAAAGTCACAGATAGCTGTAGTAACTGTATAATTTTTGATTTAAGATAGAATTGAAAAAGAGATGTCAAAATTTATCTTCTACTGGAACCATTACAAAAAACATATCAGTTTTTACTCAGGAAGTCTATCCTCCATCCATATTCTCAGACCAGTATTTGTGAGCTAATTTACATCCGATCCATAGTCTTTTACTATCGCGGGTAATGCATACATTTACAATAAATAAGCCTTTGTTTGGCGTCCGTAAATTATCACTAGATGCAATAATTGACCGATTAGAATTATTAAGAAATTATAAACCGTTCAAAGCCATTCTGATGTTGAATTTGAACCACGAAAAAACATTATCACCAGAATGCGTGCTATAACCACTTCACCACACGCACAACACAATTCTAAGATCATATATACTCTTGGCATAAACACTGACATCAAACTGACCGGTCTGGTTTTCGTGGTAGTCTGATCTGGGGGAGGGGGGAGGGGGAGTATATCATGTAAAAACATCGAAATGGAGCTTAATATTGGGTGTCAGTTGCAAATGACGGAGAATATCCTATAAAATCCAACAGAGACATTTAGATCTGCAAATTATAATATGATAAACTCCACAACTTGCTAACATTTCAGTAAAAAAAATCATGAGCCTGATCAATGAGACTTTGTTGAGAATTAAGCAAAAAACTGTTAAAGTTATTTACAATCACATATCAAATCCCCTCCTTTCAGGTAAAATTGTTAACAGTAACCTGGGGTCATTTGTCCACATTTAAAACAGGGTAATCAATAATAATATAATGTCTTAGACTGATCTGAGTTTCTCCCGCCTTTCTCACGATTTAGCACAATAGCAACGGTCGTTTTATTGGCATAATCACCAAATCTTTACAATTAAAGGTGAGACATTTTTATCGTGTTCATGTCATCGGCGGTGTGGGAACGAGCCCAAACAGAAAAAGACAGGTAGTGTGTAGAATGATCACCACAGACTATAGAGACTAATCCAATATCAATTAGCTCATACCAACTCCCTATTACTGTCTCATATTCGACACTATCTGTTACTATTACTTGTTCATACCATTGATACCCCACCCGGGGTATCAATTTCACAGAGCCCGTGTCGTAGGTTTGGTGCTGCGAATGGGGCGTGGCAGCTGCATGCTAACATCACCTCCCGTCGTCACGGCGATCTTATTCCACAAATGCATTAATCTTCTCTAGGAAAGCCTAATACTTATAGCAAAAATCCACTGACGAGTTAATTTATATCTGTTAAAACAGCACTCTTGTTTTTACTGAGCATTACGTAAAGTCGGTCTCTTGATCGGGCACAAAACTTTCTTCAGTCGTTAAAAATACAGTTATTCCATGTCATGGAAAACACCTGCCGTAGAAACGATGAGCTTCGCCACTAACTGCGATCTGAAGGTTGTAAAGAGGACTTCGATCAAACTTTATTAGCCCATAAGTTTTGGCTCAGAATTTCCACATGCTTAGATAAGCAATTTCAAAAGCATTAATACGCGAGAAAACAAGTGATAAAATCATAAAGAATGTTTAAACGGATTAATATAATTAGTTTGCCAGTATTTTGGTGCTGAAATTTCAGAAATGTGTCATACAGGCGTAAAATTACACATGAAGGAAAGATGGGGCGTCGGCTGTAAATGATGTATTACCTTACTTTATTCGCCTGTAAGCTTACAACTTAACTGTTATTCCTGAAATGTTTATGTGCACATCATGTTGTTGGATTAGGCATTCTTGACGACATGAATTATGTGTAATCGATATTACATCTGTAACCAAGGAATAGAACTATTAAAAATATTTTCGGTGAATCTACACATCGTCTTTGTTGTCTCATGCGACCCATTCGATCATACTTTGCATATAACGTATATTTCAAGGACCACCTGGTTAACTACTTCCACCCATTGTAGATCTTTGCTAACACTAACCTATAAATGTCTATAAAGTATTAATCTTTATAGGAAACAGTGGTTTGAGGGAATTGATTCATAAAATAGGAAAGACATTCATGTATTTATGTACCAAATGGCAATCCAGATTGCCAATACCTTTAAACAATCAAAGGGAGCGATTTCACGTGTGTCATTTGAAAGCTTGAATTCGTCTTTCTTCCATTCCCATTACACTCGAACATCGGTTTCTCAGGCTCATTCTTATCTCAACAGTTTTCTCGTTCTTCTCACTTGTTTACCCAATCTCAGTATCTGAATATCCTTCCATGAATGCCTGCAACCGGTGGATAAATCATTTGATGGAAGAGCAAATCAACTGAGAATCAACTGATAAACCAGAGGGTCAACCGATGAATAAATTCACTGATGGACAGGCCAATCAATCTATTAATAAATGGGTCGTTTTTTCACTTGTTTTGTCCACCCGGCTATGTGATGTGTAGTAGCGTATTAAAACAGAAACTTAAAATAGAACTTGGCGTTTGGCTTATTAACCATACACTGAGCCAAAACCTGTATTGTTTGTTAGTTTTTTTAAATCTTTCAATCTGAACTAGGGTGTAGCACCAAGAAAACTTTCCTTCTGCAATTCACCGCAGTGCTGTTTTTTGTCCCGAAATCAAAAACCATCGGGAACATATAGATCTAGCGAAATGTCACGTTTTGGTGAGAATAGAATGAATGAATGATTATTGATTCACTCCACATCAGCAATATCTCAGCCATATTGGGTCGACCGTGAGAAAAGCATTTTGAAGTATACTTTACAGATACGATGCAGCATCAAGGTAATATATCAATGGCGCTGAAAGCAAAGTCAGCTGCACTGCGTGGAACATTACGAGTTTATCTTGCGCACGCCTTTATGGTGCGTGTCCGAACTTCCTGCAAACGGTTCTGCGTGTACCCCATTTTAAACTTATCTCTGTCGTTTATCTCTTATCTCTGAGCCGGTTACGCGAGGTGAGATCTCATCCAGGCGAAACAGGCCCCCCTTCCCCAGGATCATTACCCTCCGTCTGTTACATGTGTACCGAGGCTGGTTGTATCGCCGTACCCATCAATCTATCAATCAATCAATCAATCTATGGGAGGATTACGCCGCGATGGGCTAACTATCAAAGGAGAAATTGACCTTATAATGGTTTGAAGTGTTTACGATCAATGATTTTAACCTGGGTGTGACAGGCGCATTTTTCAAGACAGCAAAACCAAACAAACGCATGCGAGATTCAACAACACTCTGTTGGTCCTCTTCTCTCGAACTCTGTTTCATGTTTAATTGTACGGCATCGCTGATAATGGAGCAGTCCGTGAATGTACTCTTCAAGAACAGATTATATAAAGTACATCGACGAGCAAAGGAAATTATACATGCTAAGTCTCAATAGACCGTTTAGGCATGACCTTTCCGTGCGCCCATTTGCGTATACACATGCAAATGTGAATTGACACATTAAAACATAATAAGCTAGTGGATAAAATTCATATCCCCAAAAAAGAGGCCTGTACGTGTGTTTAAGGAAACATTATTATGAAACTATTTGTAAATATCACCCACAGTCACTACAAAATTGGTTGAGTCCACCATGTTTTCACGGGCAGCCACTCCGGATCAGTTACTGAAACTCTGATCGACTATACTCTAACCCTGGTTCTGACACTGCCATGTTTGAAAATGCTTTCACGTTTAACATAACCTTAATAAATCAAGTTGATTTCATCTCCGGTAGCTTTCAGATTTTAATGCTAGGAATTTCAGTTTAAAAAAGATGTAGTCTATTCCTTAGGGTAGTAGTGATGCCTTTGTTGATGTTAGCAGTTTATCCTAACTGCACGGTGCGCTGCTTTTGTAGAACAAGGTACTCTTCACGTCCATAGTCCCACTGCCAACAGTTTTTTTTTTATAATTATGACGTCACCCGAATCATTGAGTTCTTGGCGTCGAAAAGAAGCTTATGGAATTTAACATTTTGATGTAGAAAACCCTATCTAAGTGCATTTTCCTTTCAGTAGTAAGGTTTCCAAGATATCAGTGAGTAGATTCCGTCTTGTTACGTGTCACTGACGTAAGGCAAATTTGGTAGCGAGTATTATCGAGTTTGCACATAGATAAATACAGGCAACAGGTTAAAAGAATATCTGTAATAGAAATAATCCTAGAGATTACAGTGGCAACCATGACATGTGCCTTTTCCACACAGAAGCTTGTGCTAAGTCCCCAAAGACCTTCCTTTTGTTTGTTAGCCTCTTACCACCTGATGCTAATTATATGGCAAAACTCATGTATATGTATGTTGTGATTTGCATACGAGAATACACAGTTTTGGTGGCTATTGTCGTTTTGCGGATTGTCAACTCAACTGTCATTTCAGCCCTGTCACGTCGTCTTTTGAAAAGAGAGGAAAGAAAACACGAAAAAAAATGCACCCATTAAAATTTACGGGGTTTAGCGCCTTTAAAAGGGTAGCGATTTTAACCTTTGATCTCCATTATGCTGCTGTGACAGGGATGTGCACCCGCATAAGGCCCCTCTGCCCAGGTAGTTAGTGGGCAGCTGCATCGGTCAACCCCGCTGGGTCACCTCACACCTCATTTAAACTGGAAAATTCAGAAGGTTTTTAAACCTAATGACTGCAGTTATCCACGCACTCAAGCTGAACGTACGATGAGCTCTGCTGTATGCTACCATAGAGTCGATGTCAGCTCAGGAAGTGTGCTACCACTCACAAACTCAAGATTCATTCATTCATTCAGTAAATAAAAATACAGGATTTATAGCGTTGAATAGCTTTTCTTTGACCATTGATTTCTACAGCGTTATGGGTCTAAGAAATAGGTTTATAAATAATGTAATAATGGCAACCATTTGGAATGAGAACACGCTTGATCGGTCAGTATATTGGACAGAACAACAAAACTGATATTTGAAACATTAGGAAATCAGACTCTTGATAACAGTAACACAAGAGCAGCATTAAAGCACTATACAAGCACGAAATAACGAAATCTATCAACCAGCTAGAGTCCTTGGGCAATGAGTTCTGTTTTTACAACGATCTGTGGGTCTACCCACTTTGTAAACTTGCATTTCCCCCGAGATTTAACAGTAACATTGTACACACCATTGATTGATTTCACTAGGGACAAATTTGCATCTACATGCTGGTCAAAGACGTCGTCTAGTGACGTTATAAAACAGGTGAACACAGATTTATTGTCTGTTTTCCGCCGAATGACCACGGGAAGGCACCCAATGGCTAAAGATAGCGTCGTTGTAACCTCAAATTGGCATGTTTCCGTTTTTTCCCGAGCTAAGAGAGTGGCCTCTAAGCGATGTCCAGCGTCTACTTCGATATCTTCATCAAAGTTTAAAATACTAAGATCGTGAAAGTTCTGTTTCTGGCACTCAGTTACGCTGAATGATTTGCCAGCACTAGGACTGGACAATGTCAGTTCGATGTTTGTGGTGCCTTCGCCTAGAGAGTAGTTCTGCGAAAATTCGACCGACACTGGTGACGCAACTGACAGACACGAGAATGTGTGCACCTGCGGTTTAGATGTTGTATTTTTCACGTACACGGTATCCATGACGACAGGTCCGTCCAGGTCCATCGAGACCTTTTTATAAGAACAATGGGAGCTGTTAAGTTTCTTCCATCTACTGGAACGTCGGAGTTTCTTATTTGGAGTTCCGAAATCAGTCGAGTTCAGGAGCTCATCTTCGGGTTTCAATTTTGTCATGTGCGTAGTGTGACAAAAGTCCACGAAATTCCATTGAAAATCATAGGCATAGTTGTTCCTTTTTAGCAAGAAACATTTTGCCTTGCCCAGTGAGGCTGTGAACTTCCTCCAGGCATAGTTCTGTATCATCTTCTCCAGATTCACGCAGGTCACCTGGCAATCAGTGTCTGTAGACGTCACCATGGTGATATAGACGGTATTCCAACAATTTTGGCAGGACTTCTTTTCCAGCAATGAAAACGTACTGAAATTAAAGAATGTAGAATTAAGAAGGTGTTTATAACAGTGTATGAATCTAATTAATAATTCCTAATAAACGATTATTACTTAGATATAACCTGTGCCAAAAAAAAGTAACTATTGGTTGAATTGGTTCACCTTGTTCAAAGTAGGGAAATTAACTGAGTAAGCACTGTCATTTTCCGCCAAATGACGAAATGAGAAAGTCAGTGTCATTAATCACGAAATAAGCAAGGGAATCTCTCTGATTCTGATGTCAGAAACATGTTATAATTGTGCTTTTGTGAGAGGAGAGTATGTAAATATCCTATAATTACATCCAACTATTACGTCATTCCCGACTGAAATTATTTAAGTTAAAATTAAATTGCTAGTATTAATCTGACTTAAGGTATGATCTGAGAACACCTAATACATATTTCTTCGTGTTGTTAAAAAGAAAAGAATTGAAACCTCGGTATATGAAGAATTGATAACTTCTCATTCTATATCACGAATTCATAAAAAAAATATGGTATGCAAAATTATGTTTCTAGCAGAATTAAACTTAATGCTTTTGTTATGTGATGACTTACCTTTGGTGACTGTGTAGAGAGCTGGAGGCAGGCCTAATTACCAATGGTTGCGGTGCTATCAAGCAAGGTATACAGCGTTTGAAGTTAAACTCGGCCAGATGTGCAGGATTACTGGAACTGTCGGGGTGTGGCCGTACTTTTATACGAGCTCATGGAGGAGAGCTCATCACGGGGGTGGGAGCTGTGGCTACCCCCGCGGGAACGGTATTGTTTGACGCGGGGGGCGCAGAGGCTGGGCGTGGCTGGACTAAAGGAGGGTAACCCTATCACGAGACGCTGTCCCCTTCTTGACGGCAAAAAGGCCGTGCTGACCTCCCGCCAAGCTTGTTTGACAAACGCTGCGCGCGATATTCTTCAGAACAGCTGCGCGGGAGAACAATACTTCCATTCATAGATTATCTCTCATATTTTACTGGGAGATTTAAGTAATGGGTTGATGGGGTTATCGATGCAACTTTCGATAAGTCCTAGGACAAACATTCGCCACTGACCATTAGCTCAATTTACTGCTCAATCCAGTCAATATGGTTGCTACAACACTGCATAGTCTGTCATCTCTTAATGGACAGATTAAAACAAGTGTAAAGGCATAAGCGAGATATTAAGCCCAGTGTAAAACGCCACCTGCTCTAGCACTACCTGTATTATTACCGTTAATTTGCAATCAGTGTGTTTACTTATGTATTTTGTTGCTCCATCATTACTGTTTATACCACCTGGTATGGGTTTAAAAACTGTCCATTATAATCATAAAATAGGTACTATTGCTTTCCATTTTGAGAAGAAAATCCGACCACCATCACTGTGCAAATGATCCATTCCACATCAATCCCTGGTGTGAGACCCCCTCGACAGCTTCATGTGTACGGAATGGTGGGTAAATGGAACACCTGGCTGTGTACATAGCTGACAAAGCATCGACTCGACGCAATATTGCTTAAGCTTGAAAACCTGAAGATAGCTCAAGAGAACTATGTCCGTAATTTCCTTTTATTTTTCGTTAAGAAAATTTCCACGAACTTTTACGCATTCATCGCAAGCGTCACATATTTCTCTTATTAACAAAACTCAACGGTTGAAATATTACTCATTACCCGCGATTATATCTGATCTTATACATTTATCATGTTGCCTTTCCTGCTGATCTTCAAATGACGGTATTTTTGCTTTTTTAGACTTTCTGAAATTTAAGTATTGAATAATAAAACCATGCTGTGTTAGCAATGGCTTGTGGCATAGCGAGGCACACTGAGAAGTGTACTCCCGATAGGGCTGCCGCCCGCAGCTTGTTTCAGATGGCTTATACATTATGTCAGAGCTGTGCCCGCGGAACAGCTATACTCGTGTGTCCAGCCAGTACATCTGTGCACGGCTTGTCATTATATAAACATGATAATAAATCGTGTCTTCTAGGCGAGTAAGCATCGTAGTTATAGAGTTCCAATGATGTTTATAATTGTTAGAGTTGTTTATTTGGCGAGTCTCTGATTGCATGCGAGTGTACCAGAGCACCATTCCCTCTGCTGAAGAGATTACTCCGCTAACCGACAGTTTCTGTAATTAAAAACCTGATCTGATCATCCAGATGTTATCTTAGTACCGGCTGTGTTCGTGGAGTCGTTAACACAAACTTTGAAAGAGAGTTTCTCGAACACAGGGAACAAGTACACATCCCAGAAACACGAACACCTTTATCTTTGATCTTATGTTAGTGTTTTAATTCAAAATTATGTAATTTTTGACGAGTAGAATTTGTATATTCTTACGTGATAAGGACGTATAAAAGTCTCAAATGTGAGAATCATTGAAAGTATTCTAAAAGAGAAGAGAGGAAGAATTTCGAATAAACTTACACCTAGTTTGAAATTACTGTCACTCACTAGTTTTTACACTACGTACATGTATTCTAAAATTTACGACAAGGAATTCTAAAACATACTGATAACAATACAGTGTTCAATAAAACATATTTGAGGTATACAGCATCTTTCTCGCTGCTCACGTTTGTTTATTTTTAACTTTGCCTGGGCTGTCGTGTTACGTGAGGGTGACAGAAAATTCTATTTCTAGCTTTGATTCTATTGATCAAAACTGCTATATATGAAAACACGCCGGGTCTTGCAAGATTAATTGAGCTTTATTCTTCTGAATCTGATAGTGTCCTTTATGAAATCCTCGGCATGCCCAAGAGCACCTTGGTAAAGTACAATGATCAGAAAATACACAGCCTGTGAACATTCAAACTGCGTGCTGCCCGAATCGCTCTTCGGTCTCTTAATAACTGGCGCAGTATTAGGACATCTGCATGAACGTAAAAGTGTAATGTTTTCGCGTGAGGGTCATGCAGATGTAAAGACAACTTGCTTCGTAATGATACTCACAGTCGTTATATCTTTTTTGCATATTCTGTAACAGAAAATTGTTTGATCCACTTGTGCCTGATTGACCCTTTCGCACTTTAGAGATTTTAGGAAATTGAATGAATATAAAAATGCTACAGCGTGGAGAGTATAAAACAGGTGAGATACGACGGTGTGATAGTTGGCAAATAGTCACACGTACCCTACGAAATATATTGCCTCTTGTCAGTTACCTCATTTAAGATGTTAAATGCTAAATAGTAGCAACTGCAACATCCCTATAGCATCATGGATGAAGCGGAATTGGGTAAAACAAAATGCAGTGATGTTGATTGCTATATTATAGACCCCATTGATGTATAGTTAAACAGAAGGGTGGGTTGCCATCACAATTAATACACAATAACATGAAAACAATGCTCAGAGATCAGGCCTCGGAGATCCTTAGTCCACAATGCAGTAGAATCCTGGTGTATGTAGCCAGGGCTTAATAAGCTGAATTAGATAAAAATAAATACAATGACGTTAACTGCAATGTTAACTCATTAGAATTTTATATTCTATATCAGGAAAAAATATGGGCGAATTGAATGCACATGTACACACTAAATGGGTGTATACACAGTGTAATTTTGTTTCAGGTAAGACGTTGTGGTTTAATGCAAATACTCAGTTAAACATTCATACGTACACAAGCATAAGCGCAACATCATTTTAATCAGTGTATTTAAAACAAAGTAGTCTCTTCTACAAACGATAAACAGTTTGGGTAAATGTGTTAGAATGTAGCTAGGAGTTTCGTTATGTTGAGCAGTACGGATTGAAAGTGTAAACTGTCCAGTGGCACTGTTGCTATGTCGACGCGAGAGTAATTGTCAATTCTCCAAGCCGGCATCTAGATCAGTAGGCTGTTTGGATATGCACCAAACGCAAACATTGGAAACCAATATAACATCACTGCGGATCCCAAGCTATGTTTATAACACCATGTGTGTGATTACCGTGATTAAGCCTTGTATTTATTGCTTAATCAGATTATGTCTATTATGTATTTTAAGGTCCAGTTATTTTTGGTTCGATTTTGACAACCAGAAAATTATAAAAATGTAACTGTAAATGCTACTCTGTATTGGCACGTCACCCTGATTAATTGCACCATGTGTGAGTTTTATTTAATTAACTCGATACGAATGATTGTGATTATGATATTAGAATGACACCCTGCTTTTTTTTCCAAGCAGACTAACTGTGGAAGAATAACGGCAAAGGTACGAACACAGTATTCATTGCCACAGTTTGACGTTTCCTTTTACTCATTTCCCCTCTTTTCATTCCTCATGGGTATTTAGGGCAGTCAGTTCAATCCATGTTACTTTGATTCATGATGCGTAACACAGAAATATTATAGAAATTTAAGGTCAAGTTCTCATCAACCAAACCAGTTTCGCATTGTAGGTTCGGGCGAGACAAGGAATCATTGTGAGGCTGCACAAAAGGAAGCATATATGCAACCTTCTCATGACATAAATTTTACACTAGATGTTCTAGGACAGTTCGAAAGTTTATTCGCGTAGATAATGAAAATCGAGCCTCTCTTTTACACACACACACACACAGTAAAGAGGACTTGCACTGGTATATCAAATAGCATTCCATAATTTGACAAACTGACAAGGAGTTCAAAGACCTGTATGAAGCTACCGTTGTTTCCTGTAGAATGTGGCTACACATGTAACACGAAACGGTCCCCACCGCTCCCGCTCCCACAAACCAACCTGGGGCCTTTAATTGCTCCACGCGCTATGAACAATTGAGAACACTAGATAAGAATGCTGTGTAAAGTGTAAAGTAACCCAACCTCCTTCAAAAACTACAATGTGATAGTCAGGAGCTATCGGGAAACGCAAGGGAATAATTCAGTTCAGGTGCGATTAAGATTGTTTCAGAGAATTTGGAAAATGGAATATTCATTAAGTCTACAGATAGGAAGGTATAAATAGAACACACAAGGTGGGGGTTTAAACTTGATCTACAGTGAATCATGAATGTGTTGATTTCCCCTCTCTTACTGATGTTAACGCCTTTGTGACAATGGGCGGTGGACCTATCTTCAAACGACCGTTTGGGAGGCATTAAGTTCGTTCAAGATTCCACCAACACAACGTGCATATCTGTGCGTCACGTGACAAAGTTTCTAAGCAACATGCCAGATTTCGGTAGTTTATACCCTAGGTTGTACCGTCCACCCATAGTTCAGAGAACCACGTCATATTTCAGATTACATAGTAAGTGCTACATGTACTGTGAAGTCTTAATTGGCGGTGTTGGACTCAACTCCATCCTGCATTCATACGGTCATTGATTGAGTGAAGAACTGGACGTTTGTACATCTTTGTATGGTTTCCTAACTAGTGGCAAGCAGGCATGGTTCAGCGAGTAAGGTGTACGACTCCTAACCACGCGAGATGCGGGTTCCATTCCCAGTCTGGCAATGGGAACTTGTAAATTCTCTCGCCCCCATTGTTTGTGCACGTTTTGTCTCAATAAGCGTGGGGCAGTTCGTGGGAAAGTTCCCAAAGATCCTTGGTACGTCGTAATGAAATAAATAAAAAAATAATAATTTAACTTGATGGAAGTCTATGTGATGGTCTAAACTAATATACATATTTATTGCTACTTGTGTTATATCACTGAATAGAACTTATAATTCTAAATAGAATTATTAATTGATTTTGATACAAAACAGTTTGGCAAAGTAATTTTAGTGTAGTAAACCGAGGGCATTTTGTATGAGCGACGAAAAGAGCTCGTAAGTGTGGCCAACATTCCCGTTTTGTATTTCGCCAAGACACCATTTAGTACTACTAATGCCCTGCATGTAACAAAGTCGAGGCCATTGCCACAGACGCAAACCAGGTGGTGTAATGTGGCAAAACCTAACCATTTGGTGTAACCAATGTTGTGTGGCAAAACGAGGTCGTTCACACTCCAGTCGGTTTAACGTGGCAAGACGAAACTAACCTGTATTGTTAAAAACGCCGATCTGTATGGTATAGAGATGTCAATACAGCACCAAATACTAATACCGTACGGCAAAACCAGATCGTTTGATTGTAAATGCATTACAACGCTGCACACAAGCAGACCAATAATGAAACAAACAACGACAGATTGAGATATATGACCATATATTCGCCAATGTACAACCAGTAAATTGTTGGTGCTATGTCAATCCAAAATAAAGTTCTCATTAGGATTACTGGTAAGTCTAAATGGATTAAAATGTCACATCCTACAGTCCTGTGTGTGTCTGTGAGTTTCTTATCTTCACAGTGCCTTGTACCCCTCCCACCCTACGGGAATTTCCGATTGAGGGTGGAGATCTTCACCTAAAACGGATATAAGCCATGCACCAGCGCACAAATGAGCGTTTTTTTTTTTCTGAATCCCGGCCGTATATTACGTGTTGTAATTAACTCAGACAATGTTTTGTCAACAAAACACGAGTTGATTTAACAATGCGTTCGTGAGGCCATATCGTTGATAAGGGTGTCAATAAAATGGTACAGGATTAAGATTTACTTCACTTCCGCGGACATCTTAATCATCTACCATGTATGAGGAGTTCATGGAACACGGTGCACGCAAATATACTCCTAACAAAATACGGAACCTTCTATAGATGATAAATAAAGCTGAAGAAAACTATGTACGAAAGCTTTTGAACATCAGGAAAAATAGCTATTTGGATAGGATACATTTACGTTAAGGTACGCCGGCCATTTTTGATATCAAAAAGCTAGGACCAGTTCATGGGTGTATCCCAACTACCACAAAGTGTTCAAAATCTTCCGTTAAAAGCGTATTGCGTTTTCCTAATTCTGCTCGATATTTCATTTATGATAATATCTTTCAGATCATGTTTGCTTTATGTTGGGCTTTTATTATTATTTTCCAAAAAAAAAAAAGAAAAAGAAAGAAAAACATTGGCCATGAAAACACTGCACCATCGAAAGTATACAAAACAAGAGCAGTGAGGTCAAGTTCAAATCCAGCCTCTAGTCAGTTTCCCTCACTAACTTTTGTTACTGCTTGAATGGTAGCAGCTTCCACGCCCCAAAGCACTATGACTCAAGCATAGTTCAGTAAACAAAGAATGAGTGTGGTGTCAATTGCAATCTATTAGAAGGTTTAGGCGCGTTCTGTGACCTCAACTATAACATATATGCTCATTATTTTTTCATATTCTATCAGAGTATTAAGTGGACTGGATGCACATGTAGAATACAAATACCCAGTTCCTAGACATATAGGCATGGACGGCACATCAACGTAATCGATGTACTGAGCACAAATATGTATGCATTAGATTGGTATTCGACTTCAGTTCCCTCTAAATTTCACAGATTCTTTATTTTATTCTTTTTTTAAGCATGCCTTTATAGGCCGTTTGTACAGTTTCGTGTGACAAACCCTGACCATTTGGTGCAGCCAATGTTGTGTGGCAAAACGAGGTCGTTCACACTCCAGTCGGTTTAACGTGGCAAAACGAAACTAACCTGTATTGTTAAAAACGCCGATCTGTATGGTATAGAGATGTCAATACAGCACCAAATACTAATACCGTACGGCAAAACCAGATCGTTTAATTGTAAATGCATTACAACGCTGCACACAAGCAGACCAATAATGAAACAAACTATGACAGATTGAGATATATGACCATATATTCGCCAATGTACAACCAGTAAATTGTTGGTGCTATGTCAATCCAAAATAAAGTTCTCATTAGGATTACTGGTAAGTCTAAATGGATTAAAATGTCACATCCTACAGTCTTGTGTGTGTCTGTGAGTGTCTTATCTTCACAGTGCCCTGTACCCCTCCCACCCTACGGGAATTTCCGATTGAGGGTGGAGATTTCACATAAAACGGATATAAGCCATGCACCAGCGCACAAATGCGAGTTTTTTTTCTGAATCCCGGCCGTATATTACATGTTGTAATTAACTCAGACAATGTTTTGTCAACAAAACACGAGTTGATTTAACAATGCGTTCGTGAGGCCATATCGTTGATAAGGGTGTCAATAAAATGGTATAGGATTAAGATTTACTTCACTTCCGCGGACATCTTAATCACCTTCCATGTATGAGGAGTTCATGGAGATATACTCCTAACAAAATACCTAACTTCTATACCTTCTATAACTTCTATCACATCCACGTAATCAATGTACTGAGCACAAAAAAATAAGCCCTAGACTGGTATTTCACTTCACTTCCTTCTAAATGCCCCAGATTATTTATTTTATTTTATCTTTTTTTCAGCAAGCGTTTTAAGATTTAACTAAAACCGGAGTTTTAGCAGAAAGTGCAAACTGTCAAGTGGCACTGTTGATGTATCGACGTTAGAGTAATAGTCTATTCTCCAAGCCGTCATCTAGATCAGCACGGTGTTTGGATATACAGCAACACAAACACTGAAATTCAGTATAAAATCACTATGAATCCCAAGCTATGTTTATAACAACATGTGTGTGATTACCGTGATTAAACCATGCATGCAATTGTCTAAGCAGATTTTATCTGTTATCTAATTTAAGGTGCAGTTATTTTTGCCTTAGATTTTGACACCTTGAAAATTATAACCAGAAGCTTACAATAAATGTTACTCTCTTTATGCACATCACCTGGGTTAATTGCAGCAAACATGTTTGAGGTTTATTTAATTAACTCGGTGCAGATGGGTGTGATAATGATATTAGAACAACACTTAACGCATGGTGGTGTTTGATGTTTTCGCTCACTTATTTTCATCTCACTTCATTCCACATGAGTGTCTGGGTCAGTGGGTTCATTTCCCGTTCTTTCGGTCATGATGCTTAGTAGAGAAATGATATAGAAACTTAAGGTGAAATTCTCACCAACCTGACCAGTTGCGCGTGGTGGGTCCTGCCGAGAAGAAGAAGGTATTCTGAGGCTGAGAATAGCAAGCGTACACCCTCTTCTTACCATTAATTTTACACGATTTTCCTGGATGGTTCAAAGTTTATTCGCGTCTGTGTCACACACGCGCACACAATAAAAAGGACTTGAACTGCTATACGAATAAAATAGCATAGCACTTAATTTCATAAGTCAAAATGGGCAAACTGACAAGGAGAACAAATACCTGCATGCAGTTGCCTTTCTTTACTGAAGCTTTAATACGAAATGCCCCTCCCCCGCCTCCCCAGCATCACATACACACCACTTCCCCAATCCGGCTTGGGGCCTTCAATTACTTCACGCGTTATGAACATCTGTGGATGCAAGAAAAGAATACTATGTTAAGTACAATTTGACCCAACGTTCTTAAAAAACTAGCATGTCAGTGGCAGGGGCTATTGGGAAACGAAAGAGCATAATTTAATCAAGGTGTGATTAGGTCTATTTCAGACGACTGGAAAAATGGAATATCCATCAAGTGTATAGATAGGAAGGTACAAACTGTTCAGAAAATATACCGTGTATCAAAGTGATTCTATGATGGGCCAGTTGGTGAAAAGTTTGTCACTGCTTTTATCCACGTTTTAAAAATATTGTTAGGTAAAATTCAGGACATCGTCCTAGAAAACACTGGCTAGATTCTAACACATAGATGAGTGGGCACACCATATATCATAGCTATATATATATAGCCTAGATTTGGGTATGCGCTATTTAATAAATAATATAAACAATATAGGGCATAATTTCGCAAGAGTGTTACAATTCTGTTTCAAGCGCCTTGACTCTTTGAGGGCAATGATTGTGTAGTTAGGACACACAAGGTGGGGGGTTCACACCAGGTCCATATAGGGTGATGAATTTGTAGGCAGCCCTGCTCTCATTTTAATGACCTTCTAAGCGGTGGACGATCCTCGTGCAATATTAAGTTCGTTCCAGACGCACTGTATTCCACCAATACGATGTTCATATCTGTATGTCACGTGGGAAAGTTGGTCACTAACTTACCAAATTTCGGTAGTTTACACAGGTAGAACTACTCAACTATATTATACTCATGTGACCACTAAATGAGTGGCTTGGAAGTTTGTTCATTTTTGCGTTACTTCTTAACTAGAGGTGAGCCGGAAATAGTCCGTCGAGTAAGGTGCGCCATACTTAACAATGCGAGCTGAGGGTTCAAACCCCTGCCTGAGAATGGAAAGTTGTAAAATCTTTCTCTCCTATTGCTTGTGTAGATTTCAGGACAATAAGCTTGCTTTATCCTTGCCACATCGTAATGGAACAAATAAATAATTAAATAAGTAACGTGACAGGAGCCTATGTGTAAACGTTAACCATTATACATATTCCGTGCAGAAATATCAGATCGTTTGTTATTATTTGCACCCTAACAGAACAATAATGAAACAAGCCACAAGAAATACAGCCATTTAACACTTGATGCTTTGTCAGTTCAAAATAAAGCTCTCATTAGGATTACTGGTAAAGCTAAATGGATTGAATGTCTCATCCTACAGTTCTATCTGTGTTACTATGTGTTCTATCTTCACAGTACCCTGCATGTATCTCCCCCCTCCCCTGCGGGGATTTCCTACCGAGGATGGACACATTTGACTAAGACGGATATCAGCAACTATGCGCACAAATGTGCTTTTGTTTTTTAACTCCCGGCCGTATATGTTGTAATTAATTTAGATAATGTTTGCCAACAAAACATGACTTCATTTAACAGTGCGTTTGTAAGGCCATATCGTTGATAGAGGTGTCAATAAAATGGTACATGGTTAGGATTGAGATTTACTTCACTTCCGCGGACTTCAGCGGAGATCTTAATCATCCACTATGCATGACGAGATACAATACCATGCACCCATATATGGGCTTAACAAAATTACTGAAGCTTCTGTAAACGATAAATAAAGCACAACAAAAACACCAAAAATAAATATTTGCATCCAGTATATTTGAGCTACGCTAAATATCCGCCATCTTTGACATGGTTTCAAAACGCTAGTGCCAGTTCATAGCTTAATCCCACGATAAAACCAAGGTGTTTAAAATTTTCTTTTAAAAACATATGGTGTTTGCCAAAACTGAGCGATATTTCACATATGATAATATGTTTCAGATCATGTTTGCTTCGTGTTAATTCTTACAACATGAAGGCCTTTATTTTTTATTATTATTTTCAGAGAAAACAAAAAGGAAAAAAAACAGTAGTTCCACAAGCGCCCTTTCAGATTTTAGAAAATTGAATGAATATAAATAGATTGCAGCATGGAGTATATGTTAAGCAAGAGCAATAACGACAAGGTGAAATCCAGTCCCATGTCAATTCACCTCACTTACTTTTGTAAACGTTTAAATGGTAGCAGCTTTCACCCTACATTGGACTATCTGGCTCAAGCAGATTTGGGTAAGAAAAAAAATGGCTGTTGTGTTAACTGGTGTTAATATTTCATATTCTATAACAAAAAATGAGCTTAATGAGTGGATATTTATATATATACCTAATAGAAGTGCATGCAAATTAATTTTGCTTTAGGTAGCATGCACACTGTGGCGTAATACCCTGTTAAGAAGTCATAGACATGTAGGTATGCGTGGCATATCAACGTAATCAGTGTAATGAGCAGAGACATGGGGTATGAGTCTTGTCAATACCCACGACACACCCTTGTATTCCTCTTGAATTCCCTATAAATTTCTCAGATTATTTATTTATTTATGTTTTTTTAGCAGGCGTTTTGAGATTTACTTTAAACTGAAGTTTTACTAAAAAAGTATGGATAGAAAGTCCAATGTGTCAAATAGCGCTGTTGACATAGAGTAATTAAGAGAGTAATTGTCCATTTTCCCAGCCGACATGTAGATCAGAGGGTTGTTTGGGTATACAGAAACACAAATACTGGAACCCAATTATAAAATCACTACGGATCCCAAGCTATGTTTATAGCACCATGTGTGTGATTACCATGTATATATTGCCTAATCAGATTATATTTCTTATCTATTATAATTGCAGTTATTTTTTGATTGTTTATGACACCTTGAAAATTAAAAAATAGAGGATTGTTTTGAATATTGCTCTTTGTGGGCACCTCACCCGAGTTATGATTGCAGCAAACATGTGTTTGGTTTATGAAATTCATTTGATACAAATGATTATATCATGATATTAGAATGAGAGGCTTGTTTTACATTCAGAATATTCTTCGTTCGAAAAGTGTTCGAATAAGGGACGATATTCATTAGTACCACAGCTAACCCAGGCAACGGTCTGAGTGGGATGAGGACAAGCGGGGCGTGGAAGAACCTCCTCTTCTCAACAGTCAAGTTTAGGTCCTATGCTCTTAAATGTTTTAAAAGTTTATTCGTAGAGATAATCGAAACAGAGAATCTGAAAACTTAAGAAGGAATTGAACTGGTGTGGCAATTATACAGCAAATACGACAAATAAACAAATTCCACCTGCCCAAGCAATTCCACCATACTAAAAAATTTTGAAGTATCATATTCAAAGAACAATTGTATAAAAGAAATATAACCCGTGTACCTTGTGCTTGCTATCGTAATATTATACTAACATAATTATATTTAACATATGAATAATAAATTACTGACTCAGCGAACAAGTTGGCAGATTGTTCAGACAGGTCCCACACTTCTGTAGGCCTGACTGTTCGGTGGGCTTTCGGTGGGAGTGGTGGGGGACTTCCCTGCTCCGTCGTCCCGGGGGTGAGGAGATTGCGGGAAGAGGGCGCATGAGGGGATGTGTACATGTTGGTGTCAGTTTCTTCGTAACCGCACCACAGGTAACCCCGTGCAACATTGTCTCCGGTTAACGATTTATTTACCTGAGGATGTAAATAAACCACTAAGTATAAAGGTTTGTAGGCGTGTCGCGCTGACATGTCCGCTTACCTGAGGAGGATGGTAGGTCTCTCTGATATGAGCGGATATAGCACTTCCTGGCATAGCAGACCGCCCCTAACATAATACATTCGCATCAATGTCAACTGACTGATCGGAGGAAAATATGACATAAAAATAAACATACCAGCAAAGGCGTGAGGTGTGGCGTGAATTAGACATGCACGTGGGAATGGCATTCACTAAATAATACACTAACATCAAACTTGATGAGTTAGTTAGCGCGCTAGCGCAGCGTAATCACCCAGACGACTCCCACCAACGCGGAAGCGGTGAACTCAAGTCCAGCTACGTGGGCAGGTCCGCCAGCAAAGTGCGGGTGGTTGTGGCTTTTCCCTGCTTTGACCGGCTTCCCCCTACCATTATACTGGTCGCCGTCGTATAAGTGAAATATTCTTGAGACGGCGTAAAACATAAAATCAAATAAATAAATAAATAACTAAAATTTCATAAAACCCTTGTCTGCTCATCAGACCTAAAGTACCCTGAGGTAGGCTCTGAGTCTGGCTGTTTTGTGAAAATGGGGCGCGGCTCAGTGAAGAAATATGTTAGATAATTTATGAGTGAATTACATGTGACAAAAAACTCAAGAATGGAACAATCATTCTTCTAATTTTTGAGACAGGTATCAGTAGTGTTGAAAGCAAAAATCGTCTTTTTCTTGGAGTTTTTAAGCAAAGATATAGATATGCTTTTCATCAGATGGACTAACCGTCTGAGAAAAAAAGACACCACGTATGTCTGTTCCACTTTATTGTATGTTGGCTAAAAGAGGCAGACCACGTGTCCCAATAATTTGAAAAATTATGGTATCTGAGGAACTTTGAGGCATTCAAGGTCATTCAGCTCGCTGCAGCCAAACCGTACCTGATCAATGGATGAGGTCACGGCTCGGAGACACCACTTGCTTGATGGGCTTTATTTTCGGACGATTGTCAGCTTACAAGCATAAAGTGCTGATTTTACTTCGTATTCCTTTACTCATAAACTTGATCGCCGTGGTCAAAGTGAAAAGTTTAGGTCCCTTATATGGGTACTTCCATAAGCACCAATCAATGTACCACATTAAATATAAAAGCAAAACTGTTACATTCTCTCTTAATATGCATATTAGAGCTATGCTCTGTATAGCATGGTTCTTAGTTCTGGTATATTGGAATGAATGACGTTTTTCGGCAAACATCTGCCTCGTGATGAGCATTCTGATATGTGTGTATCTTTCTCCACACGCTATAGCATGACCTTGGATCGACGATTTTTCGCGATAACTCAGCACTTACGTCACACTTAGCAGACAAGGAAGCGCCGCAGTTCCAGATTAATTCAGAATTACTAACTGAGGTATTCTGCTTTTCAGATTTGTGTTCAGTGTGAGTTTAAACAACAGAATGGCAATATGTATTATCATAAACCAAATGGGCTAAAATAATAGGAGTGTTAAGCCTGTGTATTAAACACGGCGCGTTGAACAGAACCTAGTTAAGAAACTAGCCAATGCACATGGTTTGGTGCGACTTTACCGGCGTTTCGTAGACTTGCTGTGTTACCCATTACATAAGTTGAGATATAAATCAGGTTTTACGTATTACGCATACACTGGATCCAGATGTGAGACGACGAGTTGTGATCACACATGCAATACTAAATCTGTTTAACTTTAAACACGTCTATATACATCACACACGCTGGGAAAAGTCGTGCGATACTAGACTGATAGAAGGATAAAACGAGCTGGTTTGGTGATCTGAATTGGTTTGGTGATCTGAACTGGTTTGGTGAACTGAACTGGTTTGGTGATCTGAACTGGTTTGGTGAACTGAATTGGTTTGGTGATCTGAACTGGTTTGGTGAACTGAATTGGTTTGGTGATCTGAACTGGTTTAGTGATCTGAATTGGAAAATATTATTCAGGCCAAAATATTAAGGCCTATATAAAGTCGATATATACGCATATAATCAAGCAATGTTGCAGGTAAAAATGCATCATGTTCTACTCACTTCATTTTTGTACAGGGTGTCTCTGACATATATAAGCTACCATAATGTGGAAGATTTAGAGAGATTGTCTTGTATTTAAATAAAAACGTTTAGTATAGATTTAGTTGGGGGGGGGGGGGGGCTTTTAAAACTAACTTTTCTACTTAGGAAGTTCGGAACTCGTTTGACCGGAGCTGTAAGAAGCTAGGATAGGGGCTGCATGGGTGGTTACATACCTGACTATCGGTGATTTGTTACGTTAAGAATTAGCCCAGCTGGATAGGGCTCATTGATCAGTGTAATCAGTGGTTTTTCTTCTTCGATTAAGCTTGGTATAGAACAAACATTAATGCCAATCAGTAAGTAAGGCTTTGAATAGATATACACAAACGATACCAACTGGTTTGTGTGTTTTCATATACACCCTCCGTTTAAAGCTTCAGTGTAAATGAATGTTTATCGGATTAAGACAATAGTTAAGATTACATGGCTGTCGCAAAGAAATTTATAAGAATTGTTTAAGAAAGGCGTAACAATAAGAAGCTGGGATCGCGCACTAACCTTAATTATTATGTTAAAAGAATAAATAAAAATTTTCAAACTTAATGATTAACAACACATACTAGTTTCTTTAAACAGAAGTTACATTAACACATAATGGCGTAAGATGCATCTATTAAACGTTATATTGGTGTAACAAACATTGTACAATACCAGTCTTTTGCAATGTTTGTCGCATGAACAGAAAGCGCCCTATCAATCCCATCGACCGTGTTAATTAAGTTATTAATCAGAAGATATAATTTACAAGGAAGATAACATAAAAGGCAATTAATTAATTGATATAAGACAACCCTGACTTTAGTTGCCATGTTAAAAGAAAACCCTGGTCAATTGATTCCTTTGATTAATTTTAGCTGGATGTTTACCGATGTAGAATTCTTTACGAACCTGCTGTATCAATGGTCAGTAACCTCTGTTTGACAGCGTCCAAATTTCACTTAATACTTCCTCATCTGGGGAAATATGATTCACATGAAGACGTCTACTTGGTTGAATTCCAATAGAAACTGATTCGTTTTCAAAATAATTACTGAGATGGAAATTTTAATCATCACCATTTTTGAAATATTTTTATCAAAGAGAATGTATTATTAATGTTACATATATAGAAATTAAAGTGAAGTAAAGGGTAAAGCTAGGTATGGTTTTGTACACGCAACATGTTGAGATCGTGCTCCCCTAAAAACAACTCGAAAACGTGTGTGAAATACGATTGAGTACAGTGGAGGAGAAGGTGAAAGTATTTGTGTTAAAAAGATTTAATCTTAGCAATCTCACGAAGATGTGTTTTCAAGGATGTGGGCCAAACCTGTTTCCATAGCACACTCACAAAGGCATTTCAAGAAGCTGTCCATAGATTTCCGCCATCATGCAGTTGACTTCAAAGCCCGGGATCCGATTGGAAGATTGGATTTACACAGGGACTTCTATCTCTGCTTAGTCGCGAGGACAATGGGACACACGAATCCTCGATCCACAGGGAAAATATTTCACCAAATATCCCCTACAGAGGGAAACAGGGTAATTAATTCAGTCCCTCCTGAGAAGGTCTGTCAAAGAGCCCGGGGGCAAAGAGCTACCCCCTCGAACCCCCTACCCTGCCTGGACCATTCATAGAAGGAAATGTGCCGTGACCACAGATTGGCCGCAGCTGGGCGTATCCCCGACGGTCTGTCCCTGGATATAAAACCCTCACCGGCGACCCGAACACCTCAGAAAACACTTGAAACTTCGGATGAGCAACACAGGCCTTCAGTCGAAATCTCACAACACTGTCACTTCAGCCAGCCCTGGACCCACACTGAAAGCACAAACGGGATATACGTCGGCTACAGCTATACAGGTAGGTGTGTCTTTTCTATACCATTCATACAATACCTGTTTACAATTACCAATGTGGAAGCCCACGTTATTGCTGGATTTTTTTCCCCGAGAACGTTGCACGATTTAAACACGTTACCTGTGTAGGAAGAAATCTACGTTGAAACATGGCCAGTAAGCACTTATGGCATTGACTTATATACCTGAGGATAAGCTTTAATATTACACAGTTTCTGGCTACGACACGGCTTCAATATCGTCGAAATGAAGTTAAGGAATGATCTACTGGTTCATTCTTATGTAGTTCTTAGTTCTTATTCGGTAGCTAAGACATTATGATTGATGTATTGTAGATGGGTGCACGACGTCCTCTCAATCGTGTCGTGTTTATGACCACGGGCGATAAATGGAAACACACGCAATACATATTCAACAATGAACCTAAAAAACAGAGCACGCACTATGTTATAGCTGGAGCAAGCGTCACGGAATGCTACCTGCGGGCAATTCTCGGTTTGCCTGTTCCAACATGATACACGCCGTTGTCATGTCAATCAGCTAGACTGTAACCCATACTTTGGTACCACATTTAGATTGGTGATCTTAGCACATGGCAAAATTCATGCCTTGGTCCTCACCGCGCCAATCACGCTACGGTTTTCAATTATTCTGGCTTTGACCTCATTATTTTCTCAGGAACAAGCCTTCATAGTGACGTGACAGTTATTTAATGAAAAATATCTACACACGATTTTATCTACATAACACGCGATTTTATCTACATACATAAGAGCAGGGTAAATCGGATGGGATCGGACACATTTTGAATGCCTTATACCTCCCTTTCGATCAGTTGTTTTATTCATGCTATTAAATATCAGCGTCCATGAAAAGTTAAAAAAAACAACAACAACAACAACATAACAGACAATCACTGAGTATAAAATACTGAAGACATCAATTAACCAACTCGGTCTAGTGTGCCTGCTATCTATGACATGAAGACTTAATTGCTCCACAGACAAATCTGCCAAAATTTGCATAAGACTTTTACTAATTCCCCGGTTTCGTAACTCACCACTACAGGCTGTATCCTGTGGTTTGTATTCCGATGTGTGCTTATAAGCGTTACCAGTGTGAACCTCACGAATAAAGATGCAAACTTATTATGTATACAGACAGTAAATCGACAAATGCAACTAATAGATCACTGTTTTGCCAAGCCCCTATATACAACCCTATGCTTTTCTTACCCACAGGTGCTACGTGCCTGGGTATTTAGCGACGACATGGGACCTCATCGGAAGAAGATGAGATGTCAGCTCGACCTAGAGCAAATCATACAAAACTACGCCTGGAAATGTTACCTGTCTTCCATGGCCATGAGCAAGGCTAAGAAGCTGTTGCTAAAAAGAGAGAAGTTCTCAGTTGATTTCCAGTGGGACTTTTTCAACTTCTCTCACTGCACGACAATGGCGGAGCTGGAACCAGAGGACGAGCTGCTGAATTCGGTGGATTTTGGAACCCCGAACAGGAATCTGCGACAATCAAAGCGTTTAAAGAAAACTTCAAGTCCTAGATGTTTTTACAAAAGTGTGTGTATGAACTTTGATGAGCCTGTTGCCCTGGAGACCATGGTTTTTGAGAATAACACAACAGCTGTGCAACATCATACCATTTCCTCAGCAAAGCCCACGACAACGACGTTATCTGTGGCGTTTACGAAGAATTATTGCTTAGGTGACCTTACGAACCTCCAAGTGGCTATCTCGGAAAATGACTTCTCCGCTACTTCACAGGCTACAGTCGAAAGCCAGATTCTCTTCGTAACGAACACAAAGCAACAGAATTTCGTGAATGTAAGCGATATGGACTTGGTAGGGAACTTCAATGTCAAGCCTGGTCACGTTACCAAGGCGACACTTGTAGCTCGGGAGCAAGCTGAGACTAAAACGTTTCAAGTGAAAACAACAATCTCTTTGGTAATTGGATGTGTGCCAGTCGTCATCAGGCGAAAGTCCGATGACAAAACCTTGTTCACCTGCTTCATTACATCACTTTATGACGTCTTCGCTCCTTATGAAGGAAATTGTTTATCACTGGTGAAGAAAAATGGAAACTATGACGCAATCGTGACTTCATCAGGTCGCTGTAAGTTAACCACTTGGGTTGAACCTCAGCTTGTACTTCACTCTGAACCGTTACATCGATAACAAGAGCTTGTTTGATAACATGATTTATCATGGCTAGTAGCGTCAGAAGGTGCTATTTAAAAAATTTGCTCCAGATGTTTCTTTCCACATTGTTAGTATCCATTAGTACTCGGATCAAGTTGCCGTTGGTCGTCCTCTGTTCTCGTTGTATGTACATAATTGTTTTTCGTCGATGTGTTAGTTGTTATGCAATAAAAAGCCGTGTACACTACTACATGTCTTCACTTCATTTTTGTATTTAAAGCAAGAGACCACCTTCAAATGAGTTACAAATCATCTGAAATACCATTTCATGCAGTTTCCAAAGATGTTTTTCTTTATTATTTTTATTAGACGTATTATTAATTTTAGTATTATTAATATTTTTATTACTATTATTGCAGTGTTGTAAGAGTGATCAAAGTCCTCCAAACACTCTGGTTCCGTGGCCTACTGAATCGACTTAAGCATAGTGTTGCACAGTGTTGCACAGATTCACACAGATGTTGCTAAACATGATATACGTGTTATATTTCCACCCTGAATACACATAAAAATTTGGTATTAGATACATTCATGTGGAACGAAGACATGCGGCAATCAGATGAAGTTTAGCAGCCAAATATAATCTGTGACGTCAGTGTGCTTCCAGCTGATCAGTATGGTCCACCGTAGCGTCTCATGGATCATTTCCATTTTATTCACAGTAAAAATGCTAGAGAAAATGATGAACATCAGATTTGAAATCAGCACGAAATGGAGTTCAGATACTGCGTAATTTATTCAAAGCTGTCCTGTTAATTGAAACGCACAGATATATCAGAATTTATATCAGCGTTTGCTCACAGAAGTTGTTTATTAAACTTTATTATTGGTGCCGTCATGTCTAGTTGGGAAAATTAGAATTTAACATTGAAATGAAGAAAGGTTACAGGGGAAACTGTGATGGCATTTGACTGAATGACATGAAAATATTAAAATGCGTGTCACGTTTTAACAAAAGTGATGGTCAGAATTCACGAGAATTGTTCAAACGGTTATGAGTAGAGAGAATGTGAGACAACAATAGCTCTGCTTCCAAGGGCTGAACACTTGACGTTAGTTGGCCTACAATGGTGCTGGTACTTCAGGGGCAAATAAACATGTGCTATTGATCTTAATCCACATCGATTTAATGGGCACATACCCATAAAATGACATACAAGCGGAAAAAGAGCCCTGGAGTGAATTTGCATCGAACATGAGAATGTAATAGCCATGCAATGGATGCTGTAATCCTATAATCGGTCCTGGATCGGTGTCGATCACGGTTGCGACCTGACCACTCAGCTAATAATGTATCGATGAACAGATGTCAGATAGCCCTAGCTAATCATCCGGGCTCCGAGTACAATGGTCGACCCTCCGCGAGCACAACTGATTAGTAGGTGAGTAAATAGACACGCCTGTGCCTATTGGCGGATACACGCCCCTTGTGAGTGAATACCCCGGCATTATATAACAACAGGTCAGCTTACCGTATGTCCACAAACAAGTCTCTTTAGTTATTACACCAAAAACTGCCCCAAGCCTGGTCAACCTCTAGTTGAATCCCACTGATGTGTCAAAATAATTTCACAAAGCCAGGAGATAATGTTCCGAACGAGTATCCCACCAACTTGGGTTGCATGACCGTGTACCTCTTTGGCTGTACAACGGCCAGAGTCCTTGCCATTGTGATGACCCTAATGTGGTCATACTGGCAAACGTCCAGCAATATGGAGGCTGTCAACAACGCTTGTCAGCACTCAGAATATGTACCTCCCCGATCTATCAATAAATCCTAGGAATTTTCTCCATTCTGGTATCCAATCGCGTGTTCTCGAGGCTTTTGTGTTTATGAGTTCGTGTCATTGTACATAGAGCGTACATTCTGGAAAGATGTACACATATTGTAAACATGTTTACGGACAGACCATTCAGAATTTTCTTTACATTCAGCCATAAATATGAGCAACAAAGTTGTGAAGATCGCAGTCATTAACTTACGTCCACTTTGAGAGCAGTCGTTTTACTTGTGTCCACTCTAGTCATATTTGCCCTTGTTTACTTACAAGGATTTTTGTGGGATTTTGATGATACTGGCTTACACGCCTTTCGACAGTTTGTCACTTTGTACTCCATTTTTCGGTACGTGGCACTGTGTGAGCTTGTGTTTCGCCACTTGCTAGTTGGTTTGAGACGTTTGTTGGAGCTTGTATCGCTCATTGCCTCTTTGCGCGGTTACGTACATTTCATCCTAGTTTACCCTGAAAGTAACTTTGTGTACATTTCCGAGGAGTGAAACATACATCGCCAGCTCTGCATCACGAGCGCTATTGTCAACCCGTCGGCCCAGGACAGTCCCACCTTGCAGGGGAATTGGATATATACCCTCGTCAGCGCACCGTGCCCACCGCTGTTTGTCACTTACAGGACTGTCATCCTTCGAGAATTCCCAAAGATTGTGGATTCTATAGTTACGTGGACGGACTTGCCCTTGGAAACAGAAATATTCCAACTGGATTTGGACGCTGTCACCAGTAGGAAACTATATATGTATATATTTTTGTAATTATCTGTATTATTTTCGTATATATACTCCGTATATATACTATTTGTTTGTTTTGCTTAAATAAATGTATTGAACTTATCTAAGCGTCTTCGTGTTTCTTTGTTTGATCTTCTTGACGATCAATATTAAATCCCCTTTTCACTTGCTTAATTTTACAGGTCTTCCGCATTTATTAGGAATATTTCGCTTGAGTTCATTTACGTCGACTCCCTGTCTTAAAAGTCGGTGTGACAATACTTTCTAAGTTTTAAAGCTCATTTTAAAAGTTTGAAAATGTACTTCTGCAGTGGTTTTGGCTTTGTGGCGTACCTAAATTTGTATCTTTCGTATATGGCGTTAGAATGTAATTAAAAGAATAAATACATTTGTAAGTCTAAATTCCCTAACAATAGCAACTATTACATTTCATTGTCCTTATTTCAGTGATCCCGAAACCACGGCCGTACATACACCTTGTCCACGAAGATGTACGAAAAGACGTTGCTTATCCAACATACACACACGAAGTTAGACTACATAAGATTGCAAATGCATTAATTGTTGGCGTTTTCAAGATTTCGCTTTCGAATAACACATTACTCTGTGAAAATTTATCAAAATATGTGCCCTTGCAAGAATTCACGGTAACTTTGGTGAAGTGCGGGTAGTAGAGGCCTCGCCTACACAACAGAAATTAACACCACCTACTAGAGTAATCTTAAGCCTAGTATGCATGCTTTACAATGTCTCTTGATATTCAATGTAGCGCATTTCCCCGGTATAGACTCTGTGGTAAGCATACCCTCATTAACCACCATTAACAAGCAGTGGTACAATACTGTTACACTTCACAGCCTAATCTAGCTGATGCTATCATGCTGAGACGGATCTCTCTTCGAGGATGTTGTTTTTACACTTCATTTATACATCACAGAAAAGACCGGCTATCTGTTGCTCGCATAGCCCGGGGCCCTACATCGGGGAATGGTGAGGTATATAGTATACATGCTGTGAAAATTTTGGCAGAACAACACCTCCACCTGTCTGCCGTGAGCTCTTCCAACAGGTAACACAGGTCGTAATGATCTCTCACAAAGACTTCACTTTCTGTTATACGCGAGTATCGACAGCTGCTAACAGGCCCTTACAGAACAGATAAAGAGGTGTCGTCTATATATCATGCTTATAACCATCAAAGAGGCCTCTCCCGCTCACAAAGTATAAATAAAAAGACTGAGATCTCTCCACTTTTCTGCTCACACCAGTATTCAACTTCCAATAAATAATATACTTCTTGTTCATGTATAAAACTTTGTTCATTCTATAGAGTTATCTTTTCCTCCTAACTGCCAGAGAAGCAAACAGGTGTTGTACTTCATACAGAATAAATACAGTAAATAACTGCCTTGTCCACCAGTAAACAGAATGTAATCAGGTAAACGTGAGTTTTGCGCAGTCAAATCAGAACGCCCACAAACCTCACAAGTACACCGATATGCACAAATCTAGTTCAAAAGTACACCAATATCCACAAAAATGACAAGTACACCAAAACCCACAAACCTCCCAAGTAAACCGATATCTACAACCGTTACAGGTTTGCCGATGCCCGCTAACCCCAAAAGTACGCCGATACCCACAACCGTTACAAGTACACCGATACCCACAGGAATCAAAAGTACGCCGACACCCACAACACTACAGGTACGCCAATACCCACAAACCCCCAAAGTAAGCCGATACCCACAAACCCCACAAGTACGCCTATATACACAAACCTCACAAGTACACCAATACCCAACAAACCTCTTAACTAAGGTAAAATATAAACATCAATGTTCACAAACTTCAGAAGAACGCCAACAGACACAGATCTCACAAGTATATCCCCATGTCCACAAGCGTACCAATACTCACAAACCACATAAGTGCGCTGGTATCCAAAAACAAAGCAAGCAAGGTAAAATATATACAAACCTCGCAAATATATCAGCACCCGCAAACCTCAAAAGTACACCAATACCCACAAACCACACAAGTGGGCCAATATCCACAAACATCGCAAGCAATATAAAATATATACAAACCTCACGAGTATATCAGTACCCGCAAACCTCAAAAGAATGCCGTTACCCAAATCCCTCCCTCAAAAATTCCGAAACACAATCAAAACCTGTACCCTATAAACCTCAAGTAAATACCAACGTAAGAAAGTACACAAATTGTCAGTTGTACTCTACACTCCTACTTTGCAGGAAAGCAGACACCAGTAAGCCATATGATATCTACGACTTTAATTTTCACAAAAAATGTGGTTGGGGAGAGGAGAGGGTTAATATTGGCTTTTGGAGTTGATATTTTGCTGAGTAATGCGTCTAAGTTGAAGAAATCGATGTGGTTAGAATATATGTGGCCAATACAGTAATTGCCATAGCACAAGCAGATACTTATCTACAAACGCACACCTGTAAATGTTAAGTGCCAGGTTCTATTAAAAGCGGAATAGGAAATGACCGAAACGAAACACCTGGCATTAAACTGAAGGTAATTAACTTTAGGTGTAGCTCCCAGATATACGACACCGCTGACTTGGATTAAACTAAGGCGTATCGGCTATAGTGTCCCATGTCTGCTATAAATGACACGACCCAGGTACCTCTTCAGGGCGACTTGATCAGACGTCTTTAGGTGAGCATTCCTTCAACACGGCCAGCTGAAATCGCCCTAGACAATTAATTATAATTTGGAAGTGCGAAGGACACGTGTGGAAAGTACCCCCGGTAGCGAGCCGTAGAAATTATTGAGAAGCCATTGTTTGGTGTAAAATTCTACAAATACTGATAGATTCGGGGCGAGTCTTAATGACTGACAAGGCTACGACCCGGAGGGCGTAGAGCTGGTCGAGCGCTGGCCTTTGTCTCCAATTTGTCAGTTATAAGTGAGCTCAACGAAGCGTGCGCCTACTCTAGTAAAAGAACAATGCCCACCGAAGACGCGGGCATGATAACTATTTGATTTGTGAGATATCTTTTTCATCGTCTACTTCTGCTATCCGATCACTGACCCGAGGCTTAAACACGCGTAACGCTGGGCCCGGTTTCACTGAAGTTCTTCAGTTGATTTGCTTAAGGTGATTCAGGTAACGTAATACTATAGTAGTGCGGTGTTTCGTATTTTTCCCAGAAACACTCAACGTAGACACTTAAATGCAAACTGCCGACTGAGTCATTTATTGAACTTTCGTGAAGTTTCATAAAACTGAACCCTATAGGGCCCGTTTTTACAATCAGAGCGTAAGTTATGTCACATGTAATACTCGTGATGACACATGCTATTGAGATATCTCGCCATCGTAGTTACGTTTGACCATCTGATCTCCATGTCTTGTCCACAACCAGAAGGCAAATACATCCATTTGACAGTACTACAATACGATTTATACCAGTGGAATTCATTAGAGAGATATTTGCACACACCAAATGGATTAAAACACAAAAAAACGGAGCAGTGGTGTAGGCTTTGCTATACAGCAAAGCTGTTTTATTAAGTTTTTCTCTTTTTACATGATTTTTCCAGTGGTCAGTAACATGTGTTTTACAACAGGATATACAACTTTTCTGGACTCTCGCGTATCATTGGCAACAGTAATTGACAGTCATATATTGAAAAAAAAAAAAAAGGAAAAAAAAAATCAGGCACAAAATTAATTCGGAAGTTCTGTATAAGAATTCATTACGGATCTTCCCATGTGACGTATAAATGAAACATGCAGTTTGCTAACAAATGCGCAAAATACCGTTCGCACTGTATGGGCGAATTCCATAGTGACGTTTGAACTGGGTCAAAATCCCATATATTTTATAGTTTATGGTCCACAATGTTCGACTTGTGACAAGATTTGTATGAACAAGACAGAAGTTAGGTATTCAAAATGCATGTATTAACTCCGAGGTTCCACAAGCTACCGTTGAAGTCAATTTTTTTTTCTTTCTGTCAAAAACTGGCTCTATGGAAAGCAGTCCTTAGTGCTGATGGCATTGTGCTCTGTGTCTCTCTATAGTCACCTGTGCCTAACGAATTCTTCATACAACAATAACAATGCATATAGCTGGAAGAAAAACAAAATCATGTGACTCACACATTTGTTGATCGAAGACTTTGATTCGTGAATGACGAATGGCGAAAGACAACACAAGCTTACCGACAAACCAAGTAATATCTCGTACAGCTCGTTTACAACATATCGCAACTCTGGATCAATCCCACTCAAGACTTTCTGATGCGACATACCTAACTGCAGTAAACCGTATCTTAAAGCTGGCAAACGATTGCATGTGTACTAGAATGGACTAGCCATTTCGTTATACAGTACTTCAAACTAAACTTAACTGAATTCTGAAGACACCTCTTAGCTAAATATATTTTGGGGCCCTGGTGGGTTACAGTTACCACCTATGGAAACATGGACTATCACAGAAACTGAATCACGGCTTTGAATTGTAAAGCATACACAAAGCTTCTGGCATTAGAGCTAAATACTGGAAAACCTGCGAAATCCAAATACAGAAAACTGCATGGGACCAGCCATTTCAGACTGTCAAAACTTGAACTGTAATTTATCAGCTTAATATGTTTGGAATTAAAAATTTCAACTGCTTCATCAATGTTATCTTCAGGCAAATGTATCAAAATGTTTGCTTTCAGTACAAAAAACTAAGCACAATAAAGTTATAAATTTTGACTTAAGTCAAAAATTGCCCTACCGAACCGGTTCCAGGTTATTACAGTAGTCGGTCAGATCACTTCTACGCTGCCCGATGTCACTTCATGAACTTTTGCTACGGCACATCTCAAATGCCACAGGGAAGAACAGTTGATGCTGGACGAAATCTGCCCAAATGAATTTTCCCCCAACTTTTGAACTTTTCATACGAGTGACTTTACAAGTCTACTCTTTTGTAGAATACAATGTCTATGTGGAAATTGGACGAAAACAAAGTGCATTAATCAAAGGTTTTTCTTTCTGTATTTGTGTATAATTTTCTCACAATCGATTTATCGTATCTTAGAGGCATAGAAACTTCAACAAGGCTGAATGATATACGTCATCTTATTATCATCTTCCGTGAAGGTAAAGTGTGTATGAAAGAACTAAAATGACCACAATGCCTTCTTCTCGCGGTCAGTTATCACAAAGTTTTTAGATCTGTGCAGAAAGGTTAAGATGTAGGCCACAATACGAATCTGTGACATCAAACTTAAACCGTGTGGAGTGGGCTGAAGAAATTTTCATTAACCGACGATTTCAGTTTATTTATTTCTGTTTCTTCCACAAGAACAATGTGGCTATGTCTGACGCATAATGCTATCAGAGCATGTAATCAATGGACCTGACAATCAATAGGCGATAGGCTACCAAGGTGGACGTGAATTGTCACCGGTATCACACAGAATCACTTTTGCAGTTACAAAGCGGAAGATGGTCCTTTCCAAGTTCTACATCTCATCTCATGGACAAGTCGGCTACGACTCATTTGAGAGTGTGGCTACTTGGTTTCATTTAGCGAGACTGACAGTCCAACACTTTCCTATCTTGTCGCACTGGATGTCCACGCCACTGTTATCTTGTATATGGAAATAAGCCAATGTGGAAGATGACATTCACCGTCACATAAACCGTGGACTCCTACAACTCTCTGCACATGTGTTTTGTTCAGACTTTTTCAGATCACGAATACCGGTGTGTTGCACTGTAATACTGAACTGAGATCAGAAAGACTTATCAACAAGATGTGGATCAAACCACTGAAACGACAGCAAGACAAATTGTCACGGAATTCTAATGGCTTAAAACCACTATATAGGAGAATTACAAAACCTTTGGGGCACCTGAACAGTGTTCACTTCATTTCCTATTGTAGTAGTTTGGGGAAAATGGTCTAGAGTTAACAGGTACAGGCACATGTATTTCAAACTGTATATGCAAATGAACCTTGTTGACAACACAATGGAGTCACCTTTCACCTAATATGTACTTTCATTTATACAAGTCCAATTATGTAGCATTTTACCTGCAGTAAAGACTCAGGCAGAGGCTGATACACGGTGCAGTTACAGTTTCTTAGGATCATATATTGACAAATTTTAGACATGATAGCAACTCAAATCTAGGAGCCATACCTTAATTAATTTAAAGGTATAGGTGTAACATTGAAGAGAATTACACTGCATTTCTTTTTAACACAAACCAATACTACATTTGTCTCTATTATTTCCATTATTTATGATGTCATCAGATCATTTGCAAGTATTTTTGTCTGGCACAACAGTGCTTAAACCTCATTATCTTAGTATCCCATAGCTGATATGATTTTTAGGATGAAATATAAAATCTCATCCAAGAAGAAGATTGATCACATACGCCTGAGTGTTTCTTTTTACAATTTATTACATGATTTAATAAATTTTTCATGTACTGCAAAATATGATTCCTCTCAAATAATTTTTCTTCTTGATTTTTGAACACTGAGATTAAGTGGAAGGATGTAAGACAGACCACATCTAACTGGAAATATAAATTCCATGGCTAAAACACAAGAGATAACTGCTCAGACTGACTGAACACACCAGTCCATCTACCTGTCTCTAAGAGAGCATGACTAGTTTGTAACACAAAAATCAGCGAAAACAAAAAGTACTGCAAAATGTAATGGTAACTCCTTGTTGAATCTGGACCACAAATGCCTTAAATACCAGGAAAAAAAATTAACATAAACAAAAAGAGTAATTCCACACTTCAATGCTGATATGGTTTTACAGTAGTACAGTTCTGATAAACCAAGGCCACATGCTTACATGCAGAGCACAAAGTCTGGGTATGACTATGAGCTGTGCAGAGCCTGTAAAGCTTAGAATGCTTACACCCCGGTTCAGCACCTTGTAGTCTTTGGTTAGGACATGTACAAGTGACAAACTGCAGAGAAATTTCTACAGGCTTCATTTATTTAGATCAGAAAGCAGTCAGATTGATTATTGCAGAATAAGGGTTGTAAAAAAAAAAAAAAAAAATCCCAAACAATACACTCATCATCACAAAATTATAAGAGCAAAGAAAGGTTCCAAACAATTAGATCACGGGACAGAAAAAACACGGGAGATAACCCTTGGCAGGAAAATTTCTTGTAATACTGCAGATCTATCTTCATATAGCTCCTAGCCTTCTCTGCTGATCGCCAGAAAAGTCAGGTTATTCAACAAAAAATTCAACTTCTCGTAATAAAATGAATTTATTCTGCATTTTGCAGATATTCATCTTTTTTCAGTTTTTTAGACCAGGAAAAAAAAATTAGACTGGTAATGACTCTACTAAAGCCCTTGACTATTTGACTTTTTGCCAAGGTTTTCTATCAAGTCCTTTGTGTGATGGTATGTGTTTATAGCGACATTTGTCCCCAAACTGGCAGCCTGTCGTTCTCCAGAAGTAACACTCATCTCCATTCACAGGCCCAGACTGTTTCGGCACATTCTTAACGCTGCAACAAAGAGAAAGCACCAGTGAGTGAGGCAAGAAGTTATTGTAGTCCTTCTGAAAGTCAACTGTTCCTGGGAAGAAAGAACAATTATTATTCACATGAATGCATAAAGTTTAAAATTATGCCAAGCTCGAATTAGAAAACAAAAAAGCTTTGACACCGTAACCATCTACTACATGTGCTGCAGTAAGAACAAGCAAGTTGATGTCACGCACCAAAAACAAAAATAAATCAAATTTTATCAAGAAATGGCCATTTTACTGGATAACAACATTTTCCATGCTAACCATGAGAAGACAAATAACCCATCATTATAATATAAAACCTGAATACAACAATTTCTAATTACTAAGTTTTGGTTCTTCAGTTATGAAAAACATGAAAATCTGTTTTATTTTTAAGGAATATTTTTCATTACAATATTAACCCAGATAAGACTGAAATCACATTCAGAAAAAAACTCCAGGGATGCTTTTAAACTCAGTAGGAATGCAAATCCAGTCTAAAAACTTTAGTAATGCTGATTGGAAATAAAAATATGTAGCTAAAAAGCTCATTCTGCAGGAAATGAAGCAAAGCAAATAGAAATATTGCCTGAAAAAGTTTCACGTCATGATATGATCGAGCCACATTAATCTTTTCATAATGTGTATAAATTATTATAATTATGTTACAATCAAATATCAGTACTCCAATATGAAAAAATCCAAACTTAGACAGTTCTGACAGGTTGACTAAAAAACTTTGAGACTTTCATCCATTGCTGAATTTAATAAATCCAAATTTCTTCACCAAAGACATTAGGTAGTTAAAGCCAAGAATTAAGATCCCTCCGTTAGAAAAAGGAAAGAAGAAACCAAGTGTATGTGCACAAAGAAACATAAATTGTGAATGGTAGTCTGAGCACTACACCAGCACCTAAACAGAGAGCAAATGCTCAAACTGACTCAGGTTTAAAACATGAAATGAAAGAAAAGTTATATTAGAAGTTCCATTACTTTCACAATGCCAGTAAACATTCAAACAAATCAGAATGAATTTCCAGGCATTACTACAGAAAGAATGTAACAATGAATGCAACTGCAGATAAAATTAGCGATTTATTGAAGATATAGGAAAGAGAGCATGAAGAGATCAGTGTGAAGTGTTACAGTATTGTCTCTCTTACCAATCATAATCTGCTTACACAGTCAGTGCATGCCTCATAAATAAGTACACCTCAGAACACAAGTTACAAAAGACCAAGGACACACCTTCACAAGACCAATGATTGGACATGATCAGTCAGAGAACAGCAGACAGGAAGATTACAGATTCATTTCAATTTCACCTTGTTGAAGGCACAATTCCTATGTCTTGGACTCAAACTCAGCAGCTCAGATGTGTGGACATTAAAGATCGATGACTGTACATCATAAAATTTTTGAACACCTATCAGAACTTAACTTAAAGCTAACTAAAAGTTAACTTTGTTAGACTCCAAGCTTTTGAACACGTGTCAGAACTTGACTAAAAGCTAACTAAAAGTTAACTGAGGCTTTGTTAGACTCCAAGCTGTTATGATACAGTAAGGGAGACATAAGGATTAAGGTGAGTAGTGTAAACCAGAGCCCTTGAACATCTGACTAGAGTGGCTGCTGGCCGAATGTTCCAACACACTCGGATTGACCACTAGGTTAGTGGTCACCTGGTCACCTTGAGGCACCAGCCAGTCAGTACCACCTCACACATGATGAAATCTTCCACAGTTATACCAAGCCACATTTATACACTCAACTTTGTGATCCAACCTTCAATCCATTTCTTTAAAATTCTCCCATGAGTCTGCAGTTAAAATGCCTTGAAGTGAAAACTGTCTAATAAAGAAAGTTCCCTCGAATAAGAAAATGGCCAAAACGATGAACAAGAGCAGGTGCAAATCACACTCTCGCCCTGCCCCTTTTCCAGCAACATATGAGAAATTCTTCCTTTTTAATTTCTTCACTTTTAAAATTTAAATCGTTTCTTTAATAATTTCTGAGATATTTTACTCTTTTTAACAGCTGTTTAGCTAATCCTTTGGCCCCCGGGAAGATTTAGTTCCGAATATATAATATAGTGTGGTATGATGCAAGCAACAATTTTCACGAGCATTCGTTTAGACACACTGCAGACTCACCCTTGGATTTTACTGTTACTAGGGGAAGTAGTAGTAGTAGAAGAGGAGGATGTATCAGCATTTTTCCGTAGTGTCACCTCTCCACCACTTACAATTGGGTTGTCGGGGAACTTGATGAGCAAGCGCTGGCCTCCACACTCCACACCCTGATAAAATACAACAGGCCGCACAGTTACAACCCACCGTCACACTTCACTGCAGCATCGTGAGTCATCCCTCTCATTGCAGCCAATCAAACCTTGATGAAGGAGGTCACAGGCTCAAAACCAGCTCATGCTTATCTGACCACGGGCATTAAAGTGAGGAGGTTTGTCAGGTACCCGAGGAAGGTTGGTGGTTTTCCTTCAGGCAGTATGTCCACTCTTACATCTGGCTGTTGTCGGCCACGTGAAATATTCTACAGAATGACGCCAAGCCATAATCAAACAAAGTAAACTCAACAGGATAGATTACTGTTAATCATCACTGTGACATGATGCTACCACCTGTTTCACAAAGAGGGTGTAATGCTACAAACGCAACTACCATGGCAACGCATCTCTACAGTACGTGTCGTCATCACAATTACATCTGACATGACTTACAGCCCCTGGGCTGGGACAGCTCTGAGCAGCCACAACCTGAATCATCGCTAGACAGGTGAGAGTAAAGCCTCCCTTCAAACAAGCACATGTATGGGCTGATCTGTGCTGAACTCAGTGATCAGTTTCAAGTGATTGTTCACAATATAATCATGGAAGCAGTCACAATTAGAACTGCAGCATTGAGTCACAGTGACTCATTGCAAAACATGGCATGTCACATGTCAACAACAGAAGTTTGCACAACAAAATGTAATCTGAGGTGAGATACATTTTTCACCTGTCAGCGTAAGAATGTGAAACATTCTGACAAATTGGAAATACTTGTAGTGGGTTCAGTTGGGGTCTAACACTAATTCAGTCACATCACAATGATGTCTCCCTTTAGAGCAGGTCTGTCTTAATACCTGTATATCTGTCGTGCTGCCTCACAACAAAACCATACTGAAGACACCTGCAATGATCACCCACCACTCCTCAACCCCAGTCCAGTCTCACTTCATGCTGACACCTGATATGACACTCCTCCCAGTCATATTATGTGGACACTGGCCACCACTGGCTCAGTACATCGACTATCCCCTTATGCCGCGATACTGTTGAAAATGATCCTAATTCTTCTACTTTTTAGGACAGATATTAGTAGTGCTGAAAGTTACAAGATTTTTTTCATAATTTTGTCCGCAAAGTCAAGATATGGAAATGTTGTTCATCAGATGATACAACTACCTGACAAAACACAAACTTTCTATTCCTGATACACTTGCATGTATACTGCCTAAAACAGACAGATCAAAAGTCCCAAAAATTAGAAGAATTAGGTATGCAGCTCAAGGCGTACTGCAATCACTTCACAGTTAAAACATATTATCACCCAGGTTAAAGAAAACTACTGACTCTTCACCCAGATTTCCAAAGAGGTCACTGATGAAAGAACATCAGTCCGTACAAATGTCATAACTTGAAACTTGTGAACTGGTTTTCAAGGGACGGCTGAAGTGATTTTTAGAATTCATCACTGCCTATCATACTTCTCTACACATAATCCAGAGGTGAAAGGACATGGTCTTTATTCATTAGAGTCAATATAAGCCCACAGAATGACATACTTCTCATTTTGTTTACTGTTACACATATACTTCCCTCAGGTATGGGGTCATTGACAAACTCACCTGTAAACCATGCATGGCCCGACCAGCTGAGTCTTTGTGTTTGAAATTAACGAAAGCACAGAATTTATCAGGTAAACATCGTACGCTGGTCACCACACCATACCTGTTCCAACACAGAAGTATTTGTATCTTTGTAAACAATAATGATCTTGTATCCACTATGTTCTCTGTTACACTGATCTTCTGTCAATGAAAATTTTACATCTATTATTATGGGAAATATTTGAATATGTAAACAGATTAGAAAAGTCTAGCTATAAAATTCACACTAATACAATTACATGTGATTTTTATTTCTTGTTTGCTTATTTTTCCTCTTTCCATGTCTTTAAGTTTATTTGACAGCTTTGAATCAGCACATAAATACACATGTTTTTACCTACTGACATGTCACCACCAAAAACAAGTCTTGCTATCCTTCACTTTATGTATATATGGCACAGGCATCTTGACAGTTACAAACATTTCTCAAAGCACACAAACCTTGAAAACATCTCTGAAAGTTTTTTGTCGCTGACTTCAGGTAGAACGTTGCCCACCCACAGAGCTGTTAGACCTTCCGGGTTACAGGGGCTGGAAATAACACGATGTAGGACACTGATACACCACTGTCTCAAAATAGCTATCTAATACTGTACTTCAAGTTTCTAACATTCCAAACAATTTGATTTTGATTAATATATTTATTTGACTGCTGAACGCCATACGTAAAAATTTCCACCTAAACTTAAATGGTGGTCAGTTTTACAGGTGGAGGAAACCTGAGAGCCTTGTAAAACCACTGACCTTTGGCAAGTTACTGATGAACTTTCAGGCACGAGACATACAGATACCCACTATGTATTTGTGGACGAGATCAACTTTCAGACATGAGACATACACATATACACTATGTCTTTTTGGAAGAGATCAATTTTCAGACACGAGACATACAGATATGCACTATGTATTTGTGGAAGAGATCAGACACAAGACATACAGATATGCACTGTCTTTGTGGAAGAGATCAATATTCAGACACGACACATACAGATATGCACTATGTCTCTGTGGAAGAGATCAATATTCAGACACGACACATACAGATACGCACTATGTCTTTGTGGAAGAGATCCATTTTCAGACACAAGACATACAGATATGCACTGTCTTTGTGGAAGAGATCAACATTCAGACACGACACATACAGATACGCACTATGTCTTTCTGAAAGAGATCAATTTTCAAGACACAAGACATACAGATATGCACTATGTATTTGTGGAAAAGATCAACTTTCAGACACGAGACATACAGATATGCACTGTCTTTGTGAAAGAGATCCATTTTCAGACACGAGACATACAGATATGCACTGTGTCTTTGTGGAAGAGACATGGTCTTAACAAACATTCAACCGCGCAAACAGTCATATGAGCATAATCGACCACTAATTGTCACATAAGTCTCACCAACTTTGAGAACATGAAAATGTACAAACTGCCTGTCAGAGGTAAAGACTCACTCCATTTTGGTATCTGTAGTAGCTGTATGTATGTGAGGGACAATCTGTTGTCGAGGAGGGGGTGGGGCAGGTGGGTGGGGCGTCAAATCATCCTCATCTGACATGTACACCTCGGTTGCTAAGGAATTTTCTGCCACTTCAAGAAGTAAAACACAAAACTAATAATAAATAACTGTGAAAAAAACAATAAACGACAGCTACAGATTAATTTTTATTTATATTTACATTTGGCATTAAAAATCTTCACAGTTTTTACTGACTTTAAACAAGTACATCTGCACAAGAGTGAGAAAGAGCAAGAGAACAACCACATGTATACCTAAAGGGAGATGTGTTTTCCAACATTTTTCAATTAACTGGAAGCAAAGCGGTGAGGAAATTTCACACGTACACAAAGGCCTGAGGATAATGGAGAAAAGTCTTGCTTACCAACGGCTAAAAGGGAATCTAATGCCGTTTGCACTGTACCATGTTGTTTTATAGCTGTTTCTGCCTGTTGTCTAGAAAACCCCATTTCCTGTAAGAAAAAATACTGCAATGTAAACTACAGTAAGTGACAAATCTCTGTGGCTACGAAGGTAAGCTGTGTTTCCAGGAACACAATAAGTTTGCTCTCTGAGAAAAATTTAGAATCTGCGTCACAAACAACACAAATCAATGAAGATGATCAGTGAACACATATTTCCTCTGAAATGAAATAATATTTGCTGAAAAGTTGTAGATGACTAAAATGACAGACAGATACTCACTATAAGCTGTTGCGTTCGAACTCGTAATAACTCCTGCATAGCGTCTTCACAATTTTTATCAAGCTTTAAGACTTGCATAAATGCTTGTTCAGCATCGGCATTAAACTGTAAAGAACAAAAGATAAAGAAGAAAGATAAAAGAGAGAAAAAATATATGCATGGTAAAATGTAAAGCCTTGATTTTTATTAGAAGAAGGCATAAAAAGCTTAAAAATTTTGAATGACTGCCATGCACTCAGAATCAACCTTGTTACCCACTGGGCCAGTGGGGGAGATAACTCTGTATTGCCGTCTGTCCACCAGTGTTCTCCATCCAACAGTTATTTACGTTTAAGAAGCATTTCAACATGAATGAATATGGTAAAAAAATTTATTACCTACCTTTAAGCCTGCTAATGCCCTTCCTTTTCGAAAATACCCCTTAGGCCAATCTGGCGATAATAATATGGCTTTTTCCGCATCTCTCAATGCTCTGAAATGCACAAACAGTTGTAAGTCAAGTTCAATCTCTCCAAGATCACAGAGGTGATATTTCGTGAACAAAGCTTGCTATAAGACATTGGTAAATGTACCAGTCAGGACAAGCCACGTTTTCACAATGCTTTAAGGCCAAGGACACACTGAGGTGAAATACAGGTCAAATGAAAAATCATAAAACATTATTTATTCCAATTTTTCACACAGGACAAAATGCTTTTAAACCATCAGTCTGTGGTTGTCTGTTCAAGATATTAATGGCATCACATCCATAATTTTTACATAAAACAGTTTGTTTCAAGATGATCAATTTAGGCAAATGCATTAATAGTACTTCTGTAAATGGACTTGTGTGCTGAGTGGTAAAAATCCTGATTGAATTTGGCAAGTGACTAGCAAGCTTTACACTGTGACAGGTTTCAGTGTCATATTGTTGGAAGGCAATGATTTTGAGCAAACACTGCACACCATATAAACAGCTCTACGAGTGCTGTTGATCATTAGTGAGCACCAAGGCTACTTTAAAAGTGGAGACAGAAATGTGGATTAATCCATTTCTAAGAACAAACAATTTCAGATTTAGGCATAAAACAAATCATACTTACTTATCATATTGCTGTATTCTATCAAAACAGTAAGATCTGTTCCCAAAAAATCTACAAAGTACGAAGAAGATTCAGTGGTTCATAATCAAAGAAGGTACTCAGATTATTTCACTTTTTCTCATATTTGTACTTTTAAATGTGATACATATGTTTGGTAATACAGTGTTTATTGAAGAATTTAAAACAGTTTTGCTGTGACAGATCAAAGGAAGTCAGAGAATTGTGTAAATTTGTAAAAAGTATACTTCTCTCAATTGCATGGACTACGACTTAACTCATGCAAAGGGAAGTAACTATGGATACCTGAAATCACTTGGGTCCAATTTAATAGCCTCTGTAAATAAATCTATAGCAGCACTGTAATGCCCTAACTGAGCCATCTCATTCCCTCGAACTGAAAATAAAAAACAATTTTGAAAAATTAAAAGCATCATTGTTTTTATCAGGATAATGCTGATGAAAGACATCTGACAACTGTGAATACTTGATGGACTTATTTCATCAGTGTAGTGCACCTCTGAATACTGTATCTGACAAAAAGACTTTTTCCATATGAGGGAAACAAAAAAGGAGTTATTATATAAACTAGGGGTCTTTTTCACCCAATCTTCCTTTTCAGCAAATCCGCAGGGGCAAATGTAGGTATCTTTAAAGCTCAGGGTCACAGACTTACTCGCTAACTGTCGACTTCTTAATACCACAGGATCTAGCTCTTCTGTCTGCAACAAGAACATTAAAACATTCTATCAATTACATAACATACAAGATGTGAAATCCAAAACAAGGATTCCATTTTTCAACGATCAACATTATCTCAGAGAAATTAAGATTAGATTTACATAAAGTCTGCATAACGTTGACATCAAACTAAAATATCACCACAAATAGGCTAAGATGTCACATGCTTTCCGTTTTTTCAGCGTTCGGAAAGTTCACTCACCTCTTCATCATTGCCTTTACTTTGTGTGGTTTGCTTCTCTTTGTTTTTATCTTTTTTACCAACAGCAGGCTGTTCTGTGCCTGTTCCCTTTTTCTTTTTATTTACAACTTTTGTGAAAAAAGCGGAATTCTGGTCGAAATCCTGTACAGAGAGACAAAAGAGAAAATCATTATTAATCAATAAATAAAAATAAGATCAAAAGATCATAGCTACAAACTCAAAAATTTGCACTCTCCCCTCACTACTTCCCAAAGGTAAAGAAAATTAACTTACATCTTCATCTGATGAGGATTCTGTTGGTCTACAATAAAAGCAGAATCAACTTTGAGGCATATATAATAATAGCAATGCATTGCATTAGCACATGTATAGGTTTCATATTTCTCACTCCTGAACTCTATCACAGCCAAAACTTTATGTTAACTGTTCCCTTATGAAACTTATATTATATAAGTATTATATATATTGAGGTAAGTGGTTGGCATCAGAGCAGCTTTCAGAAGGATGAGCGACATACTACATATTTACAACAGCAAGACAATGGAGCCAAATATACATAGACTGGAGCAACATGTTTAATGTTTAAACTATGTGCTGTCAACTCTTCCTTTGCACTCACAAAAGTTACTAAAAAATGAGTTGAGGCATTTGTTGGGTCTTCAGATCCTGTTAGTAATAAATTAATACTTACTTTTTATCTTTTTTATGTGACTTTCCTTTAGAGTCGGCAGTTTCTGACTTTTTTTGGCTTGGCTTTTTATCATCCTAAAACAGATAAGTTGATGGAATATTATGGAAGTTTTCATATACAATGGCAGTCAGTTTAATGGGCAAAAGAAAGAAGACGGCATGGGGTAAACCACCAACCTTTAGCAAGTCAATGACATAACAAAGTTTCCCTTGTGAGTCATATAGATACACAAACCACACTACTAAAAAACAAGTATCTCCAACGAATGTAAAACTGCCTAACAACCACTGTTTATTGTTACCAAGGGCAAGGCCCCATAAACAACAATGAGAGTGGAGCAATGTACAAGTTCTATGTTTGAATCTGTCCTAGTTTGAATCTGCACCTCAAGTGTCCTGGTGATTGACAGGTAGGCACCTTAACAACTCGGCCTTGACCCACTCCCACCTGGTCACACAAGTTCAAGCAAAAACATAAAATGTAAGAGATTTTTCAAAGCATCTTATTCACTTAACAGTGATCATTTCTCACTAGAAGAAGCTGAATACAGGTTGTTAGTTAGTTTATATCTGCAGTTAGTTTTAACATGCTGCACAGTCAAGCATTCACACAATACACAATATTACTCACAGTTGTGTTTTGAACCTGTTTTTCTAATTTTTTCCTTTCTCGTTGTCTCTGGAAAGAAAAGGAAAGGCAAAAGTCGCACAAACAACTGTCAATATCATTATCACAGGCTTACCGAAAACCTGGAAAAATCATGTGTTTAAGAAGACAAACAAGTGTACTAAAAATTTAGCTCTGGAAGCGCATTCAATTATTAGGAAAGCTTTGGACACTGCATGTACTGTACTCTCATGGATAAAACACCTTCTTTTAACTTCACTACCTTTTTTTTCGCTCTTCGTTTCTCTGCTCTTCTTTTTTCCTTTTCTTCTTCTGATATTAATTCTTGGGCATTTTTATTGATCTCCTGAAACAGACCATAGAAATACTTACACATACATCCAATAAGCCGCATTCCACAAACCTTCTGCACATATCTCCTTGCATTTAACAGCTGAACTAGCTCTGTCAGTGTTAGACAACATTCATACATGCCACACAGATTATTGCACATTCTGTAGTAGTTTGCATATAACATACTTATTAAGTAAAACACGAATCCAACAAATAAATAACGTACTTATTAGAATCCATAACAAAAAATGAATGCGTAATATACGTACATGCACCTGAGATCATTTCTTCTTGAAAAATACATGTATCAAACACCAATACACCACATTTTCTGATTAATTCAGGGCATCTGGTAATACACCCTCAAGTAAATGGGAAGACCACAGAAGTCTTCTGTCAAGTGCTCATGACCTGTGATATCGACAGGAGAATACCATGGCCTACACACGACAGTTTATGCAGGGCATCTCACTGTCTTTTGTCAATATAGATCCTAGTTCAAAGGAGTTCACATAAAAAAAATATTGATAAAACTTCTACATTTAAACCAATAGGAGCATCAACCTTGCGAAAATGACTTGTCACTACTTTCCTTCTCAAACCCTCACCAAACTGTTTTCCACAAGTTGCCTTCTACAAGTGTTATCCAATACCTTGTTGGTTGTGTCACATAATATACAGGGGAACATTCCACCCTATTAGGTCCGTTTGCCGTAGCATCTCCAATATACCAATTCCCTTACAGACAACTACTTAAGCCAACAGCCCTCGCAAGGCATCATGGTATTCAGTTACTGAGAGAGCATCTGTTGAAGAAATGGAAGCCATAAAAGCTCTTTCTTACCTCATCTGTGAGTTTGGGGAGTTTTTCTGAGATAGAAAGTAAAACAAGATAAAAGAGATGTTAGCATATGGAAATTATATGAAATGAAATAAAATAATGCTCAGATATGTCTTGCATAATATCTCTTCACAGCAGAAAGTAAGGAATTTACAAGGAAAACATATCAATTTGTTTGTTTGATTGACATATACCACAAATTCTTTAACTTATATGATGGTAGTGAGGTATGTGGGTGAAGGGAGGCGAAGTGCCTTGAGTAAATCATCACTTTTCCACAGGCACCAGACACCAGACTTAAAATGGCAGCCAAACCAACGAGAACAGGACTGGAGTGTAAAGGTCTCACCCCTCCCCACCCTGACATCCGTGATCACCTGGGTTGAGAATAATGCTTTAGCCATATCCAAATGTGCCAGTGAATGTCCTAACCTGTATTTATTAAAAATTTATTAAACAAACAAGCCTACAGGGATACTGCATTGTAACCTTGAAATGCACAGATATTTACCTGATCTTTTGGAATCTGAGATTTTTCCTCTATTTGGATAAATACGAGATGATAAAAACCCATCATCATCATCATCATCATCATCATCACTCTCATCATCTTCAGAGGAATCAAAACCATTGAAAGCCCCTACATAGAAACAAACCAAAGCATTTCTCCGTCAAGATCAAAGACTTTTTTTGTTATCTTACTTTCCACATTTTATTTGTAAATGAAACGCACAATGTATGCATAGAACAGAACAGAGGAATAGAAAGAGTTATTTTAACTGTATTAACAATGATATAATAATAAAATAAAGAAAGCTGACAAATCAAAAGTATATGAAATGTAAAACAGGAGTCAATGTGTAAAATAATTTCAACTGTTTAGTAACAGTGACCAAAATTACACTGTCTTGGGTAACATCACATGTGACCAAATTACTGAATAAGGGAAAAAAATCACCACTAAAGTAGGTATGAAGTCAGATGGTCAAAGAAGTCAGAATGAATTAAAAAATATCAATAGGATACAAGGTTACATTCTTAAACTATATTACCCTAAATGACCTCAAATGTCCATGATAAACCTGCTCACATTTCCTCATTCTGTGAGCTCTGTTTATTCTCTAATTGCGTTTTTAGGTTTGCTTGGAAGGCAGGATGATGTCCTACTGGAAAAAGGCAAGTTTCAACCCAACATTTTATGGCATTTATTCGTGGCAAAATGTGCATTTTGTGGTCGAAAACTTAGGTCATTTACCATATGTACTAATTCATAACCTTACTGAATCAAACACAAAGTCAGAAGGTCACTGAATTAGGCTCAGAGGCCAGTTATCAATTCTCACTTACTTGCAGGTTCATAGAAAAACACTTCTTTAAACTGGTGCAACATGTCAGCCTGAAAACAGAAGGGACAGCTGAACCATTACACTATCAACAAGTCAGGCACCATAAACCTCTGATGTCCACACACTCAGTCTGGACACTGAGACTTCCCTCACTTTAGATCCTGTTTTTACATCCCTGTCTAACACAGCTGGACATGTCGTTCATCCCTGTGCCCAGTTTTGATGGTCCTACCACATGCTGTCAAACAGAGCCACTGCTTAGATGACCTTAGTGAAGTTGTGCCAGCTGGGCCCAGCCTGTATTCTAGAATCATCTCATCATGTATCAGCAAAGTTCATACACTCTTACACATAAGCCAGTAGCAGAATCTTTCCAATTTCTTGTCTGAATTTGCCTCATCATAAAATCTTACCTTTTTCACCTCTGAAAGTATCACAGAATCTTCCAATTTCTACATCTGAATTTATCCTAAATCTTTCCATGTCCATTTCTGAATCTATCACAAAAAATTACCATTTTGATGCCTAAATCTACCATGGAATCTTACAATGTCGATGTCTGAATCTGTCATGGAATCTTACCATTTTCATGTCTTAATCTATCAAAGAAGCTTACCGTATTCATGCCCAAATCTACCAAACAATATTACAGTCCATGTTAGAATCTATCACAGAACCACATAATGCCCATGTCTGAATATACAATAGAATTTCTATTTCTGAATCTATCAGAGAATCTTACCATTTCTACTTTGGAATCCATCAGAGAATCTTACCATTTCTATTTCTGAATCTATCAGAGAATCTTACCATTTCTATTTCTGAATCTATCAGAGAATCTTACCATTTTCATGTCTGAATCTGAGTCCTCATCAGAATCCTCCTCCCCTGACAGCTTTTTGAATGCTAGACTTATTGACTGAAATTTCTGGAAAAAAAAAGATGTAACGTACCAGCATGGATAATCCTATCTCATGAAGAACACTCAAAAGCATTAATACAAACATGCATCCTGTCCCCTGACATTAGGGAAAAATACAGCAGCACATTTGTCCTTCTGACCATAAAAGTTGCCCAACATTTTCAAGGCTTAAAGGACATAAATATATCACAAAGAACACTTCATACAAACATGCACTTTGACATTGTTACACATGGAAACTAACAGCGAGTGTACTGGTTATTTTTACCTCCTTCATCAAAACGGTACATTTATTGTTAACTTACACTTAAATCATAATGCAAGTTTCAAATTAAAACGAACCTTATGTAACTTAAGTGCAGGTTTTACTGATGTTAACACTAAGGTAAACTCACAATACCAATTACATCAACCGGCCTCTTATCTATTTCTGTAAAACATCAATGCAACTACCAGGACACATTAATGCAAATGTATGTAATTTTTGCTAATTACAAAGAGGGACTCCTGATCATACCAGCATATTCATTACAGAGTTTTTCATTAATTACATACAATCTAGGAGAAATAAGTTTATTTTTCCACTTGTATTTATCTGGAAATAAGCTGGAATGTACAAAGCCTTTTTTTCCTTATTCAATTTTTGGGGTCTTGACTAGAGTATCTTTCTCATGATTAAACCAGGCCGGAATATCAGAGAGTAATTTATATGTGTGACAGAAGGACAAAATCATGCCCACTGGTCAGGATTGATGCCACACATGAACTTTACTTCCACACTCCTCCAAATTTTACTGAGCACTGATGTGCAGGCTGTTTTTAGGTGAATGACAGATGCAGAATTACGAAATTATTTCTTCCACTAACTTTAAATCATCAGGAAACATTTCACCTGATGTCTAAGTGTTTAAATTAGTACGAAATTATCCATGCACACGATGGTGCTTGGAAAGATGGCCAAGGAAACATGCTATCCTCTGATGTCATTCTGCTCAGACTGTATAACTACTGAACCTGATATACACTATATGCATTTTATTGAGGTTCCAGAGAGACAGCAGTATCAATGTAACAGAGGTTATCTGCAAACAAGTAAATGGGAAGCTTCACTGCATTTGTAATGCACAGAACCGGCAGCATGTAATCTCTCCCTTTTTGTTATTAAATATTGCCCCACAAATCTTATTCTTTGACTTACACAGCTGACTTTTAACCATCATACTCATCATACCAGTCATCAACCTGACTGACATATGGTAAGTAAAATGCTCTAGCTTCAGCCATGAAATACATCATACCAAGCAAATAAATGAAGACCTGTGCTTTGATAGAAAAACATTAACAGCAGCTGCCATTATACTGACCCTTGGAAATCTTATCTTAAGCATGTACTCAGAAATTATAAACTGAATGTACTTACTTTTATTGACTCCAGTGAATGGTTATGTTTTTCGGGGTGCCACTTCAATGCTAAACGTTTGTAACTGGTTCTTATAGAGTCAAAGTCTGCCCCTGTGAAAGTTAAAACCAGGTACAAATAAGACAACAGAAATCATATCTTGTGGTATGATGTAAAATGTCATATAATGGTCATTAAGGCACATGAATATTATAACCAGTAGATGTACATACATAGCTCAAAGTGTGAAGTGTCAACTCCAGTAGGTCTGACAGTCCCATGTAATTCAATACATAAACAACACCTGAAGCAGCAAACTTACAGGGTGGAGTCACTAAATTCATTAATACTTAATACGTTATGTACCTCATCAGTGTATTCGGTCTCAATAGGTTAGTGTGAGTAGGCACTGCCCACTAATCAGTAATATGCACAGAGTAAATAAAATTTAAACATGAAATCAGCCGACAGAGCTCTGCAGCAAAGAAAACTACATATCACCCTCAGTCTCTCTTTAGCTCTCCATCATGAACTGAAGACTAATCATCCAATCAGGTATGGTTAATCTTATAATAAACATTGGCATGACTGGCTCATGCAGCCACTTCCCCTAGAGTTTTACACAAACAAGACATCTAGTTATAATGATTGGAAGGGTTTTTGACGGAGTCAAGATTCAAAGACGAACATTTGCAAACTGTAATGCTGTCGCCTTCTGCTAGTATGGCATAAGTAAGGCTGTGGATGTATTATGAGGTTGAATGTTCACTTTATTTACAATAGTCCAAGACTGTTGGATGTTACTGTAAATGAAGACCGTGGAGGTGTTCCTCGTTAAAAAAACAAAGATTTGGGAAACGTGAAAGTAACAATTTGCTAGCTGCAACAGTTCATATAAGGCTTTATGGCATTGATGACCAGGTAGTAGCCTTTATACGCTGAGGGTCTAACGTTCTTATAAAGGATAGAAATTGATCGACAGGCTCACATAACCCTAGCTCCAACTATAATAATACTTTTACGCTTTCTTTTTTATTATTTGTTTTGTTTGTGTTAAACAATTTTGATGGCTGAATTTTGGGGAGAGAGGGGAGGGCAAAGATATACTTTTATCTTTTTTCTGCAACGCCTGGGCTCTTACTTTCTTTCTGTAAAAACAGATACTTGTTCAGCCAAGTATCCATACTTAAACAGTTAGGTTATCCTCTCAATGTCATTACCTTCTACACTGTAGTTCACTGTCTACCAGAATAAGAAACAAGAAGAGGTACAATTCTCTATCTAGTACAAAGAGGGATTTCAAAAGGAAAACGGTACTGTTTGAGCGCTAGCAGACTACAGGCAAAAAAATGCCATGTCAGCATAAGGATGTGTACAACAGCCTTTGATGCTCATTGACATCAAAAAGAGGTTGTAGAAGAAAGCTTTATGATATGTAAGTTATAGCTCGCAAGCAATATAATACGTCAAACAAAATTTGATTCAACACGCATATTACATTTCATCATCATTTGTCTACTTCTGAATGCTGGAAGGGAAGTTATCTTTTTGCCAAGTCACCATAGTACATTGACAACTTGAATGAATGAATACATGCCACTGTTGGATAAAATATAACTTCTTCAGAACTCTAAATTTCTCCGCGATACAATGATGGAGAGTTATCGAAACTAAAAGTACTAACCAGTTATCGAAAGTTAAAGTAAGAGTAAACCGGCATTAGGTTTAACTTTACAAGCTACAAACACAGTCAATCCATTAGGCTAACATGTTATTAACACACAAAAAAAACAGCATAACTTGATCTCACAGGAAACGTTTCCTATGCGGACAAAGTCCAAATCTTCTGTAGGTAAACCAAGATCAAAATCAGGCAACGTATCCCAAAATTTTGTGGCAGACGAAAAATATTCATTAAATTTTCAACATATTAGACATCAACAACCAAGTAGAAATCCTCACCATATGGCAATTCTAAGGCTTCGAATGCGTCTTCTGTAGACAATACCATTTTCCTCGATTTATCATCCAAGTGTATTGGAGCGCTTCATGCATTTAAATTGAAGCAAACTGTCAAGTTATTATTTCACCACGCATCCGCCATCTTGTCTTCAGGCATGTGAAATTGGTCACGTGACTGTCAGTGAGAACTCCCGAGAAGCGGTGAAACGAAAACAAGAGCACGTGGCTTCAGGTTGACAGTTTGTCCTTTCACTGGATATATGCGTGGATGTAGAGCCTAAAGGCAGATACACTAGAGCAGTATGTATGCAGATACTCAGTGGCTTTGCTCACGAATAATCCAGATTGTGATGAGATAAAACACTATGAAACAGTTCGTGTTGACATTTGTCGGAAATACTAAGAGTAAATAAGGAATACAGTATCGGTACTTACATAGACTGTTCACAATGGCCATGATACTCCTACAGTTACACCGACACCGAGAAGTCGTTCTGCTGGATATGCATGTCAGTGCAGTTCATTTGGGCTGCATCTCGAAAGTTGCATTCAAATTTGTCAGACGATTTCCATAAAATTTGCCAGACTATTTCTATATGATCGACAAAGCTAAATTAAAACTTTTTTTTTTTTTTTATAGGTATATGAACATTCTACATTTTCACGAATTGCTTGCTGGTATATAATAATACATAGCAGAAGCAAGAGGATATCTGGGGAGAACAGAACTCCCAAAATAATTATGGAGAGGTGGGAGGGGTGATACTGATAGGTGAAACGCAAATTGTTTTTACACTTGGAATGTCACTGTACATGATATTCTAAAATATATCAAATACTGAAGGTAAAATGAATTATCCACTGATATACATGAATTCACTAGGGCAGGGTCACCTTGACTCAAATAAGTGAAAAGAGCATTAATGTTACATAAATAATTGCAAAAATAACTGTGTCTGGTTTATTTGAAATCTAGTAAAAAACAGATGTAATTTTTTTGGAGCCCAAACTCCGCTAAATGCGTCTCCCCTGGCCAACAAAGTTAGATCATGTTTCACGAGCCAAGGTGCCTTATGGGCTGGGTTAGTCATGCCCTTGCAGTCGTTGTTGAAGGTAGTTTAAATAGGTCACTCATTGCTGAAATTAGTAAATTAAGTTTTAAGATAGTCTGAACTGAACAGTCAGTTTTGAGGTGCATCTAGCATCCTTTTCTTAGATAAATCACTGCTTCTGGTTGGGAGAATCTACTGCCTGTGTCAAGGAGAATCCACTGCCTCCATCAAGGCATAAAAACACTAAATGAAGATTCAGGTACACATAAAACGTTCGGGGTGGACAGTGATTGAACTCTGAAGTGTGTGGAAGCATTGCTCGGTAATTTTGCAGGTAAAAACTAAGATATATTAATGTTGAAAAAACTGAATTACTTGGTTTCAGAATTAAACAGAGAAAAATTTTATGCAATGAACAAGACCCCTACAGCTGGTTTCTATGGCGACAGGACACTAGTACCAGAATTCCAGCTGATTTATTTTGAGAAAATGGTGGTCAACCTATGATGACGTTTAGACATGTTGTATGCCAGGCATGTAGTTATTTGACAAGATGTTTTGTTAGGGCCAATGAAAATTAGGAACTACTGTTTTCGGTGTGTGTTCTGTGTGAAATTACTACATAAATAGTAAGGCTTTTTTTTTTTTTGGTGTTTTTATACCTCAAGCAGAATCCACTGCCTCTGTCAAGGAGAATCCACTGCCTCTGGGAGAAACTTCTGCTGCCTGGTGAAAACCACTGCTTGTCAAAACTTAGTGTGAAGGTACAGGTCCTCTTTAACATAACCTGACTGGTCAATACATGATCAGTTAACCAGCCGGTGGCCTAATTTTCAACCATTCATACAGTCAATATCACTGCTGTTTATGTCAGTGTGTGTGTTTCGGAGTGACCAAATGGCCAGTTAAATCCACTTTTTCCTAATGAGCTTGTTGATTTCCAGCAAAACTCCACATCATACATTTTCGTGATTCAGATGGACACTTTGTAGCCCAAATCCAAGCATCCACCAATCAGTGAACTGATCTCTGTGATTCCCAAAGAAATAATTTATCAAGTTGTCCCTGTCAGTGTATTTATTCCACTTGTACTGGGGACTGTGTCCCAATCAGTCAATAGGGATTGTGTCCCAGACAACCAATGCAGGACTGTGCCCCTATCAGCCAGTGGGAACTGTGCCCCTTATCAATCGATGGACTTTGTTTCAATCAATAAATGGGCCCCAATCAGCCAATGGGGACTGTGCCTGAAACTATCAATGGGGACTGTGTCTCAATCAATCAGTGGGAACTGTGCCCCAATCAGCCAGTGGGGACTGTGCCCCAAACTATCGATGGTCGAAGCCGACATTTCTTTACTGGCTGTCAGCCAAAATGGGCGTTCCAGGTCAATAACTGCAAGACCAGTTTCCAAAACGACAAATAACACAAACCACCAAAGAATTAGGAAAATATGTAAAATATAGAAACTAGGACGGATTCACATGAAGAGAAGCAGTCAACAGTTTTCAATGATGGCGAAAAGCATGATGAAGATTACTCTTTAATAACTTCTGTATATAGCCGTATTCATATGGGAAGTATAAGTCTGCCAAAGGTGGGGCATAAGTTGCACTCATTGGAATCCCTATACACTGTTGGTAAATGATGTCCCAAAATTTCGCAGAGATATTATTGAATGAAAAATTCAAGTAACTCCAATAACATCGAGATATCCCATGAATGCTAACCCTTGTATATAGTGGAACTGATGGAAGGCTTTGTTGCCCCATTAACGTAACGATGACCGGTTTTATTAAACACTGAAACAACTATTGACAAAATTCCAGTTCTTCAGTAAGATGTGTCGAGTTCTTAAGATTCCACATACAACTGACCCCTGATTTCTTGGTGATTGCACAAGAATAGTTGTTCCGAATTGACAGTAGGCCTACTTCTTACAATGCCTGTGTTAAGAGGGTAGATACAAGTTTTGTGGTACTGTACAGTTTCTCGACCCCTTAATAAAGCTCGCTTGATGGGGATTTATGAATTTTGGGAAGGCAGTAGAGTTTTGGTATATCGGTATGACGGGAAGGTACAGATATTCACCTTTCTTTAAGAAAATCTGGGTGTTTATTTAAATATTTCCTTCAGAGTATATGTCGCAATTAAGAATACGCTGATGAAGTGGTAGTGGCTGTAGTTGTGTTTAACTCCTGTACAAGAATTTGATAGTGATAATTCCTGCAAAGACAATATCATTATGAGCGTTTTCCGCTGGAACAATAACGTATTTTCTCTGAAGGACAGAAAGTACCAATTGTAGGGGAGGGTCATTCGGAACTTGTTTGATCGCTGGAAAAGCATTGGTATGAATACGGTGGATTGCATAAACAAACCTTTTGTTTACAAGCTCAAGACAAGCGTCAAGCACTGAAGGATCTACATACTTCCGTTTCGAGTATTTTTAAGAAAATTTTCAAGCGCCGCAAAAGGACGATTTTTTTTTTTATTATCTCATAATTATGTTCCTCGGTTTTCTATACTTTGAGACCTTCACAAGCAACTTGCGAAGATCATTATTAGATTATAATATTGATATTGCCAGTCATGACATGCTTACATAGGCTGTAAATAAAATTAGATGATTCAGAGTGACAAATGTAACTACCTAAATTTTATTTAGACATGCCAAAACCCTTAACTGTCTTCGTGTAGCTAAAGATTTTGGAAGCGATTGGTTTGTTATATTGGTAGGATATGCACAGTGGTTCTTGTATGTTGAAATAGTTTGGCACAACATTACAGACCTGTGTATGATTCCAAATTTGTGATATGATGATTAAGTCAAGACTTTTATGGAGATCATTTAGTTTTAGGAACAGTCTATTTTTAGTTGTTTTAGCTGTTGTGACTGGTAGATAAAGTCGAAAATTCGATGTATTGACATACACGCGTTACATGGGGTGGTGTAAAAATTGCCGAAGTAGATTTGACTTCTGCGACCACTTCACTTATTATTTAAGAGCAAGTGCAAAGATTGTACATACTATGAGCTGTTAGAGACAAACCTATCAGGTGGCTGACGGTCATGTAACTGTGAATTGACGTATGGAACTTTCTCCTGGCATGGCTGCTTTAACTTTTTTGATGGCATTTAAACAGGTGTGTTATGTTGGAATCGTGTTGCTGACTAGTTGTTACATTGCCATAACATTTTCATTTAAGGTATAAAGAAATACTGAACCAAGCTGCAGCATACAAAATATTTCCCTATCACGGATTTTACGTTCAGCATTGGAAACAGTATCCTTTGTAGAGGGATGAATTATGTCTAAAATTTGAATGCTGAATTACTCCCATCCATGGTCAGAGACAGAAAATGTTTGCCTTTACAAGCTGTCTTTTGCTGAGTGGGTGGCCAACATATTGTGGACCACATTTTCCATGAAAAGTAATTTGATGACGTAAAGCCAATGTGGGCTGTGCCCCAAGCAGTCAGTCAGCACTGTGCTCCAGTCAATCAATGAAGACTGTGACCTCATCAATGAATCAGGACTTTGCCTCAAATTCTCAATGAGGACTTTGCCCAAATCAATCAAAGGGGGCTGTGCTCCAATCAACCAATGAGATGGTGCTCCAATCAAACAATGGGGGCTGTGTCACAATCAATGGGGGATTGTACCCCAATCAACCCATTGGGGTTTGTGTCCAAATCAATGGTGGCTGTCCCAGTCAATGGAGACTATTCCCCAATCAGTGGGGACTGTGTATAATTTATATTTAGTAATCCAGTAATGATAGCCATACAAGTGTACTTCTAGAATCTTGTTCATGGCATTCATAACAGGATGATCCAAAAATATCTAAGTTGGTAATTTGCTGAATTGGTCAATATATTTACTTACTTTATTGTTGCACAACTCGGTACCGATAGTCAGAAATTTTTCACTAACCTCATGGTGATCAGTTTTATGGGCGAAGGAAACCAGAGTTTCAGAGTTTCCTGCATAAACCACTTAACTTGAACAACTTACTGACAAAGTGTCTCACAAGTGATTCACGGAATTATGCACACCTTATTGGTCTAATGGCCTTCAGTGAACATTAGACTGCCAGACAGTGTGTAGCCAGTCACTTGAAGACTATCCACTGCTTACCGTCACAACCAGTGAGAGCTGAAGAACCTACAAAGTGCCTGCCCACACCTTGTGTCCTCGCACTTGAATAGACACGGTCCTGTAACCACTAGGCCATAGTCTGCTTCCTGGTCAATACACATGCACAATGTGAGAAATAGAACACTTGGTAACACAGATTAAAGCAATAGGGCTTTATTACAATCAGTGGTTCATGAAGAACATATATATATATAAATAAAGCTTGCAACATCACTTTGCAAAAATCCAAAAGAGAAAACATTCAAAAAGAAAAAAAAATAGGAAAATTAGTTACATTACGAAAAGTAATGTTGAAAGAAAAATGGATCACACAAATTGTACACAAAATTGTGCATGATGTGTGTAATAGGGTTTAGACTTGTTTTACATAAGAGTACCTCAACGCTGATAATACATCATAAGATATCCCACCCTCTTATCCATAGCACTGAAAATATAGGCATGGTTTTGGGTGTCCATATCAACGTTTGATTGTTTTTGCCCTTTAAAGCCTGTGGATTACTTCAGTTAAATACAGAAATGTTCCTATTTTGCAGGAGAGCGATCACAAAGTGTCCTGCTTTCAAAGCACTCTAGAATCCTGTTGTTTAAACTTGGAAATCTGAGACAAATCGTCTACTGAGAGATCTGGGAGTAATACCAAATTCAACATCAAACCAAAAACTCGATCAAGGTAACATAACTTTAGTTTTCCTAGGATAATTTAAATTAAGTGCCAGCAGAGCCTGTGAAATTAAAAGAAGGCAGTTCAGTAAGGTTGTGTTGTGTTTAAGATTTTCTAGTCTGACTAGGGTCTGCTTCGGCTAGCTGGACTGCCTCTACAAGCCCATGACCATGAACAATATTTAGACTTAGAGTTTGTGTATGATGACACACCTGGTAAACCAGGTAACCATCTACATGTTATTTCTGTATCCGTGATAGTTTGTAGACATCTGACAAACCAGGTAAACATTTCCATAAATATTTGGAGATACTGTGTGGTGGGTTCACTGGCTTACAGTTCCCAGACAGTGGTCAGTGCAAAGAGTCATAAAAAAAACCCCTCCCCTCCCCCTCAAAATGCAAACTACCACAAGTAGACATACTGTGTGTGATGAGAGACTAAGATGGCAACTAAAAATATTACAGATTTGATAGATACATAAGCCATATGTTCATATGTTTTGTAATAAGTTATGATTTAGACATGACATGATTTAAGCGAGCCTGATTCCAGTAGAGTAGTAATATTTTGGCTAGTGCTGATATGCTGAACATGGATTCAATCAAGGATGCGATTCTGCACATAATTAAACAGCCACACTGACATTCTAGGGTCTAGGCACATCAAGATACATAACTTAATATTAAGAATTTAAAAGTCAAATAAGTATTAATGATACAGGTACAAGTAAATTATTAAAAAACAAAGGCTTTTCAGTGTTTTTAAATGAAATATGTACTGTGAAAAACATCTGAAATATGTTTATGTTAAATAATGCAAGGCTGTTTCTGTCAGTAAGGCTTAAAAATATTGTTTAAGAAAGTGAAATTGCTCTCCTTTGAAAATCTAACCTGAACATTGCCAATGTAACACCGCCTTAGAATCATTCAAAAGTCCATTCTTGAAACATTTTTGTAAGTCAAGCATAAGTTCAAACTACATAGAATGTTCATGGACTATACTCAGAGAGCTTGTGTTTGGGTTCAAGTAATTCCTGGTGTCCACCCTGATCTGAATGCAGATGCTGTCAGTCTGCCATGTAACCTGTGTTTTTGCACGCATTGTCATCATAAGTTGAAAGTAATCATGAAGTGAAGGAATAATTCAGGTGTCATTAATTTGTGCCATACCTTATATAAATTTATTGATGGTGTTCATTTCTATTACTCCTTTTGTTTCCTCTTCTTCATCAAGAGACCTGATGATGACAGGTGTGTGTGGCCTCTTATTTCCATGTGTTGTAATCCACCCCTGATTTTGGCACCAAGCACTTGCCTACCTGAACATTACATTACAATCAACAGAGCCATGTGTAATGTAAGCCAACAAAGAAACAGATCTTCAAACTGATCTTGGATCAGATAACAAACATCCTGTATTTCACCTAACTTTTAGGATCTAATGCACTTTGATAAGCACATAAAGGCCTTAAATTGATAGTTTTGATTCCAATAGATATGTCTTTCTGACAAGAAATAAATCATACTTGACAAAAAACTCTATAAGCTCCATGTGAAGAGGATGAATCAATCATAATAAAACGTTTCACTTGAAGAATGCTAAAGGTATTCACACAGGCTTGCAGTCTATGATAAATTGCTTCTGCAAGGTAATGATGCATCACCCACAACCAAATCACTATACATAATATAAATGCAACTGTTCACTGTCATAGCTACAGATTACAAGTTCCTGATGATGCAGACGCTATGTTGCTGTTGTTTTGCAATGAAGATACTTAGAATGAGGTTAAAGACAGTTTCTGCAATGGAAAATCCAGGGTTACATCTGTAAATATACAACCATGCACACTGTCTAGATTCTCCTTTCCCAAGCTGTTCTGTGTGGAATAACAAGGACGTTGTTGTATGGTCACGTGCACAGTCTGGATTAGCACGCTGTCCAGGTTTCCCTTTCTCACGCCTTTCCATGTGTGCCCTCAGACATGTACAATGTACCCGTGTGATGTTGGTCTACACACGTGAGCAGTCTGCATGAGCACACTGTCTAGATTCTCCTTTCCCAAGCTGTTTTATTTGGGCCAACAAAGAATAGAACCCGTGTGATGTTGGTCTACACACACGATCAGTCTGCATGAGCACACTGTCTAGACTTTCCTTTCCCAAGCTGTTCTATTTGGGCCAACAAAGAACAGAACCTGTGTGATGTTGGTCTACACACACGATCAGTCTGCATGAGCACACTGTCTAGATTTTTCTTTCCCTTTTGTTTTATTTGGGCAAACAAAGACATGAACTTGTGTGATGTTGTTCTACAGACATGTGAGCAGTGTGCATACGGTCTAGATTCTCCTTTCCCAAGCTGATCCATGTGCAAACACATGCAAACTGTGTGACTGTTCTGCAGACATGTGAGGAGCCTGCATGAGCACATTTTCTACCTTCTCCTTTCCTAATTTGCCATGTCTGTACTAATAAACAGCCGTAAAATAGATATGTGAATATCTAAAAGGCTTCAAAACCACCAAGTCTGAATTTTTTAAGTACAGTACAGTAGCAAAACACAAATCAGTAAATGAATTCTGCATAGCATCCTCACTGACTCCTGTTACCGAGTGCACCAGACTGAGACACTGGTAAGACTTCACATAGACAAGACGGAGGTCTCAAACTTTGTGTTCTAAAATAGTATGTGGCCTCTGTCTAAAAGGAGTACATAAATGACATTAATATCATAATAAAATGCCTCACTGAAACAATATATTTGGAATAAAGAAAAGACAAGTATGGTTGTATACAAATAACAACATAATTTAACAAAGTCATAATGAAGTTCAGATTCATAAGTATATGTGCCTTTTAAAAAAAGTGTTCAGCATAACAGAATAATACACAAATTAAAAGGACCATAAGAATTATCTGCTTTCAAAAATGTACAAAATATATGAACAAAAAGTCTGTAAAATGAACAGATATGGGAAACTTGGTCAGGGAGGTGAACAAATTCTGTTCTCTCCACTGTCTCTCGTTTCCAAAACATTAGATGAACAGGTAAATGCAAATTAAAACCGGTTTTCCACATGCAGTTATTCTTGATATAGACATAGTACAGGAGAATATGAATAAAATAATAGACTGGACATGGTGCAATGTATACACATATCTGGTAAATAAACAGATGGCTGTTTAAAGAATACTAAGGAAGACTTTTTAATTTTAATATCATCGTCATAAATGTAGAAATTTTCATTACTACAAAAACCAGTAGAAGTTTCCTTCAGCAATTTGGGAATCAGATACACTATTTTAGCTAAGGTGAGGATTTGACCTTCATGGTACATGTATTCTGATGTAAGTGGTGTTATATTACATTCAGCAAGGCAGAAGCTTATACCTGTTCGTGAGCAAGATTCCCAAGAAACTGCCAACCTTTCAGCCAACTTTTCTTCAGCATGATAACATTTCCAAAGTGTAAAATCAAGAGTTGGAAAGTTCATTCAGGTCAAAACATAGAGTTTATATGCCACTAAATACATGTTACATTTTGCTTTCTAGCCCATTAATTAGGCCTCATCAAGCTGAGAATTTGATTGTAATATCGAATTCCACCAAGACTAGCATTACACATGCACACAAAGGCAAGATAGGCCAACCGAATGAAAACTGGTAACAGGTTATCTTGAAAGAATGAATTAATGAAACTGGAAGAATCAAACTAAATCTGGCAAATATTTATGTTATGATGGAAAATTTAAGCACTTGCTAAATTTAACACCACATTAGCAATTTCATAGCTAATCAGAGGAAAAAAAATTAAAAACTCAGTATATGAAAGGGAATTTGTTTCATAAACTTAAGAGTGTAAATGCATTCACTCAGATAAAAATTCTTCAGACATGCTCAACATTTTTACAACTGAAATCACAAGTTAATAGTCAAGAATATTTCACATACATGTCGGTGGTCAGGATCATCACTGGAGGAGATGCTCCAACATTTACAATGCTACGACACCTTGTCATGTAAATATACCTGAGGAATGTTTTAACACAAAGCCACAGGTAAAAGAGAGAGCAAGACCTGGATTTGAACACAGCCTCAGACCAGATGTGTTTTCTCCGAAAGACATCACCACCAGAGTCTTACACTCATCTCTCAGTTACAGGTGGAAATTTGACAGGTGGACACAAGCTATGTCCTAGTACATGAAGATGTATGTATTTATATAATGAATTCATAAAGTGTAGGAATTTTTCAAGCTCACAACCCGAGAGTGTAAAACTTGATAAGGAAACAATCACAATGGTTTTTTCCTATGTCAGCAAGTCCAGAATTCACCTACATGATACTGGGAGTATACAACAAACACAGACCAATGACCAACTGGTCAGCATAAACCAGCACGCATACACGTTGTATATGCAGACAGACAGTTAGCAGTATCCTGATGTTATTATACACAAAACTCAAGCATATCCATCACAAATATCGTAACAAATGCGTGAGAGTCAACATGAACACTGCATATGATCAGTAGATGGGACACGGACACAGAGTTTAGTCTCTCAATACATTAACCAACAAGTCCACACATAAAATGCAACAAAATCATACTATCTTGTAACATTTAGGCGTTACTTATTTACCCTGCATCACAATGACCCTGAAGTGTCAAGAACGCCATCTGCTCAAGGAGATTGCAATACATTTGTCACAAGGGAGACAAACCCTGGACAGAAAGGTACCTGATCATCCAGTAAACACACTTAAGTTTTGTTCAGCATTGAAAAACAAACAATTCAATAATCAACAAACCACAATGTACAAGGGTTAAGGTATGAGTAAATTAAGCTCCACTATTCCAACCAAAACATGAATCATACCTCTGAACCTCTAACAAAAAACGTTCAACACATGTTTCAACCATGAACTCTCAATCAATCCATTAAAATATCAGCTTTCTTAAAAGTGAACACAATAAATGTCTTCATGATAAAATGTATCCTGGTGCCAGAGTAGACAGCTTTCAGTCATGCCCCAAGAAGGAGGAGCCTAGTTTGTCAGCACTGAAGGAGATGGGAGCATTTCATCTTAGGACCAGAACCATGATCGGTTTTTCCTTCGTTGAATTTTCTTGGATTCTTTGCCACTCTGTTTCTCTCTGGTCTGAAGGATAAATGCATCATGTCAAAATTAACGCAGTTTTGAGGGAATAATATCAGACTACCTGAACATCTCCCGAAGTTTACATATATCTACTCTAACAATATACTTAAAAGAGATAAACACATATTTATTTAGGCCAAGTGGGGTGAAACCCAGTAGAATTTTTCTTAAGCTCACATGGTTGCTTCTTACACAGTCACTGTTGAAGCTAGCACTCGTTTAATGGTAAATCATATTACACACTCTTTCTTTAATTTAAAACTTCAACAAACAGGCTTACCTACGACCGCAGGGTATTAATTCAAAGCGTTTTTTGGGCCAGATATCTACAAAATATTGTCCCCCTTCAGTGACACAGATTCTCTCAAACAATGTCCATGAACACATAACCACACAAAGAACATCACACATTCATCACTATGTACTACAACATTCATAACACACCAAATCAACACAAGTGTTCCCTTTTACAAAGCTCCATACCAAATCTATAAATTAAACAGCTGCTGTTCCTCCCTCATGAATTCTGCATGTTGTTTATATGGGTATGAAGCCATATTCCAGAATATTTCACATACAAAGTTGTGAAATCATTATTTACAGGCTATATTCAAGTACAGTTTACTTCTGCAATGATAGTCAGATCTAAAGGTGACCCACAGAAAACCTTGACATGTCCCCTGCCAATGGTCACCTTCACATGTAACCACAATTCATGAACTTGTGTTCATGACCATTTGTTGTTAATAACTGGGACATGTAGAGGCACAAGTCCAAGGTACCGTGTTACCAATGTTTAGACATTGCCATGGGCCAGATCAGTTCACAATTTCCATACAATACTTCACCATTTTAATCCTTGGCATCCTGATGTTTGGGATCAACTGCACAAAAATGTAGCCATGTTTTAGCACAGGTAGACTATACATATTGTAGCTTTGCACACAACTGTGAAGTCATGAATTCAATGTTAGGTACGATGTCCTCACAAGTGAATACAAAATAATACATCATGTACTCCTAAACTTGTATGAACATCCTGGGTATTTTCATGTACAATCATGTAGATATAAAGAAACATCCACATAGATCACCAGGAATTGCAGTCCTTGAATATATGACAGTAAGTACCTATGACTTCACGTACCAGTAGCTGAATACTATGACCTCTCAAGTTCCGGTAGCTGAATACTATGACTTCAAGTACCGGTAGCTGACTACTATGACCTCAAGTACCGGTAGCTGAATACTATGACCTCAAGTACCAGTACCTGAATACTATGACTTCAAGTACTGGTAGCTGAATACTCTGACCTCAAGTACTGGTAGCTGAATACTATGACCTCAAGTACTGGTAGCTGAATACTCTGACCTCAAGTATTGGTACCTGAATACTATGACCTCAAGTACCTGTGCCTTAATACCTACATGCAGATAAAAGGTATCCGGATTCAAAATGCAGCCATCAAATATGCACAATCAAATCCAGCAGTTCTGGTTATTATCCTAGACTTGTGGTACATACATGTACAGTACAGGTGCACTGAGCATTCTGTTAATGGTTAATGCTGTTATCAGTTCACCACATCAAAGCGTGTTACAAAAAACAAATTACGTGAGCACCACAAAAGCCAGGTTACATACAACAAATGCAAACAAGCATATCATGCAAATGAAAAAACACCATAAAACAATAATATTGCTGAGAAATGAATCCAATTTATTGTTCATTACTTCAGTCAGATCCATTTAAAAGCGAACATTTTTTGTAAGACAATAACAGATTTAGTTACTGTGCTGAAAGGAACTTTTCTCTGAAATTCTGACATGAAGTTTAAATAACTGAGGAACTCCACAGAAGAACAAGCCTAACATTAAAAACATGACATGCCATGAGTTTCCCAAAACCTTTCATGTCCTTCAAAAACTTAAGTAAACATTGTGCAGCTTGCTTTGATTTCTTCATCTACTCTGCAGCTAAAATATTGTTGATACCACATAAACTGATCAAATTTAGCATTTAAACTAAAACTACAGGCATGATACTATATTTACATCTATTATAGAAGCTTTCAGCATAACCTCTGACACATGCGCAATTCCTTACATTGTAAGGCCAACAATGGCCTTACATTTTAAGGCCACCAATGGCAACAATGGTTAACATTTTGTGACTGTTCACACAAGTTTACATCAAAAGAATGGTTCTGTCAACTGTGAAGTTACAAAAGTAGCTTGCATAACCTGTTGCAACAATGATGTGACATCAATACCATACAAAACTGAACACCATTCGACGCTGATATGCCGAGCTCATCAACTACGTGATTTCAGAATACCAGGTAGTTGAAAATTTTATTTTTTGTACGCCTATGCACAACATGTAACTACAATCTACAACTGATAAACTACATGTACTTTTATTCATGGAAAAGTATTAAAATTGGGCTTCCTCAGGTAAAATTGCAATGTTTTCTTAGCCTTTGTCCTGCATGTTACATACTGTTATAGACAATCTAAACAGTAAAGAAGATAAGTAAATAGGTTATCACTATGTTATGACAGAAATACTATACTACATGTTGTTCCAGTGTTCAGAACCAAAATCACACAGTAACTAACATGTGTCAATTTGCCTGAAATATCAGAAATCAAGCAGGATTCACTTAGTGTATCACATGCTGAATTGTTTAAAATCAGGAATGAAAGAAAATAAAACCCCTCACTTTTCACAAAAACGAGATAAAAAGGGTAAATACATGTAATAAGAACAGTGGACATAAATTCACAATTATGATCCTGTCATATATTCTTTGTAGATAAAAAAAATGTAGGAAACTTCCCTCTGCACATTTAGTTAAAGATATAAATTTATATCCTGAAACCTTCAATTCATATTTATACCCTAGTATGCAGATGATTCCCCATGCAAAATGAAGTGTCCCGCACTATGTAGTGGCCAGTTTTCTAGAAAAATGAGCCCTCAAGGTCTTGCCTACTCAAATTAGGCTTAAAGTGAAAGACAGCTCATGTTCTGAGTTAAGTTTACAAGAAAACGGTGGACAATATTCTGTTTATTTTGGTAAAGTATTTTTTCTAACAGCTACTTTGACAGTGGAAACTGACCTCTAACCATGCTCCATCACCTATCATGAAACAGCCATTCTGTCTGGGCTGTGACGTAATTGTTCCATGCACGAAACACTCTTGTAACCTGAGACTGTAGTAAGCTGCTAGGATTGTGTTTGTAACTTAAATATATATTCCAGTTTATAACATGAAATGATCAAGAAACTTACTCCTGCCACATCACAATGGTCTGGAAATACTTTGCAATGTTGTTCACACTTGTAATTAAAACATGTAACATTAAAACAGTGTGCTGTCCCTATCCTATTACATGTTACATTGACAGACAACTCCAAACTTTTAAGTCACAGCTTATAAAGGGCTGATATCTCCTAGCTCTCTGATTGGTCAATCCGTCATAAGCTTAAAAGCATGGGAGCCTTCAGATCCCCAGCCGGCAGCACAATACTCCACACTTCAAACTAAGACAATTCATGACACAAATTCATACAAGATTTTTATATTCAAGAGAGGATTTTAGAATCTTTTCAATGAACAGTACCTCAGTCATGAGCTGTCTGTTCCTTTAATGATGTGTCAACTCACACACCTCATGCAGGAACTGTTCACCTGGCATGATAGGAAACCTTGCGACATGCACTAATCTCTAATGGGGTGTCTTTTCCGGTACAATGATGACTTGGTCCAGACTGAATTGGCCACTGTTTTCTTTCAATGTATGACTGTACCAGTTTGCCCAAAGGTCACTGCAAAGGCTGAACGGAATGAGCAGCATACCTTAGGCTTGAAATATTTTCAGCAGAAAAGTACCACCATTGAAACTGAAATTTCTAACAAAAGCACAAACAATCAATAGCGAAAAAACAAACAAAAAACCATTCAGACTGCATTATGAGCCCACAATGTAATGCTCTTGCTGCACAAAAGGCTTGAAAATTAGACCAAATATGGCAGAGAGAAATATCTGCAGGCACAATAATATTTTCCAATAAATGCTCACTGTAATTAAGCCATAGAACTAAGATAAGGCTGGTTAATAAAAATGTACCAAACTGAAGCCAGACTTATATCCTAATACCAATTTGTAAAGCCGAACAAATGAAATCTTAGTGCTGGTATTAAAGATCATTCTTGACACAGTTTTGAACACCTGGCTCGAGAGCAAAGCATAAAAATGAAAGATACATATTGTCAGCAGTTAGTAAACCTTTATATCTAATTTCCTTCAGCTTGTTAAATAAGCTATATGTCCCTCGGTCACCATTTAAAAGTGATCATTACACACGATTTACCACTGTAATGAAAGAGATAAAGTCGTTGGATAACCAGTACCATGATAGGACAGTGTGAGTGTACAGAATCTGGAGATGGCACTGAGTATGAGAATGATGAAGGAAATAATAACACATGTACACTGTACAATGAATGATGGCAGCATTTAATACAGTATGGGGACTAATGGCATAAACATATGGCCAACAAATATGAAAGGACTGGAATTTCTCTGTGTAATTGAACATGGGGCTACCTCGTTACACAACATAAAGGAAATAAAACCAAAGTTATTCCCCTTGAGTAATACAGCAATAAAATATAACTTTTGATTCAGGGCAAACAGATTGTACTATTAAGCATGTCTGTTTTCTTCTTTGTGCTGATTTCATCCTGTTATTTTTGCCTGCTATATTTGCTTTACGTTCTCTGTGGTTCTGAAAACACTGTGATATGAATAAATCAAAGACAAAGAGGTAATGTTTAAAATGTACATGTAGTAGAATTATAAATTTGAAAATAAAATAAGAAAAAAAATGAGAAAACACGAAACGATATACATGTATATCCATGTCAAAATATCAACTATATCCAGATTTGACTTTTAAAACAGGCAGAGAAATAACATTTTGTTTCCTGTCCACGCTATACTGGCTTTTGATGTGATACTGGGTAAACATATTTGAGACTCCAGGTAAAATGGACACTTCTGATATATCTCAGTACTTGATGTTGTTAAAAAAAAATATATAAGAGATAAAATATGGAAGTACCTGTATGATGGTTGGTGTGTTCAGGTTCTATGTGCATTTAGCTGTAGCTGCGCACATAAGTTTACTGTTAGTGTTTCGCGATTCCACGGTCCGGTAAGCCACTGCATTACAGGTTGGTTTTTTAGGAACTAGGGGCTTGTTATACATGTAAGTACATCTACTAGCCGTGTAGTTCCAGCTACCTCTCGCGAATATGACTTGGTCACGAATCATGCTACAAAAAATTGCTATGATACTTTTTTATAAAACTCAGGCACTAGCTTACCGGCATTTTGTTATAGATTTCCATTTTTAACAGTGACCTTGAGAGCTATACCAGAAACTCAGTAGAAACACATAACAGATATCTAGTCACTAACAATACATTAAAATCTGAACTTTGCTTATAGCAAACAAAAAAAACAATGATCCAAACTAAATATATACAGAGAAAACACCTCAAAAAATAGCACCTATGGAAAGGCTGGTGTATATACAGACTACATGTAAAATGAGCAAACCAATGTACCGAGCGGCTTAGCGCCCAGGGGCAGGGAGTGGGGACAATATGCCATTATCCGAGCAGGCTAAAGCCAACTGGTCAGGTGGATATGAGCAAGCAAACCAACAAAGTGGAAAGGTACAAATGACCAAACATAAACAAGTGGTGAAGTTCCGAGCATCATGCATCAACAATACGAGGAGGCGAAACAATAGCTGGTGTCATACCCAGACTCCTTTTGGTGGGTAGACCAGGTCCGAAGAGCAGTCTAAATCTACAGGCTGGGACTCTATCTCCTGCATGGACTGAAAGTGACAGTAAAACACAGAAGGTCACACTCATTTGTCTCAGAAGCTAAACTTCAGGAATTCTTCACGACATTAACTTGCTAGCAAAGTATTTCAGATGACATGATAAAAATTATTGTCTGGTATACACAAACCACATCTCCTCAGACTCAATGGCCTTTCCCACTTATACTGAAGTTCATACTTACATACATGTACCCAGGATAAGAGCAGTACAGTCAGATTCACAACAGACACTGAGTGGTTGGGCTCACCTTTCTGTCCCCACACTTCAGTGTTCTCAACACCTTCCTTAACACCTCTATCCAGCTATGCATCTCTTCTGGAGAGTCAGTCTGTTGACATACATGAACAAACATGAGAAACATTTGGACATAGACCTGTCACTAATATCAAGGTGGGGTAAGAAAGTTTTAACACCTGAACACAGACATGTCGCTAATATCAAGGTGGGGTATGAAGGTTTTAACACCTGACCAGAGACTTGTCACTAATAGAAAGGTGGGGTATGAAGGCTTTAACATCTGAACACAGACCTACTGTCACCAATATCAAGGTGGCGTATAAGGTCTATAACGTCTGAATATCACATTGTTACAAATGTCAAACATCTTGAACATTTTACAGTTGGTTACATAATGTACATGTAGATAATTTGTTTCTAAGGGCTTAATTTATGCTTAGGGTAATGAATGTTAAAGGAAACATGCCAGACTCTCTTTCATAAAAATTTTAGAAGTTTGCATGATTATTTTTGTCATAAAGACTGAACCAAACGAAGCAGGAAATCTGAGGAAGTGCGTAAATCCCACGATTCAGCTCAATGCTACAATCAACTAGAATGTGGTAGATCTAAGTCTGTCATAATACACAACATGCACAATGTAACAGATGTTAGATCCATCTACTACTGGCACGGCTATGGTTTTTGTCAGTTTGCCTAATACCTTGTAAGGTGCAATACTTTTCTCCTCATTTGGTCTTGATGTTAGATCCATCTACTAAATGCATAGCTATTGTCTTTGTCAGTTTGCCTAGTACCTAGTAAGGTGCAATACTTTTCTGCTAGTCTGGTCTTGATGTTAGATCCATCTACTACCTGCACAGCTATTGTTTTTGTCAGTTTGCCTAGTACCTAGTAAAGTGCAATACTTTTCTCCTAGTTTGGTCTTGATTTTAGATCCATCTACTACTGGCACGGCTATGGTTTTTGTCAATTTGCCTAGTACCTAGTAAGTAGCAATACTTTTCTCCTCGTTTGGTCTTGATTTTAGATCCATCTACTACCTGCACAGCTATGGTTTTTGTCAGTTTGCCTAATATCTAGTTAGGTGCAATACTTTTCTCCTCGTTTGGTCTTGATGTTAGATCTATCTACTACTGGCTCGGCTATGGTTTTTGTCAGTTTGCCTAGTACCTAGTAAGCAGCAATACTTTTCTGCTGATTTGGTCATGATGTTAGATACATCTGCTACCCGCATAGCTATGGTCTTTGTCAGTTTGCCTAGTACCTAGTAAGGTGCAATACTTTTCTCCTCGTTTGGTCTTGATGTTAGATCCATCTACTACTGGCACAGCTATTGTTTTTGTCAGTTTGCCTAGTACCTAGTAAAGTGCAATACTTTTCTGCTAGTCTGGTCTTGATGTTAGATCCATCTACTAAATGCATAGCTATTGTTTTTGTCAGTTTGCCTAGTACCTAGTAAAGTGCAATACTTTTCTGCTGATTTGGTCTTGATGTTAGATCCATCTACTAAATGCATAGCTATTGTCTTTGTCAGTTTGCCTAGTACCTAGTAAGGTGCAATACTTTTTTGCTGATTTGGTCTTGATGTTAGATCCATCTACTACTGGCACAGCTATTGTCTTTGTCAATTTGCCTAGTACCTAGTAAGGTGCAATACTTTTCTGCTGATTTGGTCTTGATGTTAGATCCATCTACTAAATGCATAGCTATTGTTTTTGTCAGTTTGCCTAGTACCTAGTAAAGTGCAATACTTTTCTGCTGATTTGGTCTTGATGTTAGATCCATCTACTAAATGCATAGCTATTGTCTTTGTCAGTTTGCCTAGTACCTAGTAAGGTGCAATACTTTTCTGCTGATTTGGTCTTGATGTTAGATCCATCTACTAAATGCATAGCTATTGTCTTTGTCAGTTTGCCTAGTACCTAGTAAGGTGCAATACTTTTCTGCTAGTCTGGTCTTGATGTTAGATCCATCTACTACCTGCACAGCTATTGTTTTTGTCAGTTTGCCTAGTACCTAGTAAGGTGCAATACTTTTCTGCTGATTTGGTCTTGATTTTAGATCCATCTACTACTGGCACAGCTATTGTCTTTGTCAATTTGCCTAGTACCTAGTAAGGTGCAATACTTTTCTGCTGATTTGGTCTTGATGTTAGATCCATCTACTAAATGCATAGCTATTGTTTTTGTCAGTTTGCCTAGTACCTAGTAAAGTGCAATACTTTTCTGCTGATTTGGTCTTGATGTTAGATCCATCTACTAAATGCATAGCTATTGTCTTTGTCAGTTTGCCTAGTACCTAGTAAGGTGCAATACTTTTCTGCTGATTTGGTCTTGATGTTAGATCCATCTACTAAATGCATAGCTATTGTCTTTGTCAGTTTGCCTAGTACCTAGTAAGGTGCAATACTTTTCTGCTAGTCTGGTCTTTATGTTAGATCCATCTACTACCTGCACAGCTATTGTTTTTGTCAGTTTGCCTAATATCTAGTAAGGTGCAATACTTTTCTCCTCGTTTGGTCTTGATCTTAGATACATCTACTACCTGCACAGCTATGGTTTTTGTCAGTTTGCCTAATACCTAGTAAGGTGCAATATTTTTCTCCTCATTTGGTCTTGATGTTAGATCCATTTACTACTGGCACGATTATGGTTTTTGTCAGTTTGCCTAGTACCTAGTAAGTAGCAATACTTTTCTCCTAGTTTGGTCTTGATTTTAGATCCACCTACTACCTGCACAGCTATGTTTTTTGTCAGTTTGTCTAGTACCTAGTAAGTAGCAATACTTTTCTGCTGATTTGGTCTTGATGTTAGATCCATCTACTACATGCATAGCTATGGTCTGTCAGTTTGCCTGGAACCTAGTAAGGTGTAATACTTTTCTCCTGGTTTGGTCAAGACTACTCCCCCCATAAATCTGACAGCCATTAGCTGAATGAAATCTTCTTCAACTATGCAATCAAACACTAATCAAAATAATAAACTACACAAAATACTGTTCAAGGTGCTCATGTATTCTACCATATATCTTTTTTACATCCTACCTGTATGTAATATATCCTTTAGGCAGTAACAGTGTCAAAAAAATATCAAGGTCACTATCAATGTACCAAATAAGGTGGAATACTTTTCTCCTAGTTTGGTCTACATTACTCCCCTGATAAATCTCAGCCATCAGCTGATTAAAATCTTCTTCAGCCATGTAATCAAACACTAATCAAAATAATAAACTACACAAAATACTGTTCCAGGTGCTCATGTACTCTACCATATATCTTTTTTTCATCCTACCTGTATGTAATATATCCTTTTGGCAGTCACAATCTCAAACAAATTGTCTCGTCCAGAATGAACACTGCAACAAAATTTTAACAAACTTTCATAAAAAAAGCTCTCTCATCATCAACAGCTTAAAGATGACACAACTCTTAGAATCTTGTAAAGTTTATATCAGATAAATATTATAATAGCGACTTACCATACATGTCCTCTACCTTCCTTAGGTCTCTGACTAACTAAGAGGGTAACAACCTATCGTGCATTTAAGGGTTAGATTTCTTTAGGCCTGACACATAACTTAGTCACATGAAGACAGTGTCTTCTTGCAGACATATCATAAATTTACATAGATATATTACTGTAATGTCATGCTAAAAACACCAGTCATGACAATGAAGTATTAAAACTACTTTTTTCAATCTTAGGTATGATGCTGCGCTTAAAAAGTTTGCCAAGTCTCGAGGCTTGTAGAACAATCTAAGCTAATCTGATCATTCACAATATCTTACATAAAAGAGCCTCTATCAAGATGCTGCACTGTACTAGTCAGTTCAACTCATGGCATGTTTTGCTTTATATAACTTGCTCAATTCTGAAAAATATTTTAACTACATGTATTCATACCAAATACGATCTACATGAGAACGATCTCTTATACTTACCCTTTAGATTCTCTGACCTCTAAAATGTCGTGTTTGTTGATGGTTTTAATGGGAGTTTTATCCTGAACAAATCAAACACATGGAGTAAGTCACTGTTAAGTAGACTAAAAAATGGCAGCTACAGTGTATTTAGGTCTAATTTAGAGGCAGAAACAAAGGATAAACAACACAAATGTAACACCTTACAAAGTTCGTATTTAAACGTGAACTGTCTCGGTTCTATTATTCACTTTATCTATGTGAACGTCATACCTGTGGTATAAAAAGATAATGCGAACACACACACAAAAAAAAGTGCCTGGTAAGTATTTTTTACTAGTTGAAAATCAAAACACACCAAAAATTCTGAAAAGAAAATCATGTACTGCTTGTCTGCCCTTGAATGTGTGCTTGTAATTTGGTGTGTGAATAGCACAGTAGATTGCTGTACTTAACAGCATGCTGCCAGAAGGACATCAAAGGCAGATAAGCATGCTGAGAATACTTAATGAAATTCAGCCTATCAGTCTTGAAAAAAAAATATTTTTTAAAAAATAGAGAATTTCATATACCTCTAGGATATACTGTGCCAATTTTGTTAGAAAAAATTGATAAACTGAGACTGTTCACCTTTTAAGTTTAATACTCCAATCTTTTGCAAAGACTGTCAAACTGCCAAACCTGATTTGAGCTATAATAGGAAATGCCACTGTGGTCCAAGACAAAAAATCGCCTCTTCCAGTTTCTTCTCTGAAAAACAAATTTAGAAGGGTGATGTTGATTTCACAACAATTACAGAATCCTAAAGCAGTATCATTCCCATACACAATAGACGCCGCTGCAGCAAACCTTAGGAAAGCAAAAGGAAGTGAACTCCATATAACAATGGAAAGTAATTATCACCTAAACAACTGTTTGTCATGAATATAGCCAGGTATGACTTGTAAAAAAGATGTACATAAAAATAAATACAAAAATAAAAACTAAAAACCTGAAAATGTTCCCTACTTCTTACACAAGTACAGCCTGATTGCAACTTCAAACTACAGTTATTTCGTTATATATCATACATATCAGGTCTGGGAAACTGAATCTGCAAACCTGAAGCTTTGCCATGCTATATAGTGAGTGACAGGAGGTGACTTACCACAGCACCCTGCTTGACACAGAACCCAGACTTGATGGAGTGAATGGAGTCTGCTGAGAGCTGACCAGACATAGAACTGTCCTCCCTGTCGCTGCCATCACTGTCATCACTCTGTTACAACACAACACCTGTACATTTGGCCTCCAGTATCATACTTTTTTCTTCTGTTTGCACTTGTCATATTTAACTTACATTTAATAACTGACTTTTCACTGTGCAGAATTGTATTAAATAAGAGCATAACTAGTGATATCTTTGAACAGGGAATTTGTATATTTCCCCGCTCTCAATGCTTGTGGGGCCTAGGTGATAACAAGCAGTTGATAACGTTCCTCTAGTCATTGGTGCAGGGCATATTTTTAGTCATACTCCATAAAGATTGTCAGTAGCTTGCCAAAGGTTGATGATTTACTCAAGGCATCTTGATTTCCTTCACCAATAAACCTGACTACTATCAAACAGGTGTGAAATTCTTGAGTATGGTGTTAAGCAATCAAAACATGTAATTAAAGAAAACTAAGGATCTCATCTCGGTGTCATTATCTAGCTCAAAGGAGACAACTCACATCTACTGCAATTTTACACACCACCCCGCCTGCAATCTCAGTCTTATAACCAGAGGATGTGTCACCATAGTGCCATTCCATTGTGTCAGATCGACTTTCACTGTTCGGGACCTACAACAGAAAAAGGTCAGTATACATGTGTCTCTTGACAGACAAACACTGTAACACTGACGGAGGCAAACAACACCAACACAAGTGGTACTTGCTCTTTAGACGACCAAATGCATGGTGTGTAGACCATTACTCTTGTAACACAAGCATTGTTTCAAATTTCTCTTACTCTCCTTCCGGATTTTACTTTCACATCTGAAAACCTTTCTCAACATCAGGAAACACATATATACTGACACATATGAAGAGAATTTTCTAATTTTCTGCAATGCAAATCATCCTCAATGACTATAAATATATTTCCAAAAAGCAATTTTAAAATAATTCTCCTCATGTAAAAATATACACCAAGAACTTAATTAAGCACCCCCGTGGTTATCACTGTGGTGATTCTGTACACATGCGACTAATGTTCTTCTGTATCAAAAGAGTGTAAAATGTGATTGGTTGTGAACCATGTGACCCTTTGGCTAATGAAAAACGACAAAATGATTGGAATCTGGGTGTTTTAATGATAACACACATGCATTTCTATCACCACTGGTTTTGAGGTGAAACAATGGCTTTACAAGTATGGTTCTGGGGTGAGCGGCGTTGAAGCAGCGGTTGAAATTACTCAATGAGAACGTCATTTAGTAACTTGTAAAGTGTTTTACGTCAATATTGGCCGTGTGCCGGGATCACAGCCTGAACCTGTCTCCTCATACCACCTGTCACCCTCCTGATATTGTGAAGAGGAAGTTGCTGCCATTCCTCGCATAAGGCAGCTTCAAGTTGGGCCAGATCACGTCCAGGTGGATCCCTTGCTTGCCCATGAGAACCAATCATGTCCCAGATATGCTCCTCAGGGTTGAGATCAGGGCTCATTGCAGGCCTTCAGGGAGGGCTTAATTAATTTCTTTGTGTACATGTCAATAAGGTGAACCTAAAAATCCTTAGGTAACAGGTGAAATGGGCTAAGTAGTTGACTTACTGTAATTTTACTGGCATTCGTGATTGCATCAATCCAGTTTTGTAAATCCTTCTCGCTGTCTGCTTGAAGGTAGAAGTTCTTTCCCTCGACATTAATAACTGCGGAAATACATGTAATCAATTTCATTGTTTTGATATCACAATCCCAGATCAAATACATATCCGACTCTTGTTTTAAAATCAGCGTATATAGTATTAAATGCACTGAAATTATAGCATTGATATTATCTACCTGAGTACATGGCTGGATCAGCAAGATTCAACCACACCTTGTGACACATGTATACAACAATCCAGGGCCCAAGAGAAGTAACACGTTAAGCTGTTAGAAAAACTCACCAAAACAAAACTCTACTTTTGGCCTCAACTTTCTACCATCAGTCACCTGTGAAGAAAATGAGTAGAATGTGAAAAATTTGTTTAATCCAAACAAGTAGAGCCATGAAACAGTGGTTGTGGTCATGGTTGTTGTGTTCTGAAATGCTCACATGAATGGTCAGATTTATTTGGCAGACACCCCCAGGCTTTATAGAAAATAAATGTCCTTGGGGAAGAAAGTATCAACAAATAAACAGTATCAATCAACTAAATCAAATTACACTCATCAAGTACATGTATATGATTGATTTTCAAATAATCAGTTTTGATTTAAAATTGAAAAGACAACTATTAAATGAAGAAATACTTACTTTTGATATATGTTGAAGATTAAATTCTCTTACTGGCATAGGGGATGATAAGTTCTGTTTTAAGAGAAAACGGTTAAAATATTCATCAGATGAAGCTACATAAAGGTAAGCTGGTTATACATGTATTTCAAGAAGTTTTATACCAGGTATGATCTAACAACTTGTATAACTACACAGAGTCAGCAAGAATTGGAAGTTACACCATCAGTAAAGAACTAGTTATTTTAATGACCTGGTGAAATATTCCTCTGTATGAGCATGCATGTAGAAACCACTGTCTATGAAGGATAACTTTCAGCGTATTTCCTCCTTAAGATCACGATGAGATACATGTAGGAATATTCGCCAAATCTTGAATTTCAGGAACAATTTCATGCAAATTAATGGACTAGTTTCTAAGAGAACATCTGTTGTGTTTTTTCTGAATTCAACTCTAAAGATATTTGGTCACAGAAAGAGGAAAGGCATATGAAGAAGTGAAACATACAATAATTACTGTGAAGTGTGAAATGTTTGAACCAAATCCAACTGTGTCTTGATCTTTAATTGATAGAGTTAAGGCCATCTTTAAAAAAAAATCTTTGTTAGGCAAAACCAGACCTTAGTTGTTTTGGGTTTTTTTTTTTTGTTTTTCTCCCCTGTCTTATGAAAAAGTTATGCAGTTAAATGAAATTAACATAGAGAGAGAAAGAGTAGAAAAACTTGAATCAAAATCCAAGTAAAAATTTTATTAGAGCAGAACCTTTTTGGAGGTTTTGGGGCTGGGTTATATGCTAAAGACATTTTTTATGCTTGGCTAGGCTGAATGGCCTAATAGGTTTAGCCAGCAGTTTATTAAACCTTGGAATCTCAGCTGGTTTTCAACTGGTGTCCTGTTAGCTGCTCTTAAACCTGAGCTCTGTCTTACAAGTGAAATATTCTTGAGCAGAGCAGAAAACAATAATCATCAAATACATAAATAATGAAGCCACCGAGGAACCAGAGAATTACCTGTAATGTGTATTGATTTTCTGCAAATTACCCAGAAATACAAATGCATACAGTGGTTACTTCAGTGATACACTGTCTATAACTCACACTGGGGACATCCATATAATAGCTGAACTTCCCCATGGTGACATCTAGGATGAAGTAGCGGCGACAGAACCGGTTGCTGTCCTCTCGCTCCTCTATGTTCAGGAAGCCACAGGTGCGGCCCACCTTGTCCTTGTAGGGCATACTTCATATAAAAGCAACAGCATCAACATCTGGACCAAAACTCCTCTGCAAACAGAAAGATATATGTGATGTGTCAAATGAACAGGTCTGAGGTCTTCGTGTAAATTGAACACTGAGTCAAAGATTATCAGCACTCTTCAGCCAGGGCCTGATCTAGGCTGAAAAGTCTGAGCGTCTACAAGATATTCTATGGCTCAGATGGGTTGTCACGGTTTCTTTGAAGCAGAATCAAACAGAATTGTTCAGTACCTATATATATATATGGAGCCTTTCATGAACAATTTCATGCAAATTAAAGGACTAGTTTTTAAGAGAACATCTGTTGTATGTTTTTCTTACTATCAGTACCGTATTTCACCTAAATTTTAGCTTTTTTCAACTGACACATTTTGTTGAGTCTGATTGCTCAACCTGTTAAGCAGCTCCAGGTAGCACTCATTACGTTTAGAGCATGCAGCTACAGAAGCTGACATTGCAAAATCCTGTAGTAAATCCAGAGTTCTTGCGTGCTGCCTCCTTGATGCACATAGCGGGCATGTAATGATCAGACCCACAGCAATGAGAAGACCACAAACTCAGTGGTCTTACCTTCATCCTCCAGTCAGCTTCAAAGTACGAAGCCCCATGTTAAACATCCAAATCTGGATCACGGTTTTGCCACAATACAAAATAACCCAGGAGTGGCAAGTTAATGACCATGGCGATGGCTTTGGTAATGAGTGCTAGTGCTTTGGCGCTACCTTTATATACAGGGTCACTCAAAGAGTGTTTTATGCAGTTTGATTACTTTCTTATCACAAAAACTTAAATGTTGGCATCACAAGTATCATTTTCAGGCCTTTATGTGCTTTTGAAACCGCATTTCAACAAGTAAGTGTATCTTTCCTTGTTTCGGCGCCCAAATTACAGTACATGGAGTGATGCCCAAACCCTATATATGGGGTTGAAAATCTGCCCAGATCAGGCCTTGTCAGCACAAACATTTTATCAGATCATACGTGTAGATGTACACGACTGAGATAGGAAACCCACATGTGCAGTATTGTACCAGCAGCTTCCATATCAAAAACAAAACAATCCATCCAGAGATAACCACTCCAGGAAGTCACAACTGAACTCACTAGGACACTGATGAATGGCTACAGCAAGTTTTTGCGTACAGGAAAATAATCACCCTTCTTGGCCATTCTTAGGTATATTAGTACCACATATAAAAAAATTCTACAACGTTCCAATGCTAGTGCAATCTAAATGCCATCCAATTAGTTTACACAGCTGAAGAAGAAACATATGTAAACATAGACAAGAAGCAGTAGGTTATGGTTAGCAGGTTATAGTCACAGGTGAGGAAGACATCAGACTGTGTATGTACAGCTGTACCCACTTACACCTGATACAGTCTGACTGCTGAAGATATTAATGTCGGGGACTTGTAGCTCGCAGCTATGCCAGGGTGAAGAAAATAACATGTCAGTTACAACTGCAACTCAAGAGACAGATGCTTATTTAAGAAGGAAAACATATGTACACCTTAAAAAAAAATGTGAGCTGTAGGTAATGTACACGTAGTCTACAGAGCAGTAAACATATGGACTTTATTTTGGGCTGAGAATAGTTATGCTGTACTAAACTGGAAGCTGGTTCAAGAAAATCCTTCAAATTCATGAAATCTTAGCATTTCTGACACAAGCACCAATAACAATTCGTCTAACATAATAATTTTTCTGATGTTGATGGTCAGATGCGTGAACAAAGAACCCTTTGATGTCACAATATCATGGCCTTTGACGAAAATTACTGACTACAGATTTGTGCGGTTTTACTTTACATAACCTGTAAATGGGTGACTGACGGGATACAAAAAAAGGTCCAAATTGTACGCCGCAGTGCTTATGTAGTACCTAAGTGTTTCACAACCACACCGAGAAGTCAGTGTGACGCACCATACTACAAGAAATAACAAAGGAGGACATAGCCTTAGATTGCTTCTTTACAGGCACGGAGGAGTTTAACGAGTGCCCCAGTAAATACACCAGTGCTGGATCCAGGAATTTTTCTAGGGCCCTTATTTGATTTTTTGAAAATATTCTCGTCAAGCACAGAGAGGCAAAACGGATCGTAATAACTGTGCATGTTCAAGCAAATGCGACATCTGTCAGATCTGCTCACATGTCCTCGATGCAAATGCACTACATGTAGCCTTACACTCACGAAACCACCAGTAGTCTGCCTGGTAATCTGTAATTCATGACAATATTGTTAACCGTCTTTTGTAGGTTACTTGCACGTATATTGAGGTACCAATTTGCTGATTAAAACGTTTGATTTTTTATGGAAAAAATTGTTTGATTTTTCAAAGTTTGGCCCATTTCAGTCCTATTAACGGACACAACAAGAAAAAAAGAAATATTTCATCAAAAATTTCAACTCCTGCATGATCTTAGCCTTTGGGCTGATTTCATGTAAAGTCATTCAGTTCACAGTCCTAACCGATGATTTATACAAAATTTCACAAAATCACAATGAGATTCCTTCAGGTTGCCATGAAATTCCAAAAACAAAATGTGGTTGGCGATAGCAGCATATAAATCCTAACAAAAAACCTCTCAGGGGGGTGCTTAATTATAGATTTACATCTATATTAAAACTACCCAATGAATTATTGAATTGCACAATCTCATACAATGACAGAAAATGGCTGTTGACGACAATTTCGCAAGAATTTTATGAAACTGAAACAAGACAAATATAGGAAAACATTTTACACAGCTAACAGTTATGATGAAACATCACATGTCCTGTTAAATTTGCAGCATAATAGTTGTGCTGCATGAAATTTAAATTCTCTGTTCCAGCTTCAAAAAACAGAACATTCTGCAGAAACATTTTGGAAAAGTGCATGCATAATACCTTCTATGGGGCATACTATAACATAAGTACATGTACTGCCATTATCTCATGTCTGTCACTGTACTTGCTGATCAAAATTTAAAACCATGCTTCAAAAATCTGTAACATTTTCCAACTGGTGTTGTGGAGAAATTCCTGCCATGACCTTTGTCGGGTCATAGCACATGGGTAATACGTACACAGGTATATCCATTATTTGCTTTAAATGCAAACTTTGCAGATCTGACAGACCTAGGATAAAAAAAGATACCTGAACCCGTATAACAATGTGTGCCATTAATGTCGTGTCCCCTGGCCAAATTCAGGTAAAGCGTAGATCTTTACCTCTGTAACACAGATTCCAGACTTAAAACACAATAGGTAGCACTTTCAATGTGCATAGAGCAGCCTGCTGGCAACAGTTTTGACTTTGCTTTGAAGTCACACAATGCCACTTACACACTTACACTTATGACAATGTTGGATACTAAGTCACTGACAATCTTGGGAGTGAATAGTACCTTGCGCTCTGTGTCTTCTGACCATGTGTATACCTATCACAGTTTACCTGCACACTAAGACCACAGCCTAGGGTACCTCCCTAACCACAAATCTGATACAGACAGCATACCTAGCCCTACAGGCACAATAGTATTATGGGTCCAGACCATGAGAATCACAAAACTATAAAATTACCTCACTGCAGACTAGTGTCAGTCTATGTGTCATCTGGGGGGTGAGTCACAGTAGTTGTAACAGCTTATGCCCTCACATCTCAACTCAGCCCCTTCCACAGCTATCTGATCAATAGATAGCCTCAAACCAGGAAACATTCCCTCTATAACGGTTGGCATACTTCTCCAATTGTGCGTCATATCAAAATAACAGAGGGTTACAGGGACTAGAGTTGTTAATTTGCATATGAAGCTGATACACTACCAGCTAATGCATTAGTGGAGATGACCGGGTGCTCATGCAGACATATAATGAGACATGTATACATAATGACCTAGTCAGTACATGTACGTCACCTGTGGGGTGTGGACTTAAGTGAGGGAGTGAGTACTTGGGGTTTAATGTCGTACTTAACAGTATTTCAGTCATATGACAATGAGGAGTCTTTCTGGTGTGTACTTATAGTGTGTCTTCTTGTGGCAGGATGAGTCCATGCCGCCAAAGTGCTGCCGCCACTGGAATATCACGTTGAAGACACCAGACATGACACCCCATTCTGCCACATCATAATGTGGCCAGGGGACCAGTCCTGTTTTCTTGCTCTAAACTCTCAATGCTGAGTGTCAAGTGAGGCAGCAACAAGTACCATTTTTAAAGTCTTTGGTATGACTCGACCCAGGCTTGAACCTGGATCTCCCACAAGGCAGATGCTCTAACCACTAGACCACCAAGACGGTGTGTGGATTTGACCAGAGAGCATCAATGGCCACTGCTAATCAAGATATAACAAATGAGGAAAGTCTCCCTACACAGGTGTGTCACCATATTTCATATATTGTCATGGAATGTAGAACAGTTTACTGGAGCCTTTAGAATTCCCTTACATAAAACATCTGTGAATATAACACAATGTCTGTAGTACTTGCATTTCACCCAGTCACTTCAGAGGCTTTTTATCCACACATATCCTGTATCTGCATTGGAGCCTTATCATATTATAATAAGCCACAGAAGCCTCCATGGGTTTGGCAAGGGGTGGCACTTCCTCTGAACTCAAAATTTGTTTGCTATGCACACAATATACTGCTCCCCGGAAGTGAAAGAATCCCAAACAATAATCATACATAGGCAGATAAATCTTTACAAAACATAAGGATGAATACCTACACATATACATACCCTAAATGACCTAAAATTTCATCCATGACAACGTTCCACATTTTTGCTGATTCTGAGAGTTCTACTTACTTTAGAAAGGTATTTTGAGGTTTGTTTGGTATCCTACTGGAAAGATGTAAGTTTCTGCATCAAAAAATAATATTTTATGACATCAATTTGCCAATCAAAATGCACTTTTTGGGGTAAAAACTCATTTAGGGTCATTAAACGCATCATAAATCACATATACATGTACAGGTGTTATATATGTATACATTTGCTATATTCTATAACCTTGTATATTGCACATTTTGGTTTAAATTATTGAAAGAAAGTCACACTGAAATTAACACTGGCCTGCCAGAATTCTGACAATGAAAAAATAAAAAATATTCTATCAATACAACTTCACAACATGTCTTTTCCAGAACATATACGCACATGAAACTAATTATGCTACCAGTTCAGACTGTTGTCCGCAAAAGCTTTAAATCTGATTTACCTCTGCATGTGTCTGTTACCTTAAGTGAAGCTGTAAAAGAGGATAATACAGACCATTATACTTCAAACTTCAATTAAATTTACCTTGGACAGATTTGTCACGTCAATAATTCAACTTCATTGCGATGGGTGAATTGTCAGCTGTTCTATTTATAAAACTTCAATCAAATGATACAAATAATGTTTATCCCACTGATAATTCCATTTGACAACACCAAAATATTGCAAGGTTGGAACGTGCCCTTGAAATGTCGGTGACATATAGGATGAACCAGAGTCTTTATTCAATGCAAACAAATGTTAATACCACAGTGGATTTTTAGTGATTTCTAACTAATGACAGGCACACAAATTAATGTTCCGGAGTAGACATTTGACATTAAACTTTCTTCGTTTGATTAGTAGCAAGTTTTCAAGTTTTTCACTTTTTGTCTGCCTTTAAAATAACATTCTATCACATCAGTAAGATGTTTAACTCTGGAAGCACAGACCAGTGAATCATGCAAGTTTACCTTGCGGGCAATAACAATAAATGTTGAACAGGTAGTTGTCAAACATATATCCCGTGTCACAACATATCAAGTTTAACGCCTAAGTTCACACACACACACCCACACACACACCCACACACACACCCACACCCACACCCCACACACACACCCACACCCCACACCCACACCCACCCACAAATATTATGTCTCTTCGGACGTATCCAGTGTATGAGGTAACGAGAAAAGGATAAAGTTTCATGCTTTCAGATAGGATTTCACAAAATCCTGTGGCCCCTTTTGTGCTTACAATGGTATGACGCATTAGGAAACCCTGGACTGGTACAACACGACCAAGTTAAGGGTGCTATACATGTAGCTCCATTATTTTACCAAATAACCAGATATAAAATATCTATATATTAATGTTAACCTCTAAATTTCTGATGTCTTTGCAAGGAAATAAGAAAGTTTAATATTTTTGCAAAAATGCCATAGGACTATGCAAGAAAAATGGCGAGGCCAACTGTTTGAGAACTCCACCTACGATCTCGTCCTCAAACAGTCGGCCCGTCCGGGTTTTGTTTTTGCATGCAGTCTATTTGCCAAATAGCGCTGTGAGGAGTTTGAAGAGAGTAGTGGTTCTCTGAGTACGTCATCTTCATTGACCATAGCCCAGAATATTGCGGCTTTTGCAAAACCATTTAGCTGGACAATTTAATTAATGCTTCCCACAAAACAGCAATAACGTGGAAGTTTTGCACTTGGATGACAAAAATAGAGCAGCTTTTATGACATGTAACAGTAATGTTCAATATTTGTTGCCTCTTCCTTGAACATTTATGTTTATACATTGCTTTCCACATGGGACATTATACATATACGGTAATTACTAGTACATATAGCTTTACCTATACCTGATTATAGGTATAAAGCTTGTGTTACTGAACATGTACATTTACGTACGACAACAGGTAATTAATTAACATGATACAGGTCAATTAATACACACCAATTACTACTGTGAACTAGAAGGCTCTGAAGCACAATGCCATTAAGGGTCACACTCCATTCAGAGAATCCGGTGATAGGCCAGCCAGCAGTGCGCACATCCCATACAGCACTTCTGCCAAAAAGGATACATTCCCTAGTTCCTGCTGGCCACATGGTTTGTTTGTCACATGACCCACACTGCAGTTCTGATGGTGATGATGACCTTTTAAACAGGCGTACTGCTTACACAGGTCTATTAAAACTACTGCTAGTTAACAGAGACCATCTGTTGGTACAAGTGTGGTTTCAGATATAGTAGGTCCCTCAGGAAGTTAACTCTCTGAGGCATACTTCCATGTATGCTTTCACACTACCAAAACCTGATACACTGAGCTACCAGGGAGCCTGAACACTGCAAAATCTGCATCTGTGTATGGCCAATTCTCTGCCTCTGACTTCATCAACAACAGTGATGCACTTAGCCTTACCTAGAACATCATGCAATTTAAAAAAATACAACACATGCATATCACTGCAACAACACATCTAACTGTGATGAGGAAATCATTAATTCCCAGGGTTTCCAGGGCAGCATTACTCTGCAGATGGGTAATCCAGAATCAACTGAGCAGGTACATATATATATGTAACTATCCAGGATTTTCCACATCCACTCCATGTACAAGATGCATCATATTTTAAGCACATATTTACATATACAAACACATGTTGATGTTTCAAATTGCCGAGGTCACATAACTATCTCAGTTAAAAATTCTTGGGCTAGTTGTTACGTAATAGTTCATGAAAAGTTTGTTTGTGTTTTCTCTGGCACTTAAAACTGGTATGACAAATCATGACCTCATTAAAGGCACCAGGAATACCTGACTAATGATAACATCAAAGCAATGCAGAGCTCATTTGCATGTTACATGTATGCCTTCAGTGAGATACTAGTAGATACTGGAGTGCACCCATGTTGCCTTCACGCATGTGCTTGACGTAGTTGAGATTGACTTGGCATACTACACCATGTACCCCCAAGGCAACAGTACAACAGAGAACCATGTACAGAAAGTTAACAAAAGTATTGCCCACAAATTATGATAGTATTTGTGAGTTGCATTATGCTTTTCTTTCTTTCTTGTGGTTGTTGTTTCAAATGACAGCTTGACAGCTGTCAATTCCCTAACTCGATCATCCTGTACATACTTCATATCTCCCCTCAACCAATAACTAATGTTTTTCTTGGCCTTTTACATTCTCCAGATAAAGAAGATGAAGACAGGCACACAAAAACTAGATCTGAAAACTATTTATCAGGTACCAGGGTATTTGTAGCAGCCTTAAATTAGGAGTGCTGTTAGTCAATTTCTTCGCACTGTCTTCACTCCCACCAGAGGTGATCTCTGGCTCATTACAACACAATTGGCCTACAGCCTGGCTAATCAGTTAATGATCCCTGACTGAGGCCTGGTGGCTCTCATTACCTGCCTAATTCACACATCACCACCCAGCTGGAGGCAGACACATTGACGCTATCAGCAGCAGATGATAGAACCACAAGTAGCTACATCCCTTACCTAGTAAGGAGATTATAACTATTGATCTGACATGGAATCTGCTTACCTGGCCATACTGTAAGTGACTCATGCACGCACACGCGTGTTAGTCAAGATTATGTTGATCTTGTAAAAGTAAATCTAAAGTCATTCAAGAACAAGTTAACTGAAGGCTCATAGAAAAGTTATTATTTACCTGTACGTAAAGGATTCTAACAAATTTTCTCTTCCTCTCCTGTTACAGTAACAAATCATAACTAAACACAGACCTCTAATAATCAAAATATTTGTTTTACTTCAAATTACGGGAAAAATAAACAAATGTTTCAAATATTCAACTAAAGTAACTGTAAAGTTAACTTTTCCCTCTCCTAGATGTACATGATGTACTCACATGATGAGGTTCATACTGTAATTATTACTAGTTTCACATGACATAGTACTACATCTATATGATGTACTCCCATACACACTGGACGGCCACAGCATCTAAACAATTGTAAATATAAGCATGAATACATTTACAAAAAGCACTGTTATCAACTAGAATTACTTTAATATTTGTACATACATGTGCATTTCCTAAAAGGTAATCTTACTGACATACCTTATTTACATTACATATATCTCACTCTGGACTTGTAGAAGTTATGTTCATTTCCCCGCAGTCCCTATTGCCCAGGCTTTAGGGAAACAAGCACTGATGCAGCTACAGTGTACTATGTACCCAGTGTGAATAATGCTAGATAAGCTAACATCTGAAATGTGTGTGCAGACCTATACACACATTGGACCTTTGGATTCTGCATGGAAGGACTGCATAGATGTACCCTTTGGAATATAAATGGACCAGTCCTCGACCTCAGAAAGGCTAGTTACACTTTCCTATAGAGGGGTAAAGGATGGCGACTCAATAAGGAGGCCTGCATTGCACCCAACATCATGGACTTCAAGTAAGGCACACATAGTGGCCAGCGGTGAGACATACACCCAGGTCACCTGGGTTAATTATTACACTGTTCTCTGGGCCCTGGGGAAATGTTGACATTGTAAGTGTAGGCCTGTAAATCCTGAAACTCTATACTGGAAGCCTTGAGCCGTGACCAAATAAAGGTCTCCTTGTAAGAAAGTATATCTAGGCCAATTTGCGCACCTCAAAACACACTTTTAATCATAAAGTTCAAAGTTCCCATTCAAATAACCTGCAATTTCTTCATCGAATAACACAATGAACCTCAGCATAATTTTATAATCATATTTAACTCTTTGCCATTAACCTTGCCTAATGTCACTACAGGGTTTGCTTTAGTCTTCCACCTGTGCCCTATCTGGTTAACGAGTGTAGGACAAAAGATCCACTTGACAAAAGGTCCACCCCTAAAAAACCCTAGGACAAAATGCCCCTCCGACAGAGCACCCATGCCTTATGTCAAACGCAGACAAAATACCCACCGCCCAAAAGAATAAAACAAAATAAATGTTGATTTTTGGCATTATTTGATGAATTCAGATATTATATGTCAAATAACTCCTGTAAATAGAAATAAATGTAAATTCAAAACAGCTTTTTTGTATTATTAGTATTTAGTAGCAGACAGTAAGAAAACAATCAAAAGGCTTGGACTTGCTGAACAATCACCTGAGGTGTTAACAGGGGATTACTTCCACATGGGGTGAGTGACATAAGCTCTCTAAACTTTTTTCAACACATAAACTGAATACAAGTAAAAAAACATTCAGGAAGAGAGGATAAAAAATAAAGAATAAAGTTTTGTATTGAAGTTATTTATTTTGTAATATCGAAAGATAATTTTACCATGATTACTGCATTAGGTGTATTTTTTTTTTGTTCATAATTTAAAACCGTACTTGGGTATTCCTACAGACAGACAGTTACAAACACCATGCAATAAAGCATTGTAATACAAGGCATAATAATACACAAAAGTTGTTTTGAATTTACAGATATTTCTATTTACAGGAGTTATTTCACAAATAATATCTGAATTCATCAAATAATGCTAAAAATCAACATTTATTTTGTTTTATTCTTTTGGGTCGTGGATATTTTGTCTGCTTTTGACATAAGGCATGGGTATTCTGTTCAAGGGGCATTTTGTCCTAGTGTGTTTTGGGGGTGGACCTTTTGTCCGATGGATTATTGTTTGTATCCCCTGGTTAACACAGCCATACAACTATGTTGCTGACTGTCACATCAACCACACAACTGTCGAACATATATCACAAACTAGAACACAAGTACATGTCATATGTAGAATCTTTTACAAGGATCATCAAAAATACGCTATGGTTAACAATGCCAAATCAGGTGCACATTCCAATAGTTTTTATCATCATTTCAGGAAAACTTTGACACAACTCTATCAATAAATTTTTCTGAACTTGTCTCTCCCCACCCTCCCATGAAAGAAAGGTAAAATAAAAAAAATAATGGACCCAGAAATATCTCCACATCACAACGCCATCTGACCTGAGTAAGAGTTTGTGTACATGTTATCAGCTTTACAGTTTAACAGAAATGAATACACATAAAGAAGATGTGTTATCTACATGCAAGTTTACACCTATGTTTGGAAGCCTCTGTGTGTAGGAATAGAATAATGTAGGAAAATACACTTGTATGCTTGCGTGTACTGCTTCAAAAACCAAAGCATTAACCCCTTCCAAGAGTCTTGTTGCCAGGTTAAATCACTGCTTCAGATCGACCCCCTGTGTATACTTGGTCTTATTCTGCCAACCAGCATATGACAGCACAAACGTAAACACTGTTTATTTGCTGTCCCAAGACTGCCACCCCTGCATGTCAGATTGACAGTATACAGAAGTAAGCTTGAGCTCAGTACAGTATCAATACATGTACACCATAATGTACACAACAAAAGCATACTAAAGTCAAATTCTTACTGAAATCAACAACATAATCACTTTTCATCTATTATAAGTGGTACAAGGGACCTCACCTCAATAACACAAGTTACATGTGAAAACAGATGATTATGATGCATCTCATTTCACAAGATGAATGAATACACATGTGATGAAAGCTCACCACAAGCTGGTTACCTTGCAAGAAGGTTCCTTACATGTTGTCCATTCGGGATTACCAATGTCATACATGTTGAGCTCTGGGCTCAATGCTTGCATGACTTTCAGACACAGACAGTAGAGTAGTTGACACTATGACACACGAACCTCCACAGATTTATCACACTTTTTTTGAGTGATTAAACTGATGTATTAATTCATATTATTACCCAATGATACCCACAGGGGTCATAGTGAAACTCCTTGTTTACCTAATGCCCTAGAGACACCATTGCCATGGGAAGTTGCTCACACTGCACATGTAAGATCCTAGGCTTCAGACCATATGGTTTTCCCTTTGGATATACATGTGCGTGAAATTATCATAACTGACAAGAGTGGCTTCCTAAATAAGCCTGTCTAACTAATTTAGTTAGTGATATAAATTCTATCCAATAAATCAGGTTCAGCTTGACCGTGCATAGTATCCCATTTGGAATGAAAATACCCCAACCAAAATGTGGGTCTTTCCTGGTAGCAGACACTGAGAGTATCAAACTTACTACCTATTGCAGCAAATCAGTAGTGGTGTGGTAAAGGCCTAAAAGCTCACCCTTCAAATTGGTATGACCATGTGGTAACACACTATTAAGTACAATTTCTGCTGAGCATACAGGGTAGGACTGGCTGGGTGTTTCTCTCTGTGTAGTTTGAGATATCTTCCCAACTCTTGTGAAATTAATGTGGGAGATATAGAGAAAACAGGAGAAACCTTAGAAATGAGAATGGAAGTCTATCATTACACCTTCAATTCAAAATCTGCTATATCTTTGCCTGACAATTACACTTGTAATATGGCCAAACCATACCAACTGAAAACATGATTTTTTTTTTTTTACATTCCTTAAGGACTTAATTTTTTTTTTATATTTTTTTTAACAGAATCACTCCTCACTTTGACATCGTTCACCCTGAACCATTTCTAGGGATAACTGAAAATTCCCTCTGGCTGCCATGTTCAGCCTGCCTTCAAGCAAATCAAGTAATTTGAGTGATGTGGAGGTTTATGGATGCAAGACCCATACAGTTACACAGAGCAGCTCAGAAAAGTCCCAAAAATCTGCATTATGGAGAATTTACGATAAACAAAAATGTTTGGTGACATGAACGTAATTCAGAGGCGTAATTGCACCGCTGATGCAAGCTGAGCAGAATACAGAACTCCTGCACTATGCAATCCCCTTGGCTGATCACTGTTGACTGGAGAGATTTAAAAGGCTAGTAAGATTGTAAATACAGATAGGCAAATACCCATGACTTTAGGAATTGACCTCCTTTAGACGTATTTAAGTACATAATGTTATTACACTAGGTCCGGCCAAGTAATCACATGGCCTTTCCAATATGCTTCCACTATGGCACCTTCTTGTATTACCGCGGTCTAGGTGAGTTAGCTTGAGTTTATTATGTCTTAACAGTGGTGTTACGCATTGGAAATTATAGCGGATGCTAAACGCCCAACCCAGTGAGAAAAATGCAACACAGAAGCAACGCTGAACTGGTCAGGTGAAAGCCGGATGGTAGGTGGCTGGGTTTACGTCATTGGTGTTTAATGGGACCTTCCAATGGTGTTGTAGCGTAGTGGAAAGGCCATGTGATTACATGGCTAGATAGGTCTGTCATACACGTATTCAGGACCCACTGTCTGAACACCTCTTAAATCAATTTTTGGTAACTTTTCTCGTAAATCACACTGCTATATGGTAATGTACACCAGACATGACCTCATTCCAAAAAAGTTACAAAAAATATGACCTACGACATTTTGTGAAAGTGGCCCTAGGTTTAGATGAGTTAATTAAATCATCCTTCACATCCTTCAAAATCTGTGCAACTGAGTAATTGATAAACCCTCTGCTGATGTTAAAACACATACTATACAGTACATTACTCTAGAACATAAGAATGACGACCGCATGTGATTCAAGTCTCAGTGGTTAATGTTTAAATCCTAGTATGAGCGCGGTTAAAAATTTAAATTAAGAAAGCAGGGAATTTGTAAAGAATAGGTTGAGCTATTGTTCGTCACTGACCCACTTTTCCGATGTTCATTGAGAAAAGGACATTTTTCAATGAACTGACGTCACCCTAACACGTGATACCACCCTCATCCTTACTACTGTCGAAAGCAGAAATCGTTGTCAAAGAATGAGTTTTTCGGCAATGAAATTCAACGTCTGAAGTCAGGAAAGCAGCACATTTGCTTCAGCTGTTTTCAATGTTCCCGTACGAGACTGACAATCTAGCTTGCTTTCCTAGATGTCAACACACCTCAGTTGTTTTTAGACTTGAAATGTAGTCGACACACATACCTATCCTAAAGTTGCAGCTGCAGATGTTTTCACTACGCCTGACAGCCACGAACATCGTGCACAACCGTTTCCGCCATTTTCGTCGAGCAGACGGGGGAGCAACCATTATTTACATAAATCTTGCATTAGTTATCCTCTTTAGTTACCTCCCCTGAAGCGGAAAAGATACAGTGGTAAATGACTGCTGGGCAGAACAAATAATTATTTTAATGAAACGGAATAAGTTAACCAAGGTGTGTGTTTCACATTGCTGACAGCAGCAAACAAGCTTTGTGTCGATTTGTAAGGTTTAAAATTTATGTTGAAACAAAATTTAAACCCTTAGTAACTCTTATTCACTCTGATAGCTGATATGGTCATCGACATATAACTTTATTGGCGTTATTTATTATTATTATGCACGTATATAAACCAAACTTGTATTTTTATCATTTATTTACTTTGTCGCCCCCTTCCCCTCCACTCCTCTCCGATCACAAATGTGACGTCATTCATTAGACACCGTTCTCCTGCTACTGAGGTAAAAATCCTCATATAGTTCGAAATTGTTGAATAGAAGCTTCGGAGCGAGATATTTGAATTCTGAAGAAGTTGCAAAAATGGCCCTACCTAAGAGGTAAATAACCAGAAGTGATTGTGTGTATTTATTTTGTCGACGCGGTTTTCAAAGTGTGTACAGTTATGTTGATATACTTTTGACATGCGATAACTGGACCCTAAGTAATATATGCCACGTGTCTTACATCTCGGCTTTCACATTTTCGTGAATAGACTCGATTAGAGTATATTTTGAACCTCATAACTGTTTGCGTGGTGTAAAAGTGAAAACTTTAAAAGCATATCCATGGATTAGTTAACTAATGATGTAATGTCGAAAATGAAACTGAAAATGAAAGTTACTGATCATCGACATCAACGGCAAACGGAGAGCCACAAATTTACCTTCTAAATCACAAGTAAATTTATTTGTAGGGCAACACAATCTCATGAAGAGTTATTGTTAAGCAGCTGTACAACTGGTACAACAAAATACATGTACTCATTCATGTGCTCATATGATGACTGTCGGTTAAGAATTATGTAAGTTTCATCTCTTCAGGTATCAAGTTATATTATGTTAAGTTGTGTGAAAATGAAATGCTTACTCCATTAGTGAACAATCATGAGAAAATTATGTATGATGTGTTCTACAGAACTGCCAGATGTCGTGGTATTTGTGGGCCTTGGTGACAATAAGAGACAATTGCATTTCTAATGGCTGCCACTATTTATTTAGTCAAAATGCCACAAAATCTCGCAGTGCCTAAGAACTGAGTGCAAAATTTGCACAAAGACCAATGATTTAACCTATGGATGGCATGTTTACCACATTAAATATTCATTTTGTTGAAAATGTTCATTGTATTACTGTGCAGAGAGTAACTTGTAGCAAAAACAATGTGTAAACTGATAATACCAAGTAGAAAGTGATACTTTGAAATGTTTCGGCTTTATTAGCCACAGAAAGCAACTTCAGCCTCAAACTTCAAACACCACAAACAAGAACTGGACCATGACTGGGTGCTAATTTGACCAGGTCTGCTCTTTTGTGGCAAGTGTGGCAGTGTGCAGCCTGAAATGCAATGTCACATATAAGTGGTACCTGTACTTGCAATACCTTTAGTGCTGTCTCGTTTGTTATTTGTTGAAAACCACTTGTCTTCACTGGACGAAACTGGAAGTATTATGATGAGCTAGATAGTTAGGCTCTAGCTCTAGTCAAAAGGTGATCTATTTAAAATAATCAGAGTTTTTCTAGACAACCAAGCCTCTGACACCACTGTGATCACTTTCTCTGTTAATGCTTTCACTTTCCACTTGACATGGGCGGCTGGCTATACCTGAGCTTGCAGCACGTGATGATGTCACATCTTAATCATTTTAAGCAGATTGACCTCTCACTAGAACCACAGCATGCTGTTGGGCCTTTGCCTTATCACAATGTCACCAATAAGCTCTAGTCAGATATTTCAAAAAACTCTTCCACCACCAATAAAGTGTGCATGTGTGTGTGTCAGTACCTTGTCATGGAAAAGTTTATCAGTAACTTGCTAAAGGTAAGTGGTTTACCCCTTGCACTCAGGTTTCCACCACTAATAAAAATAAAATAAGTAAAATTCACTGAGCAGTGTATGGTGATGACCTGCTGTTAACTTATTTGAAAACTTCTCATCACAACCACAATTGTGAATGATTGAAGAGCACCATGGCAGTAGTATCTGTAGTAAGGTTAACTTGTCCTGCAGAGAATCAGTAGACTCAGTGCTGAATTCTTAGAAGCTCTCTTGATGAAAATGTGTTAATTTTGTCTTTCAGATGGGAGCCATATTCTGTGGTGGGCAACCAAATTGATGGCACTCGTTTTATCTGCTTTAAAGTCCCTTTGAAGGAAGTAAGTCCTTAAAACAACACCTGGTGTTATGTTGGTGTTCAGTTTGTTCTCTTTTCAGAGTCAGTGGGCATTTAGTGAAGTATTTTGAAGTCTGCCTCTGGCTAGTTTACTTGATCTTCCCCTATTCAGAATGTTACCACATGGATACTGATTACATAAGTTTTTAGGCCTTGATAGTAAAGTAATAAATAAGCACAGTAACTCATTTTTACGACCTCATGCAGTATTGACATTAAGTCATCATTGTGAGTGTTTGTTAATTATTGTGCATACTTGTATTTTATATATTTATATATTGTTTAGGTTCACAATGTGTGCCTGGACATTTCTGTTGTCTGATATTTGGTGAAGACCACTTATCTTCCACCAATACCGTGTGCATGTCTGTTAGTTATGTTCAGAATTAAAATTCAGAAGTAACTTGCCAAAGGCCAGTTGTTTACCATGGGCACTCATAAAACTGATTATCACGTAAAATAAATGAAAAATTAAGCAACAGTCTAACAATTGAAGACTGAAATAGAGTGGAAATATTGAGATCATCAAAATAAATTTCTTAGGATTAGGTTACATTGTATATTTATTATGCCAACTGTAAATAATAAACATATAATTGTTTTTGTTTTCCAGAAATTGTGTGAAAAACTGCCTGAAAATTTGCGGTAAGGGGAATAAAAGTCTCATTTTCATAGGTCTATAGTAATGATAAACCACAGTAACATTTGTAAGGGAAAGATTTGTGGGTAAGGTTTTTCAAAGGATTCATGAGTCATCATTATTGTTAGGACATGTTAAGGTACAAACAAGTTTTTCATTCTTCATCATTGGGGAGGATAATTGCTATAATGGTATGGCTTTATCAGATCTGAACAGTTAGCTAATGAGCTAGGCCAGCAGTGTAGTTGGTAAACACTATCAACACAGCAGTTATTGGGAAAAACAGTACAGTGGGGACTAAGTCATCTCTGACTTGTAACAGGCACTGCAGTTGGCATGTTGTAGCGTATTAAAGTTCCTCCAAACTGAGCCACATTGTAACATGAGATTTTTGGCAGCTGATATTACCATATGGCTAGAATTTTTTACACCTGAAAATACCAGTCGACATGTTGAAGTGTAAGATATTTTCATAAACATTTTATTGATGGTATATTTTGTGAGATCATGTTGTTTATTCCAGTTTCACCCCAGATAATTTGGTAAAGATACTGAAAGAACGGGGTCAGAGATTGGAAGTTGTCATTGATCTGACAAACACATGTAGATATTACAGCAAAGAGGTGGGTGGTCATGATTAGCAGAATTAAGTATGCATCATAATTGGTCTGATACCATTTCCAGTCTTAGATGAATGATTTGAACGCAGCTAGAGGTAGAGATGTAGGGACAACTATCATAACACAAAACAGATGTCCAGGCTACTATCAAAGTTCTAAGTTGTCTGTCATAAGAATCTGTATTGATGAATTTGTTTTCTCTAGGCTTGAATTACAAAGACTGCCTATATGGGCCAGTAACTTTTTATAAGAATAGAGAAGAAAAAGAAAAAAATATTTGTCACCTGATCTTGATTTTATTTTACATATTTAGCATTTTAAGATTTATTTAAAAATACATTTGAGGATATTTGCTGGCACCCAGAGGATTTTTCTCCTCTGTGGTAAATTATAATTTAAAATATAATGTTAATTTTTCTTACGATTTGCATAACCTGCACATGAAGAACAAGGTACATGTACATGGCTAATTGTTAATTGCTAGGTAATATGATTGCATGTTTTGAACAAACTGTTTGCTCTTTTGCTGTCAAAAGCTGAATGTGCCTGAATTTGATGCCTTACATAAAGTAGTAAGTTCTTTAAAATGTTGCATGTCTAGAAAGTCAGATTTCATTGTTTTAATAAAATTTTGGTTGAAATTCTTTTGTACAGGCCTTTCTGAAACATGATATCAAGTATGAGAAGATAATGGTGGAAGGCCATAAAATTCCAAGCAATAAAGAAGTGAAAAGGTAACAAGAATGTGCCTTCAGATTACCAACTTGACCTTGATCAAAGAAGAGATGTTTTAAAATTTTCAGTGGCATTTGCCCATTTGCACCCTTTTGTTGTAATGGTGCTTCTCACAATTACAGTATAAATACATGGCTTTTTTTAAAATAACTTATGGGATTTGGAGGCCATGATGATTAGGAAGTGGTTAGTTTTTGATGCAATTCCAGATCACAGGCACTTCTAGTACATCTCAGAGTGTAGAGAGTCATTTTCAGTTGTGAAATGAACAAGCTATTAAGCAGTCTGTCCCCTCCAACCCCCCCCCCCCCAACCCAACATGCACTAAGACCAATTTGATATCAGTTTTCTTTTCAGTACCCTTACTTGATGCAGACATGAGAGCTTGACCATCACATTTCCCACTTACATCTTCCTTATAACCCAAAACGTTTTGCTAGTAAGATAAATCAGACAAGATTTTTCAAATTGACACAGCTCTGATCAACCATTTTTCAGATTGACCCAGCTGTGATCAACCATTTTCAAAATTACCCAGCTGTGATCAACCATTTTTCAAATTTACCCAGCTGTGATCAACCATTTTCAAATTTACCCAGCTGTGATCAGTCATTTTCAAATTTACCCAGCTGTGATCAAATTTGCCCAGCTGTGATCAACCATTTTCATAACCACTTTCACTGGCATCCTATAACTGACATCCACTCTCCATACAATGAGATGAGTCCTGTCTGTCTGTGATCTATGATTGACATGGAGGGGAAACTTTGGGTAACTCCTTGATTTGTGGTCTTGAGGTATGTCCACTGTTGTACATTCCTGTAATATCACGATGTCACCACCAATGTTGGAGCATTCATGGGAGGGAGTTGTACAGGAGAGTGTGGCCCCCTGTTCAGTAATCGCCTCAGACATGTACAGTTTATTTTGATAGTCTCTTTCTCTCCTGTTCGTTCTAATGTCACTCTGTCTCTTATACCCACAACACTGCATGTTCGTAGTTTATCTGAACATCCTGTTTTGGCAAATGTTGATCAACATTTCTCTGAAACTCCAGTGTGCTTGGCTGTTGCAGTGATTATCATTATTATTTCGCGCTCATTATTTCAGCTTCTTCTCTGCAGTGGAAAAGATTTTAGCTGAAACAGAAAATGAAGGTAAGCTCTGTTCAGTACTGGAATCAAAATACTGCACTGTACATTGTTATTTTGTGATTTTTCACGTCGGTGTAGATGTGTACAGGTAAGCATATCTGGGTGATTCCCCTCTCCCACAACAAACGCAATATCCCTGATGGCGTTTTTTTTTTTTTTATCTAATTGTTTTGATTTTTCCTGGCACTGTTTCTCTGATTTGAGAACCTTATTTTTGTTATCATTCCAGAAACACTGATCGGTGTACACTGTACCCATGGGGTGAATCGAACGGGATACCTTATCTGCAGGTGTGAATCTCGTTTTCTCTATCTGTTGACATCAGTATTGTAAACAAATATATTACTTGCATAAGGGAGGTACGTACTTAAAATTACTTAAAAAGCAGATGTTCTGCAGGAGTCAACCAGCAGTCATGTTTGTTTGCATATGGTTTAAGACCATGTATGTGAGTGTTCTACAGTATTAGCTCTATGCTCTTACGCTGAATACCTCAGGCATGTCTATGCTCTTACGCTGAATACCTCAGGCATGTCTATGCTCTTATGCTGAATATCTCGAGCATGTCTATGCTCTTATGCTGAATACCTCGGGCATGTCTATGCTCTTATGCTGAATATCTCGGGTGTGTCTATGCTCTTATGCTGAATACCTCAGGCATGTTTCACAAAACTTTTCGGTCAGTTAGCCCACTAGCATTATCAGACTACAAAAACTACTAAGCTGTTGCATACCTATGTGGCAGATCTCCACTGGTCTTATTGTTTGAATAAATGATGACGATTGTTAATGCTCTTTATATGCTGAATACCAGGTGAAGAAAGTACCAAGATAACTGGTTTTCAAGCCTTATAAATGACCTGGATCAGGTTTAACCTGGGTCTTGCACTAGTTACAAACTGTATACTCTGGTGTTCATCATGTAGTGAAAAAAAAGAGGTTTTAATTGATTTCACTTATGTGTTTCATTGGTGTTAAACAAATAAAAAAAAAATAAGTCATTAACTCAGTCATTAATTGCATTAATTAGATTTTTGGAGAGAGATTTGTTTGGATTGAAAATTATAAGTGACTTTTGGTTGCTTGTTTTGTAGGTATATGATAGAGAAGATGTCGCTAGGTGCTGATGAAGCCATCAAAGGTAAATAACAAACTCTTGTCCAGGCCCATCTGTTCTTAGGTGACTCAGTCCATGAGAACTCTGATACATGCAGATTGTCACTTGTCATATTGTGGACAAGGTCTTGTTTTACAGAGTGATTTGGGGGTCTAAATTCAACTCACAGCCTCAAATCAGATTGATAAATGTTTGACCATTAATTAAGTAATGCGGTAGTAAAATTGAACAAAAGTTGAACATTTGAGTTTTGGCACGCAGTTGTATTGTTTTATGTCCCTCCATTGGTTGGTCTTCTGACACGCCTGTCTTTTGTAGACTCTATTTACAAGTAGTGGATTATATTGCAAGCAGTTGTAGAACTTGATTGTACACAAAATACACATGATTTTATATCTCATGGTATTTCTGATCACTCGTAAATAATTTATGACTTTTTCTTGCTTTGTAGCATTTTCCTCTGCTAGAGGTCATCCGATAGAGAGAGAAAACTTTTTAGAAGATCTGCGGTTGAGGGAAAATGGCGGGTTGGTGAAGATTATAAGCAAATAAAATGCCTTTGTTTATCAAGTTTTTAGTATTAATATCTTGTTATTTTGACAGTCTGAAATATTAACGCTTCTATGAATACAGTCTTTGAACTTGTGTAAACATTTCCAGAAGACTAAGATTTATAATTTTGTGTTTGTCTATAAAATATATCCAAGCTCACTTTATGGCATGCAAAAAAATGGAATGATAAATACTGAGCAGTTTAGGATAGCAAAGCAGATAGTCTCAGCCCTCAAAGATAGTAAAATAGATTGACTCAGCTGTCTAAGTATGGTAAAACAGGTGGACTCAGGAATGTCAAGGTAGTAAAACAGATAGATTCAGTAGTGTAATGATAGTAACCCTGATACACTCAGTGGTTTAAAGATGGTAAAGAAAATAGACTCAGCGGTAAAAATACACTAAAGCAGATACATGCAGATTGTGTGTCTTTGTGGTTTGTACAGTATATACCATCACTGGAAATGTGTGATGGTTTTGTGCACATACTGACATCTCTTTTCTCAGAAGACATAATGAAACAGGAATTTTTCCAAAAGCTCACCAAAAGCTCATCCAAACTAATTAAATGCAAAATTGATCTATTTGTTTATTTAATTTATGGTTCACACTGTACATAAATAGTTTTCACTTATATGGCTATGAGGTTTTGTAAGTGAGGGAAATCAGAGCACTGAGAGTAAAGCACTGCCTTTCACTGGGTTCCTTTCACTAGTCACTGTGAGAACTGGATTTGAACAAACTTGAGGGGTCAGGTGTTTAACTGCCTCAAAATATGGAATTAATTTTCAGTCCGATAATTTAGGCAGTGGATTACGGTTTTTCTTTCTGTTGTTTTCCAGTGAAGGGTTGCCTGAAAGTAAACAGATGAACAGAGATGATCGAACCCAAGATTTCAAAAATAGGTTTACAGGGAAACCAGAAAACTTGCACAAAATACACAGTGGAAAGGACGGTCAAAGATATGAGAGTTTTCAAGAAAGGGACCAAAGATTTTATAGACCTGAAGGAAGGTATAATGACAGATATGTAGGAAGGTACAACCGATTCCAAGAAAGAGGTGACAGATTTTACCCTGCTCATGATTTTGATCATAGCCCTGAGTACAGAGGGAGATCAAGGGGAGATAACTGGGGAAGAGGTGGACCACACAAAAGCTACAGGCCTCCCCCCTATCACAGAAGTCATCCTTATCATAGACGTCACCCTTCTGACAACCAGGGAGGACCATCTCATGATGACTGGCACAGCCCCTACCAGAGACAGAGTCACAGACACAGACACAGATATACATGACTAGCATGCATATCTTCCCTGATTCTGTTAACTCTATTTTCCATAGTTGTTTTGAGGTTTGTTTAGACAGTAGGATGTTATCCTGCTGGAAAATATAAGTTTCAGAACCATAAGTAATATTTTGTGTCATATATTGTAATTTTAACTCGATTGATGAACAAGGAGGACATAACTTTGCCTACTGGCCACATCTTTTGGTGGCAGAAAATGAAAGAATTGTTGACCTTGTGTTAAAGGCCATCATATTTCAGCAATATTGTGGAGTGTCATGAATTGATGAATGCAGGAATAGCAGATTCTGCCATATATGAACTTGTACCAAACTTTGATATCTGTGATACATCCGCTACAGACAATGCCTTATGTGCATGTAGCAGATTTTCTGGAGTCAAATACAGTAATTATTTTAGCACATATTTGTCTTTTATTTCCTGGTGAATTTTATCTCTCCTTTTTTTTTTCTTTACGTATATGAACATGACAACTCTACAGGTGTGATTTTCTAATAAAGAGATTTATATAAGAAGTGTCCATTAGATATGAATGTTAATTGCAGAAACTTCAGAAAGCCTGTTAAAACTTGCATTATTTACACATCAGTAAAATACCGCCATTTCCTTCATTGATAAAAGTGATATTTCATCAGTTAGGTATCACTTTTGCTATTACAGCTTCATATTACACACCCAGTTGCCGTGACGTCAAAAAGGAAACACTTTGTTTTTATGATGTTTCAATCTGAACTCACTGCGACAAAGTCATAATACAAGTTTAGTCAATTGCTACATCCTACGTCACGCAAGAAGACACAACCTTATCCAATATACTAGATGTCTTGTATGAGATATCATGCTAGTGACAGGTCTTCAAAGGCCGACAGTTAAAAACATGCTTAAAGAGCAACTGAAATACACCAAATGATGATATTTTTAAAGTGTAAATAATCAGTAGACTGTTCCACAGGAAAGGTGAATACCATAAATATTGTCCTTGTGAAAGGTGGAAATGATAACCCACTGGGCACTCGAACAATATTTGTGGTATTCAACCTTCACTGTGCAATACCCTCTATTTGAGTATTGTATTTGTATTTGACTGTTTCATGTTGTCTAGTCCGTTGTACTAGATTTAGTGATCAGAGGGAAGCTGACTAGGATGTGTCAGTGCTGTAGAAATACACCAAAGTCACACGAGCCAACACTCTGTGCTACCCTTGTCATTTAAGTGAAAGACAGTGCATGTTCTAAGTTAAGTTTCCTGAAAAAGTTGTACAATATTATGTTCATTTCGGTAAAGTATTTTTTTCTCATTTTTCTCAACGCTACTATGACAGTGGAAACTGACATTTGATGGTGTTCCATTGACAAATATCAGATGCGTCCATTCTATCCAGGCAGTGATGTAATTGTCCCAAGTGTGGTACACTCCGATCACTCTAGACTGTAGTAAGCTGCTAGGGTTGTGTTTGTAATTTAAGTATATATGTCAGTTTATAACATGAAATGATCAAGAAACTTATAACTGACACAACGCACTGGTCTGCAAATACTTTGCAGTGTTGTTCACCCATATACTTGTTGTAATTAAAACATATAACATTAAAACACTGTCCTGTCCCTATGTTATTATATGTTACACTGACAGACAATGCAGAACATTTACATCACGGCTTATAAGCTGCTGATATCTTTTGGCTCTCTGATTGGTCAATCCCTCAAGCTTACAAACATAGGCGCCTTCACATCAGCAGTCGGCAGCACAATACTCCACACTTCAAACAAAGATAATTCAGCAACGGATTGACATAGTTTGCAAACAGATTTTTTACATTGAAGAGAGAATTTTATAATCTTTTTAGTTAACAGTACCTCAGTCATGAGCTGCCTTTTTCTTTACGTGTAGTAATCACATGTGCCCAGCTCTGACAGAAGTGTGTGGGGGCCATTTTACACAAAACTACTGTTAGAAAGTAATAGAGGTACGTAGCTCTTGGTGCCGTGGCATTAGCAGCTACACGTATACTCATGTAACGCTGTAGCTTTGCGACTGTTGCATGGATATTTAGTACTTCAGTTTCTTCGCCACGATATGGCTGTGATATTGCCGATGTGGCGTTTAGCCATAATCATTCATTCATTCTTCAGTTTCTCCTAATACACATGGGGTTTTCAGTACTCTAGCTTCTCCAAATACACTGGAGATATTTAGTACTACTTCAACTTTTCATAATACATTGGAGATATTTAGTACTCCGTCAGGATTCCTTATACACTGTCTTTTAATTTTTAGGGTAACTAATAAGAGAGAGAAGGGATGCATTCTTGAATTTGTTGATATCCTTGTCCAGTACAGAGGTTGTTTTACCCACAGCGTCATCATCCAGGCAAATGTTGTATACGTCACTCATTTTCAGGTGTGCCTTTGTCCACATGGTCAGTGTTGTGCTTCAGGGGGCTCTGTAGCACTGTGGAGTGGAAATGAGAGTCCAAAAATGATAAAAGGTGGCCAAGCTCAAATGAACCCTTCATAATATAAAAACTTTCTAGGCCAGCCAAAACTAAGTGGTAGAACCTCCAGTTGCTCGCAAGGCCAGTGCTAATATTAACTGAAACCAAGAAGCTCCTACTGACATCAATGGAAATGATAAAAGCTTATTCAAAATGGAAATGGGGATCTAAAAATAATAAAAGCTGGTCAACTTCAAGTAAAGAAAGAAATGGGGATCTAAAAATAATAAAAGCTGGTCAAGTTCAAGTAAAGAAAGAAATGGGGATCTAAAAATAATAAAAGCTTCTTTCAAGTAAAGTTCAAGTAAAACCTTCAAGCAAAGCCTTCGAAATATAAACTTGAAAAACTGGTCCAAACTAAGCAGGAGAACCTCCAGCTGATCACAATGAAAAGGCTAAAAAGTGACCTAAACCAAGATCCTCCTCCAGCTGAGCGTACTGGAAATGTTGAAAACTGACCCAAATCAAGAACCCCCTGCTAATCACAAAGGCATGGTAAGACTACCCCACCAAACCAAGAAAAGCCTTCATTTGATCATGACGGAAATGATGAAAGCCAACCCACACCATGAAAGAACCTCAAGATGATGTTAATGAAAATGAAGGACACTGACCCAAACCAAGAAGAGCCTCCAGCAGATCACAATGGAAACACAATGAAGTCATGCACATCTTTCAAGAAATTGTTTGGTACCAAATCTGTGCATTTCCATAACTTCCGCTGCTTACTAGAGTTGACTACACCAAACATATAGGTGCACTTAGTTGGGAATATACGTATGGTCAGACATCCATCATTCTAGAACTCTTTGCAGATGTGTTGTACTCCAGAGTGCTCTGTAACTCTCTGGAGTGGAAATGGGAGTCTAAAAATGGGTAACAAATAACAGGTTAAGTCAATAGCCAGACTGCCAGTTTGTTTCACATAACCATGTAGAGTTGCTGGTGAAAATACCAGTATAATCGTTGTGGATTATTTGTATTTTACATACTGCTTTGTTTCGTTCTGTACAAAATCGCAGACCAAATGTGCCTTTTTATCAATCAAAACATTGAAATGTCCAACCAAGTCAACAAAACAAAGGACATCAGATCAAACAGAAAGTTTAAAAAATTCTAATTGTGGGAAGAATAAGCAACTGTTCTTACTAAATCAGATCCAATAGACGGTCCCTAGCAATACTGACTTGGCTCTACCTAGACCTGAATCATGGCGTATTCAAAGAGGTCAGATGTAGCACAAGTAGTGTACATTTGACAGTTAGCGTATAAAAGTCTGGGTAATCTTCTCACTCTATCTCTCACTCTTTTTAAAAGCTGCAATGAATCTTGTTTCACTGAAGACTCAGTTTAATGGCTGAAGGAAACCTGGCAAAGAGTGAGAACAACACTTGTCTGCTGCCAGACAAACCTCTGCATTTACATTCACAGCAGAGCAAGTGATCTCACCAATCAAAGGCTACGGCACTCGGGCTAACAGACATCTGTTCCATTTACAAGGGTTGCATTATCCTCCTGGAACAAGTACAGTTAACGGAACAAGAGAAAAAATATAAAGTGGACAATATTCCACGTGTATCACATGGCATACCAAGGACAACAAAAACAACTGATTTCTATAACTTAAACAAATCTTTATTTAACATTATACAGTTCGAGGTGGTGAAGAACTTTCCTGGACACAAGTGAAAGGGTGCACTGACAATGCAATAATTTAAAATTTGTACATTCTTAAAACTTGTGCCATAAATTTCTTTGAAAGTATGTTGCACCTCAAACAAATACGATCAGCTATCAAGTTCATTTTAATACTAATATACAATGCTGTGTCTAATTCAATATTTCCAGTTAAGTACAAATTTAAATTTACATAATGCCACCATGAAGAGATATTTCAACATTCAAAATTTAAAATTGAACAGTGTAAAAAAACCCATCAAACAAGAGCAGCACTGTCATGCAAGTACTAACAACTCACCTGATCAAAATATGTAATTCAAAGTACAACAAAAAAGGAAATTTTACTTCAAAATGCATGAGATAAATCCAGACTTAAAAGATAAACTAAACTTGGATTCAAGCTTGACTAATTTTAATTTTTATGAGTGGCAAAATGATATAAATACAAGAAATATTCAACTTTTAATGTTTAATAATCATCACATCTATACTAATGCAGAGAGCTTCTAGTCAATCGAAAGTTCATGTCAACCAACCAACCAACCATCAACACCTCCGAGCCTACAGTTTCTGTCTTTACTATACAATGAATAATTCCATGATGTTTTTGCTGCCCACATGGTCTGTTTTAGTGTGTCTGGCCAAGGGGAGATAAGTGGAGATGGAACCAGGCTGTTCATGGCTCATTAGCATTTGAGGTGCTCTACCCTGAATCTACAGCATACTAAAGTGTGAAACCAGAGAGCTGAAGGAAAACACCTAAGTTGCCTCACACGTGCCTAAGACTTAACGTTTCTTATTTTAACAAGTTCAGCAGACATGAGGATGTAGAAATGTACCCAGTTCATCAACTGCCTTCTTCATCCATTGCACATTTTCCGTAGTTCCCTTCCCATGCATCATCTTTGTTTCTCCTTTCCTGTTTCCTGCGAGCTGTGAAACAACAATCATTAGACCATATGACGTGTCACTATAATGTACCAAGCACCTTCATGTAGTGTACATGGACCAGACTTTATTCTGCATCAGACAAAATCCTGTTTTTGTTACTCCAGTAATGGTCATGTGGGAGACGTGTATATGTCTGAATCCTGCAGGGGATGCTATATCCGTCTGGGCCCTCTTGCACGAAGGGATTGTAAGAATGAATGAATGAATACATGCTTATTGTTTAACGCCCAATCAAGAATATTTCACTTATATGAAGGCAGTGTCTCCTTGGTGCAGAACTGATTTCCAGCGTATCTTTTATCTGGTGCTGCCTGACCGAGACAACTTGCCAAAGACACCCAACAAGCCCCCTCACCCAGTCACATTATACTGACACCGGGCCAGACAGTCCACCCTCTGCAGGATGTACCATTTTTTAAACTCTTTGGTACGACCTGACCCAGGTTTAAACCCAGATCTCCCTGTCCCAAAGCGGACGCTCTACCAACTGCGCTATCCAGGCGGGTGGATTGTAAGAATAAGTTGCTTCTAAATCACTATGATCGCATTCGTAGAGACAACGCTGTGATGTTACGGTTACAGTGTGATGCAACATTGATGGAAACATCACAAAGGAATGCTGAACAACACTGTCAGTAACATTATGACATCATAATTCTGATATCACTGCACCTTGATGAGTTTGGAAATTACGGCTGAAGCTTATTTTGTTTTTCAAGAAACAGATTTTAGTCTGGGTAATTTTGTTACATGGTTATTAAGTGACAGGATATGAAATTATATGGGGTCAGTAAGTCTCATATTGGGTTACGGACCCTACAAAGTTATAAATCCTGTCACTCAGCAACCACGTAACTTATAAAATGGGTCAATGAAATATGTGAGCTGGACCAGCTATCTCTCTTCAGGCATGTATAAATGACCATGTGATGTGCGTGAACATGATGTGCTAACCACCTAACATTCTCACGAGTGAACATGTGTTAATCTCTTCACACAGGACCATCCCTATTTCATAAGTGAACCTGACATTCTAACCCCTTCCATACACTGTACTGGGATGTGACTGACGACATGACAAATGGCACATGTTTTAGAGGATGTACCAATTCTGATGTTTGACAATCCTTTAACACCAAAATGTCATCTGGGCACAGGTTATAAATGATAAAAACACAGTTTAAACAGAAGTCCATGGTAAAACCCAAAGATCATTTTACAAAACTGGAATTTCCAGCAGGCTTAATTTTAAGCCAGGTGCCTGCTATCCGTCCCGGACAAACCTTTAGCCTCTCGCAGCTGCTGACGTTCCTGCTCACGCTTCTCCTTGGACACTCGGGGAGCTAAGCCCAGGGCGCCAGTCACCAATCGTCTAGCGGCAGAGGCACTGGTCTCAGGCCGGGCTTTGTATGGCTGCAGAAACTCTGTAACAGAGAAGGTGACAATGAGTCTTACAAGGATTGGGTGAGACCAAAACACCAATTTGTGCAAACAAAACAATAAAATGGAAGTGGTGTAGAAGGTAAGTTAATGTACAAGTACAGCACTCAGGGCAGAGAGGTTCAGAGAGGAATGCTAGAAAACAAACTCTACAGAATCAAAATCATTGATATTTTTGCCCTAAGATTATTAAAAAAAGCCCAGACATAAGTGGATGTATGAGTCAGGTGACAAAGTTGTCTGTAACTGAAGTTAGAGTTTGTAATTACATGAAACAAATTCTGAAAAACAGACTCTGAACTTGTGGTAGACTTGCACACCACACCTTACGGAAATGAATGAAACAGTGATCAGAGTAACCAACAATAAACAAGCAACTTTCTCCTCAACCAGGCAACCTGTCCACAGCCAGGGATTGAACCTGTTTCTTACCTGCCAGCAAATCCTGGAAGTAACACACCTTACCTGAGAGCCGTGTGTCACTGTCCCACTAAGATGAGGGGTACACACTACAGCAAATACATTACACTTATACAAGCAGCCTTGTCCCGCTCCCCCTCTGCCATGCCCTAAGACCTACTGTACACATATAAAGACAGAACCCCAGCCATGTCTCACTCTCCCAACTAAGATGAGGGGTACACACTATAAGACCTACTGTGTACACATATAAAGACAGAACCCCAGCCATGTCTCACTCTCCCAACTAAGATGAGGGGTACACACTATAAGACCTACTGTGTACACATATAAAGGCAGAACCCCAGCCATGTCTCACTTTCCCAACTAAGATGAGGGGTACACACTATAAGACCTACTGTGTACACATATAAAGACAGAACCCCAGCCATGTCTCACTCTCCCAACTAAGATGAGGGGTACACACTATAAGACCTACTGTGTACACATATAAAGGTAGAACCCCAGCCATGTCTCACTCTCCCAACTAAGATGAGGGGTACAAACTATAAGGCCTACTGTGTACACATATAAAGACAGAACCCCAGCCATGTCTCACTCTCCCAACTAAGATGAGGGGTACACACTATAAGACCTACTGTGTACACATATAAAGACAGAACCCCAGCCATGTCTCACTCTCCCAACTAAGATGAGGGGTACACACTATAAGACCCACTGTGTGCACATATAAAGACAGAACCCCAGCCATGTCTCACTCTCCCAACTAAGATGAGGGGTACACACTATAAGACCCACTGTGTGCACATATAAAGACAGAACCCCAGCCATGTCTCACTCTCCCAACTAAGATGAGGGGTACAAACTATAAGGCCTACTGTGTACACATATAAAGACAGAACCCCAGCCATGTCTCACTCTCCCAACTAAGATGAGGGGTACACACTATAAGACCTACTGTGTACACATATAAAGACAGAACCCCAGCCATGTCTCACTCTCCCAACTAAGATGAGGGGTACACACTATAAGACCTACTGTGTACACATATAAAGACAGAACCCCAGCCATGTCTCACTCTCCCAACTAAGATGAGGGGTACACACTATAAGACCTACTGTGAACACATATAAAGACAGAACCCCAGCCATGTCTCACTCTCCCAACAAAGATGAGGGGTACACACCATAAGACCTACTGTGTACACATATAAAGACAGAACCCCAGCCATGTCTCACTTTCCCAACTAAGATAAAGGGGACACACTTTATCACCTAGTGTGAACACATATAAAGATAGAACCCCAGCCATGTCTCACTCTCCCAACTAAGATGAGGGGTACACACTATAAGACCTACTGTGTACACATATAAAGACAGAACCCCAGCCATGTCTCACTCTCCCAACTAAGATGAGGGGTACACACTATAAGACCCACTGTGTGCACATATAAAGACAGAACCCCAGCCATGTCTCACTCTCCCAACTAAGATCGGGGGTACAAACTATAAGGCCTACTGTGTACACATATAAAGACAGAACCCCAGCCATGTCTCACTCTCCCAACTAAGATGAGGGGTACAAACTATAAGGCCTACTGTGTACACATATAAAGACAGAACCACAGCCATGTCTCACTTTCCCAACTAAGATAAAGGGGACACACTTTATCACCTAGTGTGAACACATATAAAGATAGAACGCCAGCCATGTCTCACTCTCCCAACAAAGATGAGGGGTACACACAATATCACCTACTGTGTACACGAGCCTTTCCCATCCCACTGAGGACTTACCCACACAGCGCTTAGCCTTAAGCTTGGACTGTTTGTCTGCTTGACTCAAGGGCCGTACCTTCAGCATGGGGTGCTGCATTTGTAAAGCATCCCTGGCTAGGAGGGGGAATGAAAAAGAAAGTCACTATTTATTTATTTATTTATTTATTTGGTTGGTGTTTTATGTCGTACTCAAGAATGTTTCACTTATATGACGACGGCCAGCATTACGGTGGGAAGACACCCTGAAGAGCCTAGGACAAACCAACAACTATCCATAGCTAAAGTCTAATGGACATCTTTCTTGCAAAACATGAAAAGATACGCATCTAAGAAACTGTCAGAAGAATGTAAAATTTTAGGATGGCTCTAGATTCTGTAAGGTAAGAGAAAATTTTTTTACCATTTCAAACTCGAAGCTCAGCTGCCTAAGTTGTAACTGATAAATACTGAACCTCAGCCTCATCTGATTACCTGCTATTGCACTGGAGAAAATTCCTAGAGCATGAGTGTCGTCCACCCATTTGATGTCAAACCCACGAGACCTGGGTAAAGGAAAATACAATGTAGCTTTCAAATTCACAAACAATACCCCAAAATATGAGGAATAAAAACACTTCTGTGGATATGAGAACTTAATCATACAAAGTTACGTAAGAAGTATCAAGTGTAACTTGGAGAACCCAACTTTCTATAAGTAAAACACAGCGAAGTTTTACACTGGAAGGATACGAAATCAAACTTCTATATTATTTCTGCATATCACTCACACAAATGTTGAATATTTCTACCCCAACATTTACCTGCTACTCCCCATTTCTACCCAAAACATGTACCTGACACTCTCCATTTCTTTCCCCACATTTGCTGGACACTCTCTATTTCTATCCCAACAGTGCCTGCTAGATCCCATTTCTACCAGAAACATGTCCCTGACACTCTCCAGTTCTATCCCCACATTTGCTGGACACTTTCTATTTCTACCCCAACATGTACCTGACACTCCATTTCTACCCCAAACATGAACCTGTTACTCTCCATTTCTACCCCAACATTTACCTGCTACTCCCCATTTCCACCTCAACATGTACTTGACACCCTCCATTTCTATCCTGCCATTTATGTGACACTCTCCATATCTACCACAACACATATCTGACACTCTCCACTTCCATTTGGCTCTTCATTTTTACGTTTACACATACATGTACCTGGCACTTACATGAATGGCTGGAACGCTGCAATGAGATCCCTGGTGAGAAACTCCACTGGGAATTCAGAGATTTCTATCACATGATTATAGGCTGAAGGCAAAGAAAAAAATAAAGAAATAAACAAAATAAACATAGTATGCTTACTGGCAAAATCAAAAATCTCTCCTCATTACCCTAAAGTTTTTAAAATATACATGTTGCATAAAACCAAGCTGAGCACACTGTACATCTGACACTTGGACATTTTTGACATGGAAACATCACCATTATTAACCTAAGACGATGTAACTATTAACTTTCCTAAGTTAAATGTGGGGAACAATGCAGAATATGCTGAAGCTCATCACTTGTATGACAGTCACAAGCTACAACTGTCAATCATTTCAGTGCCAAGTTGTGTTACCTTACAAAACCAGGTCATGGTCTCCGGAGTCATATTCCATGTATTACAAGTCGCATAGAATAAGTTAATTACTGCATCATAAGCTTAAGAGACAGCATTACAAGCACTTGGAGAGACCATGAGGTGCTTTATCACTCTGCACAACTCGGGTCATGATGTACACCCATCATGACCTACAGCAGATGTCAGCTACAGCTGCCACACAGAAAACATGACTGTATACAAACCTTCTAGATCCACCTCCGGATCTTTGGGTTGGTAGCTGTAGTAGTTCTGTGCCTGGGGCTTCTCCACCTGGACACTGCCTACAGCAGATGTCAGCTACATACAACAAAAACTGATCAATTAATTTCACTGAATTATTCACTGAGAAAGTTCAATGCATCCTAAACTGATATATCTATCATTAACATCTTATCATCTATCTTACTTCACAATAGGGGCCTCCGTGGCATAGTCAGTTAGCGCGCTATCACAGGACAATGACCCGAAGCCTCCCATCAATGCGGTCGCTGTGAGTTCAAGTCCAGCTCATGCTGGCTTCCTCTCCAGTCGTAAGTGGGAAGCAACCTGCCGATGGTCGTGGGTTTCCCCCGGGCTCTGCCCAGTTTCCGCCCACCATAATGCTGGCCGCCGTCGTATAAGTGAAATATTCTCGAGCACGGCGTAAAACACCAATCAAATAAATAAATACTTCACAATACAACATCTAATGTATGCAAAGATCTCATCCAAGGATATGTGTTTCAGATATGAAGGAGCAGTGTTTGAAAACCATAAACCCTGAGCAGGCCCCTTTTGTAAGAAGATACCACAACACCTTTTACAACCGCCACGGTAATGGCTCCGCAGGTAATTCCTCCATGGCTATGATGATTAAAAGCCATGTCTGAGATCATCACTGATGGTGCATGGTGCCTCATCAAATTACCTCTTCCATTATCTTGGGATCGAGGCAGTCTCCCTCATCAGTGAACAGTTTGTCCCAGGAATCCTCATCGTCTTCCTCCTCAGCAGCACCTGTCTCCATGGTAACAGCGTCAAAATTCACAAGTGCACGATCAGGCTGGGTAGTGCCTCTGGCTGATGTCTCCAGGCACTGATCTTTGTTTGGTGCTTCATCAGGCTGACTGGTGGATGACAATTTACAGTCCGTCAATTGGCTGGAAGAGGCTGTCTCTGATTGGCTCAGAGCTGTGTTAGGTATATCACAGTGAGTGGCTGATGGCGATCCTTCTTCACAGATGTTGGCTGACTCATTGCAGGTGCCATTTTGGTCTTCATCTCTGTTCTGACTTGGTACTTCTTCTGATAATGAATGAGTTGTCTCATCCTTTTCTTCCTCTGTACAATCTCCTACAGCATTGCTTTCTTCTTTAGGACCGCTATTTGCAAAATCTGACTGTGCAACATCTGTTCAGAAGAAACAATTATAATTCTCAAGCACACCAATAAGTTACACTGATGTTAATATGTAAATGCAATGTACAGTTATGTTAAACTGTATGTCTAATATTAAAACATTTTGCTGACAAAAGAACTCTGAACATCTAAAAAATGATTTTCCCTGATACATTATCTACGGCGAGAACAACCTGTCACTGCAGATCTAACATCCAAAGTAAACCCATACTTAATTTCGACGTACATGCTTGTCATCAGGTTGGCAGACATTGTATGTAACTTGAAATAAAAGGTACACGCACACTGTAGTTAATCGACTCACCTTTTATAATATTGTTATGTGGAGTAGTGTGATGATCATTTGCCTGGCTAGTTCTGTCATCCTTTGGCTGGACAACAGGACTTGTGGGACAACTGGACTGCTTACAGCTGTCTTCATGAAACTGTTCTACTGAAGATGTGTCGAATGGTGTGGGGAGTATCACAAGGTCCCTAGCTTCACCTGATGCTGTTGTTATCACATCATTGTTAAGTATTTCTGTTGTGTTTTCTGTCATTTGACTCTGGGACAAGTCACACCTATGAGAACCACTCCCTGCAGGAGTGATGCTGAGATCTATGGAACGTGCCACTTCGGTGGTGGGCTCAGGGGCGGATAATTCTTGCTCATTGAGGTAGGTATCAGGATCGTCAGATCTGTTAACACTGAGATCACCAGGAGTACTCACTTTCAAACAAAAGTCTAAATCCTCAACCTCAACCGCGCCTGTTGAGTTTGGAGGTGTGACATCACAGGCAGCTGTTCTGGCAATACCACTAACTTTGTTTAAGTGTTCACCCACACACATATCACTTTCAGGAGATCTACGATACTCAGGTTCGTCAACAGCAACTTCAAACTGACCAGGAGTGACCAAATTTACATGTATGCTGCTCTCACCCTTGTTTTCATCAAGCCTATCATTTGAGGGTGAACTAGAAACGACAGACAAGTTTTGCGCTTGCTGTCCACCAGGTGGCGCTGTAGTGATAGAGACAGCCAGGCTGATGTCCTCATTCATATAAGACTCCACTGAATCACTGATGTTCATAAACTCACTACTCTCACATTTCTCAGGATATCCACCTGCCTCAGAATCCGCTGAGTCCTTGACAAGATCACTGTGATCATTTGTCCGCGTACCAACACTGTCCTTTTTAGACCTTTTGTCTGGAGGCCGAGTTTTGGGTGTGTACACAGGCCTTGAGGGTTTGGCACGCCCTCTGCCCGCACGAGGGGACAAAGACCGTCTCTCTGGCTTATCTCCATCGCAATGTCTCTCACACACTAAAGAATAGGATCTGCTGCTTTTTTCATGGATAGAATTAGATCCTGAGCTTGAGGACGTTTTGACACTTGACGAGATTGTGTGTTGGTTGGGCAGGGCGTTAGCAGTTGTTATGGTGACAGACTCCTCATCATTTCTCTGCTGCAGGCGTCGCCCCCGGGGGACATATATCTGCATCTCGGGTCGCTTCATTTTCTGCCTACTCAGATGACACAATCAATACAAATTTTAATCAAATAAACAAGTACTTTATCACAACAGCAACAAAGTTACATTAAAAACAAAGTTAGCATAAGTGAAATATTGTTGCCTTGGGCCAGTTCTGTAAATCTATGAGTATACTACATAGGGTTGTACAAGACAGTATAATACCCTGTTATCACTGATGCATCATCTTTACACTGGAAATTCTATTTAATATCATTCTCTGATAAAGCTTGAAGTTGGAAATTCTATTTGATATCATTTTCAGACAACCAAAAACAATTTTAATGAGCTTACTATGCAACTTAATCTTTCTCTCAACAACAGCTGTTGCACAATGTCATGACTGGTCCCTTTTGGTAAATGGGCATAATTGCAAAATAGCAGTAAGCAGTCAGTTTAGCTTTGGCTCTGTAAATGTGTCGTTGAGCAATGAGGATTGTAGGTCAGGGAAGCATACTTGTTGTTGTCTATACTTTAGCTGACTCATGTTGCTGTATATAAAACCTATATAGCAACCTGGCTCTACATATGAATATTTAGGGATGCTACTCTGTCATGAGAGCCTCTTAATATAAACCCAGGCATTTTTTCAACTGGGAACACTCTGTCCACCTTGTACCTTTTGCGTCTGGTAGTCATAGGAGCCAGACTGGCTGAGAGCATGCGTTTTTGTTCGGCACACTGGAGTGCTTAAGAGAAACTGGAAATGGATCAGCCTAGATAGCTGCTGGTCTGCTGCATCACTTTGTCTGCAGTGTTGTCGCTGTGTCACATTGTCTGGAACATCGCTGCTGTGTCTGAAATCAGCCGAGTGGATCGTTGGGGATCCCATTTACCAGGCGGACAGCTAGTGTCTTTTTTTTTGTTGGTGCCAGAACTGATAGGTTTTGAAGATTGTGTGATTTACTGTAGGTAAAGGAATTTCTGTACAGTTTTCTTTTTCTGCTTTTTTTTTTTCTTTCCATCTAGTAGGAAATAAAATATGGTTTGGAAAACCCTGATGAGCTATTTTGTGAGGTCAACCACAACATGACAAGTGGAAACTGTGAAACATAGGAGATATTGTACAACTATGTAAATATTAAGCCATTTATCGTAAAGAGAAAACATACCAGTGAGTCAAAACCTGACCTCACCTCGACTTAGAATTAACTCCTCTACCTCTACGCTCCATGGCACCGGGTCTTTCCCGCAGGGAGTTCTGTGTATCACCAGTGTGAGGAGCTGTCCAGCCGTTGTTCTTCAAAGTGTGTCTGGATGATGGTTGATCTGTTATGTTTTGTCTGTCAGCGGAAGCATGGTAACAGCTTGACCATGACCTCGTCGTGGAATCTCTCTCTTCTGTCTTTGTCTTGTTTAACCCTCCACCAAAGTTCCAACCAGGCTGCTCAGAAGAGGTTTCTCTGTGATAAACAGTTTCCATAAATCAGTTCAGCATTTACAAAGATCCATGCTCAGCTTGCTAATTAATGGCTGAATAACATATTGTGATACAGTGATTCTCTATCAACAGATATACTTTTCTGTACAATTCTGAAATTCAGCAACTCAGTGTTTGAATAAACACCATCTTCAATTGAAGAATTTGAATTTTACATATGAACCGGCTTTTTAAATCAACAAGGTTCACTGAGATAAGAAACTAAATGTCACTACCTCAAGGATGAAACCAAAAATCGCAAATGAATGTCTCTGTCTACATGTAGTCACCCATAACTTGATGCCATTTTCCCATGTTAGCCATCTGAAGTGAAGTCACATTGCTTCGATGCCAAAAGTGTAAGTGATCAGGCAAAATTTTCAAGAGTTTCAAATCTGATTTTTTTTCTTTCAACATTTCTTTGAGTTTGTCAGGGAGAACATTACATGCCAGCACTAGCTGGCTGTAAACATCAGCGAATACATGTATCTCCAACACAACACGGTATTTGGAACAGATTGTTTTCTGCTGATATTGGAAAGACATTTCCTTTATAAATCTGGCAACGCTACCAGATAGGGAAAAACATGCTGTGCAGTTCTCAATTCCATGTAAATCTATGACTGTCACGTTAGACCAAAATATTTCCATTTAAAACATAAAATGACTTCAAATTCCGAATGATTGCTCCCATATCTTCCTATTTTCCAAAAGAACCCTCACTAACATATGAGAGCTGGTGCAATGTGATGCTGGAACCATAGCATCATGTGACGTTTTCAGGGCTGGCGACTGGTCAAGTCCTTCTGGGCTTTTACAACATGGCTACTCTGAGTGATGCGTCATTCTCAGAGTTGAATTCCACCTCTTCAGCTTTTTAAACCCAACTGATGTTTTTTTATTTTTTTCTGTGTTACCTCTGGCTTACCTCTTTTCTTCTATATACTCTTGGTATTTATAACAGAAAACTTTATGTTGACTTCAAACAGAAGTTTCATACAATTATTTTTACATTCCATACACACCTGAGAAGGATGAGTTTCCGACACACCACCGTCCTTCTATCATTCCCCTCCCCCACAGAGAAGCTATGTACGTCCGCGATCTCCTCTGCTGTCTTGTGGATGAGAAGACGATGGTAACTGTCCACAGGAGGGAACAGAAGGACCCTATGACACACAGGACACATGTCAACATTCAGGCAGGTACAAATAGTGAACAGGTCAAAACAATGTACTAACATCAGTCACAAAGGAGTGGCCTTGCTGACTGTGCAGTTGTTAGGAAAAACTGACATCAGGACTTATTTCTGATTTTATCAGAACCAGAGCCCGGCACAACAACAATTCTGAGGATTAGCTGATTCCTGCAAAGTTGTTGCGCTTCCTTCAGTACAATTTTCAGTCAATTCTGAGATGGTGACCCGGGAAGATTTCTGAATTTTGGTTGTATTCATATGGAATGACCCTGTATGGATTAAAAAACAAACAAAAACATGATTTAATTAAGTTTGACTCTGAAGTACATGTAATATCGCGTGTGAGGTGACGGAAAAGTAGGTTCAGACGAGCCTGTGTCTACATGTACCTGTTCAATGAGGCCCTGTCTTCTCTCTCCAGAAAAGTACGGATATCCTCTGCGACCAATTCCACAAACTGCAGGTCAGCACCGGTCAAATACCTACTGTCCACAAGCAGCGCCAGCTTGTCACACTGATGGACACATCCTCACCTACAATCAAACAGTGAAATACATCAGTAATCCTCACATGCTTAACCACGCATTCAATAACAATGCCAAACTACTTGTTCTACATTAAAAATAAATTTTCTGCATACATGTACATAAAAAGTTCAAAGCACTGGAAAGAAGAGCATATATATGGTTTTATCCAATTTATACACTAATAAAATGCATTAGTTTGTTTTCTAAAATTTAATTTAATTTTTTCATATTTTGCAATTTCTCTTTACACAATGGTATGTACTTTATCCTCAACAAGTCTGAAAAATTTATTGCCAATATCTCTCCCTGCAGACTACAAAAGAACTTTTAGCATTTGACCTTAGGTTTAGTAGCCTTTTAAGTCCCTCTATCCTTTTTTCATGTCCGATAGACATTGCTCACAAAATTAACTGAAAGTGAGGCTACACAATGATGTAAGGCTGTGAAACTATTTATTAATTTTACCTACCCGTATTAGGTTGTTATGTGCATGTAAGAAGTTAAAATCTACAGGTGCAGATATGATGTTTCATACCACTAAACACATTTACCTGTATTTTCAAACACTAAGCCAAAATAAGGTAACAAAGATCTTGCCTGTTCAACAGATGAACTATTTTCTGAAATACTACCCTTGTACATTTCCCCTGGATTCCGATACACGAAAGAGAAAGTCATGAATTTTGTAATTTACGGTAACTGACACCAACATATTGCATCAATGATGAAATATCCCTCACGTGCCATTGTGCTTTACATGTACGTAAAATCTGAGCTGATCCCTGCTGGACTTTTTCAGGTATTACCCTTAACATTTCCTTCATTACTGTAGGTCTACGCTTGGGGTATGGCATTAGCTCATGCTGTGTTTTGTATGGGCAGTCTAAAAATGCACAGTACATTTGGTCAGGTTTATAGCTGGAGGAATTTGGGTAGTTCCTAGGGGAAATCACTGCCCTTTGACAGATATCTGACTAACTTCCTGACTTACAAACATAGTGATGCCAATACGGCTGATGCGAAAAAGACACTGAAGTCTGAGAATAACACTGTGAATGCTACATGTATTTCCCCTACCATGTGATTCATTTTCGCAATTCGAGTAAATACATGTACTATGTACATAAACCAATTTATAATACACAAATATATACAACTTTACATTGGATGATTATCCCCATCAAGTAATTCACATGCATGTATCTATGGGTGTCAGATGTGTCAAAATATCACTATATGAAAACAGATAAGGTTATCATGTATTAGCTTTGTGGAAAAGGAAAACCTATAAAAGGATATGCAGCATGTAATACTAAAGCAGGATGTCACATTATTAGGCTCACGTAACACATGCAGCGTTAAGTGTTAAGTAAATGTACAAACTAGGTCAACTTATGGCTGGATAAAATTTCAGGATATAAGTACATGATGCCTGATCTGTCGTTAGGTGAGTAATACTCAACTGAAAACCATATATACTGTACGCAGAACAAAGAGCATACATCTCAAAGCCCACATGTCTGACCTATTAAATGCCAGCAGCCTGCAAGAGTTACAAGCCAACAGCTACATGTAACCAAGTAAAGTACGTGAAATGAAGATGTACCTGTATTCTACAAGCCCACGTATATGGAGATACACTTGTATTTATCCACAAGTGAAAATGTTTGAGTACTACCATGTACATGAGGTATACTAGAGTCTACATTTACAGCCACATGTAAATGCTGCTTTTTCAAGATGTGACACAAGTTTCGATACATACACATACTGTAAATACAGTCTCTTCCAGACATATTACCATAACTGTGTTGGGGTCTCCGTGGCTCAGTTGGTTACAGCACTGGTTCAGCATAGTGAACCAGAAGCTTCCTACCTATGCGGTTGCTGTGAGTTCAAGTCCAGCTCATAATGGCTTCCTCTTCGGTTGTATGTGGAAAGGTTTGCCAGCAACCTGCAGCTGGTCGTGGGTTCCCTGGGCTCTGCCTGGTTTCCTCCCACCATAAAGCTGGCCATCGTCATATAAGCAAAATATTCTTGAGTACGACATGAAACACCAATCAAATAAATAAATCATATAAATACCATTGTCATGTTACCCATTTGCTGTCACTTCTGAGAGAGGGTTTAAAGGAAATCACAAGGCAGTCAACTAGGTGGTGCTTACAGTAAACGAGCATCAGTTGGGCAGTATATTACCTGTACAATGTGCATTTACAAACAAGCTGTTCATATCTTTCAAAAGGATAACCAAGATTTCTCTATACAATATAATGTACGGTCATTACTTTTAATAGCCAAACCACTTAAAACCGGTAGTAAGTGTACACTGCACATGTATCAAATCTGGACTATATTTAGCTATGACTATTTAATGTACCGCCCAAACAGATGACCCCTAACAGCCTTTTCCCGTATACTCAGTCATTACACTGTATTCTAGCAGACTTGTGTAAGCTAAGGTCAAGCAGGTGACACTCAGCTATCAGCAGTACAGACCACAGGTAAGTTCGCTTGCCAATATTTTATTTGTTTGGAATATTTTACTTACATAAAAGTAATACTGAAATTCAAATTACATACATGGATAAAATAGAGCAGTCACTATTTCTAGTCATGGAGAACATCTAGGCCTATGTGAACAGTTTTTCATGAACATCTATAAACACTTTACACCTGTATACCTAGCACAAGCCACATGATCACCTGGATAGAAATAACCTGGTCTGTTTGAGTAAACAATCAGACCTTCCAAACACAACAGTCTGCACATGTATGACATGATGTCAAGAGAGAGTTACAAGACAGTTTGAGAATGATTGTCAAATTTACCCTCTGTTTACGTCAGCAGAGCAGGCCTTCCCTTGCCTGTTGCGCCACGTTTGCTGGTAATCATGGCTAGTCAGATCTTTAGAGAGACACCCCACAGAGGGCACACTCACTCCTCACACATTTATATTTATTTATACAACAAATGTTTATGTTTCTGCCTCACCTTTTCAAAGTTAATATAGTAACACTTGTGTATGCTTAAACCAAATACAACAAAGCATGGTGATCACTTAATGTTTGGTCACTATTTCAGTGGTATAAGGGAATAACATTAAGTGATGCGAATCACACAATCACACAGACAAATTTTCAGAACAATCTGACAATAACTGAAAACATGGCCAACACACAGGAGAACAAGAACTCGAATCATTACCCACACATATGAGAAGAAAAGCTCAAATCATTACACAAACTCATAGGAGAAGAAGAGATCAACTCATTGCCAACACACAGGAGTACAAAAACTCAAATAAGTATCAAGGCACAGGAGAACAAGAATTCAAATCATTACCAACACATACAACAACAAGAGCACAAATCATTATCAGTGAAAGGGAGCACCAGAACTCAGAAGGGTTCAAATCATTAGCAACACATACAAGAACAAATGCCCACACCATAACCACCATACAAGAACAAGAATTCACATCCTTATCTACTGGTCTATCAATTTTTGTGACATGATGATACGGTGCAATAAATGGGCCCGTTTATCAGTCAATTTAGGGGGTGATTTGCACAATGTAATTGCAACAAATAAAACACCAAGAATTCCAATCATGATCATTATCACTTATATGGTGACAAACAGACATCAAGTAGGGTTATTATAAGTCCATTTAGGAGATGATTTATACATTGTAGGAAGAGTAAATGTCTTTTTAAAAGTAGAAATTTTGTGAGCAAGTCTTAAGAGAACATATACTTTGTTTCACCAAGAAACCATGCACAAAAACATTAATATATTTATTTATTTTGTTCAGAAAATGGCCCGAATGATGTATTTTCCTATACATGTCACTATGTCTTAACCAATGCCAGGGAGTGTATTATGTGTTAAGGGATCTACGGTAGGCACATATCCTTCTCTGATAAGGCGGAAGCCATGTCAAAACCACAAACATTAGACAACCTGCCACCTCTACATTAAAACTTGTCACAGGCATATTTAAAGAACCTTTCCCTGCTTGTTTTTAGGGGGGCTCAACTACTTTCCAACCAGACACCCACGCACAGAGGACGACAGATATGCAAGGTCAATCCTGACCAATCAGAATAAACCATGAATGCAGGACTTTGCCATGATAGCACATGAAATAGGGGTAACCAAACTGCATGCACATGTATTTCTGCTAAATATCTGCTTATCTATTGATGTACAAGCCAACTGGATGAAAACAGGAATTACCTACACTTGTCAAGAACACCTGGAAGGATCACACCTGCACTAGTCTACAGCATTTCCAGGTGAGAAAATTGCGCATATTGATAATGATATTAGGATGTTTTAGGATGTTAGAGTAGTGTATGTAGTGTACTAAAATTAAACACCCAAATTCAATTACAGCTGAACATTGGATGCTTCGATTCACTGTCACAAGAATGCAGAAAATAAAGTATTTTTCTGCAGTTCTTGACGAAAACGCCAATTTAAGCTTCTACAAACTGAACACATTTAAACGTTACCAAAAGCTCAAAATAAAACATTACAAGCATTAATTAACATAAATTTAACTTTTATTTTAACATTAATTAAGGATAAATATCTAACTCCACTGTGTACGGATGGCTAGGTTCATGTAACCTCTGAACTACATTATGAAACTACAGCATTCTAATGTTAACACAGAATAAATTTAACATTCCTGTGAAGGAGAAAAATGTATGTGAACATGTATACTTGATATGCTGAGTACTGACATTTCATTTACGTAGGTTCAAATCTTGATTCAACATCAGTAAGAAAAGAGGAACTAACTTTTTTTCTGAATGTATGTTAGCTGTATGTAGGATAATGTCAGATGTGTAAACGTCAGTTTAGCAGTTCCGGTATCTTCTATCTGACATCAGAGTGAAATCTACACCTAAATACACATGTAGGCCATCAATGTGGCGCTTACCATCACTGTAACCTACAAATGCCTTTTCCTTACATGTGCAGGCTAACGTTACAATACACACCTTGTGAAGAGGTAACAGCTTATTATCAAAAGACTTCTGAGATGTGGAAAATCCGGCCTGTTTACTGTGTGGGATAGCAACACGATTTGTCACCGGAAAACACACATCAGAAACCAAGAACTGTCTGCCAGGATACAGAATGTTACAGACTTCCTTACAGCTAGCCCAGTTTCAGAGATCTGTGAGAGATTTGCTTCTTCAATGTATTAAATCTGAGTAAAAGTTTCCACGATGGTCTAGCATAACAGTTGTTACGTGAAATGCCAGGCATCTCCAGATAAACCATGAAACTTCAGCCCGAGGCAGGATCATCACAACTCATAACAATGGATGCAAATGCAGAGAATTTATTGGAACCTTTGGATACTTTCCCAGGTGAGTTTTATGTAGCTCACTTTTAGTACCAGGATAAAGATACATGTACAACAAGCAGTCATTACCATGGGAAAAGTACACAGGTATAACTTGAATTTTACTGATCATGCTTGTTCAGGAAGTCCAAAAGGAATGTTTCTTTGAAATTACTGGGTGTGAAATTTGTTTTAAAGCATATCTATTCTGAGGGTCTTATGGTAAAAATTACTGTTAGCAAGTTAAATATAGCCCATTGGAAAACTTTTCCACGTGTGATATGTCATATTGGTGTAAGGCAAGTTTTTTTCAGTGAACTTAATCTAAGACTACAAGAGAGCACTGTTAACCTCTTATATCCACTAATTAAGATCCCGCAAACACTGTGAGCAGTCTTCCCCCTCTATCAGAACCGAGTATGTGGTGATTTACGGAGCGTACTGGAAATTCAAACTGTATATAAAACCTGAAAATCAGCTATTCTGGCAATTTTGCACTGTCCTAGTTCTCATTTTGTATTGATGTTCATTCAGCTAGAAACATTTGAAATACTGCAAACAACCTAATATTTCGTCCATAAAAGGGCATTTTTAGATGCAAAAAAGATATCATAAAATACTATTTTTGGCCCTGAAACTCACATTTTTCTGGTAGGATATTACCTCACCTCCCAAACAAACCTCAAAACCTGAAATCAGTAGAACTCTCAGAATCAGGAAAAATGAGCAACTTAATCATGGACGAAATTTTTGGTCATTTAGGGTATAGGAGTCTTCAAGCTGATTAGCCACCTGGGGCTATTTCGTAAAGATAGGGTCGTATGTGAAAAAGAGGATTAAAACCCCTGTGCCATCCCAAATTTAGGGTCTAATAAAGCGGCTTGACCTAATAACTTGGCCAGCGTGATTGGTGTGAACTATTGAGTCTGGTGTCACAAGTGCACATTCTCGATCTATGCTACAATGACATGGCTTACATGTAGCAATCAGTAGGCTATTTTTAAGTATATGTACCATGCAGTACCAATAATATTACAGCTGACAAATCCAAAGAAAAAAACATTTTCACCTGGACAATAACTGCATAAACAGAACTCAAGAGAACATTCTGGCTAAAGATGATGCACATCTATAACCCTAACCCAGCTGTAATCAAAGAGGTACAATTTAGCAATCTCAGCCCAATTTCACAACATTAAATGTACTACATCCATATTTTATATTTTTGTCATTCACTCGGTCAGTAGACATTTAATGGGTGACATATGCTTTCCTGAATGTAAAACTTTTTGGCTGATAAAGCCTAAAGAACTAGTCCCTATCCAGTAATGATCATCTTCGATCTTTTGAACGACCCTGCTGTGAAGTCTGTATATACATGTTGTCCATGATACCTTGTCTACATTACTTCTCCCTCCCTTCTCTCATCACAGCCATTCACAGTAATCCCTGACTATAGGTGTGTTTTATTCTGTTTGGTTGTCTTTAATAGTCAGTTGGTCATCTTACTTGTAGTTATGATTCTCTGTTATCTCTTTACTTCCAGTTTATATGCCCCTGACAACATACCATAAGACCATTGTTTAGATGTTTTATAAACTGCTTTAACAACCCATATCCCTATGCAGTGTATATATGTATTTGCTTGTCCTTTCCAATCACTCCCCTAATGATGGCAAAATAAAATGCCAAAATACTAAATCACAATGAAGTTTTCATTTTTCGGAGTTACACTACTTGTGTATTAACTCTAATTCTGTCACTGTAATCAACCTGGTACTATAGCATTACTACAGCCAAGTTTGGTGTTGTGTGCAAAACAAATATTTCAATCATGACACTGATAACCACAGTTAGGTTACAGTCTGATACATGTAGTATATAGAATGAAGTTTCTCCCCTCAACAAGGAGAAATTAAGCACCAAATATCAGATCATAGGAGTAGAGTGAGCTATATTACATGTCTTAGACTTAAGGCATTACTGCCAATAAATAACAAGCCAGAAGGATCCTGGCCTCAAGAGCCATATCATTATTAATCAAGTGGGATTCAGGAGGAACTAAAACACATTACAGTCAAAATGCTTGTTACTGTAAGAACACCGTCTTACCAGTGCACCTGCTACAAATTACATGGCATGTACAAGTTAGTGGCCTGAGATTAACTGTGTGTCTGCAATCAGAAATATGAAGATAAATTCTGAAATTTATGTGTTTGTATGTATGATTTAAATATCTTTATAATTTTTCTTTGTATTTAAAGCCAGTAGTACCTCAAATGACAAGCTCAGTGTATCTGGTATTATTCTCAGGTGCCATGTTTATCTATGGCTCTGCAAAACACTGTGTGGTCAACACAGAAATACTTCAAAAATACAGTCTATCTTGTGAAAATACATTCTTCACAAAGCTAATTAACAAATAAATTAATTCGTACTTTCGAGCATCCGGGTAATTCACAAGGGATTAGAGGTGATAAATAACAGTGAGCTAAATGGGCAAAATGTTTTTTTTTTGCCTGACTTTTTTGCATATTTTCTGAAGTTTAGATTAATGAAATGCAGGTCACTGAAAACTATTATATTTGAAGGGTAAGCAAATTCCAATTACTTTTCAAGAAAAATTTCTTATCTAAAAGCTTTGTTTTTCATTTTTTTTTGTAAAATCTTAATAAAGGCCTATCTGGATTGCCTTGGTTAAATTTGCTTTGTTTTCACCTCCAGTAGACTAGTCGCACGACCAAAGACAGTGCATTTGATTGTCTCAGAGCTGCAATAACATGCACATATACACAGCAGGCATTTTGATGGGATACCACTTAAACCATTCAAATAGACTTCTGAGGCGTACCTGTCATCCAACAAAATGGAGCGGAGACATAAAAACTGTTAGCATTACATACATGTAGATGGTTCCAATTTGGTTTATTAAGATAACTGATAGACTTTTCCTTCTGTAGACAAGGATCAAGAGAAGTTGCAGACTGGTGTGCCTCTCACAAGCTTAGGCATCTCTCCATCATCAAGAAATGTATTATGGGGATTTGTAAAGAATAGGTTGAGTTATTATTCGTCGCTGATCCACTTTTCCGATGTTCATTGAGAAAAGGACATTTTTCAATGAATTGACGCCACCTTACCACGTGACATCACCCTCATCCTTACTACTGCCGTATGCTCTCGTTGCGTTCATGTATACGCAGTTGAACTGCTGTAGGACTGTATGCGGGCATTGCCCATGTTGTTGTTGTATCTTCCAGTGTCAGATGCTGACAAACTTTTATTAACAAACTACGAGAACACTATCAAACTTACCACATATTGGCTTTGAACGAGGTCATAGCGGGTGCACACGATAACAGAGAACTTACTATCTCACACAAGCTTCGAAATCGACTGAGCACGAACACCTCAGAGTTTTCCGTTTAGGCCTACATGAATGCTTCCTATGTTTTTCCACTCAGCCGGAAGCTGAATGTCGTCACCCTTGTGGTGGTGTTGTAGCTGAGGTACCCCCGAAGAACAGCATGGCGCAGGAAGGTGGGTTATTGACGGGCTCTGCTAACTGGGTCAAAGTTAACTATGACAGCTTTTCGTTTGACATCAGAAGTGTGGTTTGTGGCATGATCGTCACTTTTTCGTGAAATGTGGTTGAATTCAACTTTTATATAGTCTCCTAAAATATTAAATCGCGGTTAATGATATTCACGAACGTCAAACTGGGTTGGACTGTTGAACGCGTGCAACAACCATACACTACAGGATGTGTAGCCCAGCCACCAGTTGACTTTATCATCAAAGTTCATAAGTTTGGAATGTCAGTCTGAACATAGATATTTCAACAGATCTTTAGTTACTGACATCCTGTGCTAGAACATTCAGTGGTCTGGTTTGCAGTTTGTAATGTGGTCTTAAAAGAAAATTATTATTTTTCAGACTGAATTACCGTAGCACTTCTAATCAAGGATGATGATGTCTGTGGCACTAGTGGGGGTATTTCGCAATGTTAAAGCCATAGTTCCAAATACCTGTTAGACAATGTATATACACAGTAACTTCGTATCAGATACAAGAGTAATTATGGGGTACAGGTAATCTCAAATAATTGTAGGTTATTTCTGTTATTCCAGAAATTTCCTTTTCTTAATATATGAAAACAGTTTATGGTAATACCACAGTAATTTTGTGTAATTTGTTAATTGTATGTGTTAACAAACAAACGCACACAGGCAGTCCACACATGGAACGGGTGCATTTACATGTTGGCCTATAAAGGAAGTATATATATGTGAGAGGCTGCAGTGTAGGGGTTTCATTGTCAGTGATGCTGACCATTTGAGGAAATGAACTGCTGCATCAGTGATTCTTTAATTTTGTTTTATGTTTTTTTTATTTATTTTTTCTTAAGCATAAACAGCATTGTTACAAATAAGGGCAGTATCGTGTTTATTGGAAATATTCAGTAAAAACGAAAACCTTCAAAAAGTGCTCTGTAAATCTCTGTTTTTTAATTTTTAATTTTTTTTTTCATGTCTCATAATTAAATGTAGCTACAATTACACTGTACAAATGAAAGCAAAATTTGTAAAGGTAACAATTTATTACATGTATGTCTAGTTTATGATAATTGCTTTACATTTTAGATCAAGTCAAGTCATGGTCTGCTTCGTTTAACAGTTTGGAAAAGCATCAGTTATAAACTTTGGCGTTGTTTTGATAGACCAATTGATAATGGTTCTCTGAAGTCTTAAGCCTGCTTTAAAGTACATGAAGACCAACAAACTGAGGCTGAGCCAGCAAGCTGTCTGATTGGTTCTCCTTGAAAGTTGTATATAGCCTTGACCAGCATGGTGTTGTGTTGAAAATTTCTTCTGCCTGCATGGTACATGAGTGGCTTTTACAGATTAGAATTACATGCACTTGGTGTCAAGCATGGTTGTACTCTGGGGCTATCCTTTAAAAATTGTTCCATAGGTGTAACCCGATACTGTGAAATAAAATAGTGTCAATTGGTAGGAAATCTTTTGTTTTTTTCATTATTCTGGCTCTTGAAAAAGATAGGGATTTCAAAGAAATTAACATGGAGAGGAAAAAGAAACTTTCATTAAAATACCAGTGAAAACATTTGAGTAGGCTCTTTTTGTAAACGATCTTTTGGGTAACGCCCAATGGACATATATTTAAGGATGGTCTGACTGGTTTCCCCTACCCATAAGTCTACAGCCAATCAGTTCCTTACAAGTGAAACATTCTTTGAAATAGCATAATACACCAATAATGAATCAAATAAATAGTAAGACAAAGAGAATTCCGAGGTTGTGAAAAAGAAATAAGACTTTATATAAAAAATTATCCAGGGCCTTAAAGAGTTCTGGGTGTTGACAAAAACCCACTCACACAATGACAGCTCACAGTTTTCCAAGATTTAGAGATTAATTGCATTTTCGCATCTCATTTGTAGCATGATGCACATTTTCTGGTGGTGAACATCATCCTTATTTCTTTCACAAAGTGTTAATTTTGATAAATGAATTAAGCCTTGATTTAACCGCATTTGTTTTTTCCTTTAAGACAAGGTGAATGCAAAACAAAAGTGTGATGAATTAGCTGTATATGTTGTACATGTTGTATATGTTGTACATGTTGTATATGTTGTAGATGTTGTACATGTTGTAGATGTTGTATATGTTGTACATGTTGTAGATGTTGTATATGTTGTAGATGATGGGGAGGATGCTCTGCTGGTTGGTATACTGCTGACCAGTGACTGTGATCCGCCTCGCTACAACTGTCTGGGTCTGATACAGATAACAGGTTATCACCTGTCCCGGTCGCGCCTGGACGACATGAGGAATCTGATCTGTGCCCAGCTTAATACCATCCCATCACAGTTTGCTTTCATGTCCACACAAGGGTGAGTGGCTTCCCTTCACAGTTTGCTTTTATGTCCACACACGGGTCAGTGGCTTACCCTCACAGTTTGTTATGTCCACACAAGGATGAGTGGCTTCCCCTCATAGTTTGCTTTCATGTCCACACAACAGTGAGTGACATGTGCTCACAATTTACTTCCGAATCCACCCAAATGTCTGTGACTTCCCCTCACAATGTGCACCTCACAGTTGGCTTTCATTTCCATACAAGGGTGAGTGACATCCCCTCACAATTACTCTGATGTGCACACAAAGGTGAGAGGCTTCCCCTCGCAGTAAGAGTGTTGTCAGGGATTCATGAAGCTGTAAACTCTGAGCCTTGCACATTTTTTAGGTGTAGGAACGAATGTAGGACATATTCCTCCCCCCTCTCCCGGGACAATAAAAGGACAACTCTCTCCCGTCTGTTCCCCCCCCCCTCAGCGACATGGCTACAGACAGGTAATCCATTCTATCTATATACAAGGCAATATGTTTAAACATAGATAAATACCAGTAAAAGATTGGAAAGTCGGAATTTAACATGATCACGTATTGTATTGAACATGAGGGATTATTTTCTGCTGTTCTGCTCTTTGAATTTAGTCAGAAATTTTCAAATGAAATGCTTTTCCTTGACGTCTCTTACCTTTTTGTTCGCCACTGACAGTGTGAAGAATGGGAAGACTTTTGGTAACTGATCAGAATTGTAGGTGTTATTTGTTGCCATTATACCCGATACCAGTTTCTCCAGGAACTGCCTGTTTCTCCATTGTAGTATTTGTTGCAACCACAACATGTTATGAAGTAAATTAAATTGGTGGAATTACTGTTCATTTTAGCATTAATTTAAAGTATTTAAATGATAATTTAAAGTAATAATGTAATGTATATATGAATGTAATGATAAGGTGTTGATTTTATTTTCTCATATATATATGTATATGTATGTATGTATATATATATGGCGTGGAATTGTCCAGAGAGGGAAATTATCCCGGGGGAATTTAGCGGGGTGTCCAGAGGGGGGGTTCAAGGGGGTGTGTCTGAACCCTGCAGGAACAGTCACTGTATAAGTGCTGAATGTTAACTGGAAGTGGAGTCAGCATGAAAAGTATATACAGATGTGCATAACGTGACAGCTTGGTGTTGAATTTGAGGAGACGCATTTGTGACCTTGTCATTTTGAGTCATATGTTGTAATGAAGTGTGTTACAGTGAGATAGAGATGTGTACATATCCTTGATATTGATCGACATGTAATTCGTGGGGAGCATAATCTTCGGCATCGTTAAAACACCGCTCAATCCATTTCTTCACTCCTTGGTGAGGCATTCACTCAAATGCCAGATGATAACTTGATGGACATTGCTTCCTTCTGCTTCTCATTATTTACCCATTCTCACTGAAGCTGACAACTACATGTACATGTACAGAGTGAACAGATGTAGAGTGTAGTACAGGTATAGAGTGTACTGTGAGAGATACATATATAGTGCCTGACTTACAATAAAGGTCACACACTCCAATAAACATGGGGTTAATTTAATTTCCAGGCCTATTCGCCATTAATTTCACACTGAGATCTTACCTACAAAAGATTGTTATTTTCTGTTTCTTGGTATTCTTGTTAGTGAGAATCCGAACAGATTTTCTTTCATTTTTATTACTATGTCTTTATCACATTATTTTATTAGTTACACTTGTCTTTGGGCTACCATAACTTCACTTTGGCAATATTATTTTATTTATTTCATTGCCGTACTCAAGAATATTTCACTTATACAACGGCGGCCACCATTATGATTTTAAGAAAGGGTGCAGAGCCTGGGAGAAACCCACGACCATCCACAGGATAAATATTATGTTACCAGTTTAAAATATCTGTGAGCTGCCATAACCATATTTTGGTACTTTAGTATGTCTGTGGACTGTCATGGCTTTCTTTTTCCAATTTAAAATGTCTCTGAGTTGTATCAGATAATTTGAACATTATTTTTTTTTAACATCCTTTTGTTTCATTAAATATTTATAATTTATATGAATGATACTGAAAAATTATTCACTGTAGCATTAAACAGTAATCACGTAAATAAATATGTTATAAAGTTATTATATACAGACCACGGACATCTGGGCATTAGCGGTTTTACTTGAGCCAACACACTTGCTCCTGCAGACACGGTGGCGAAAACATCATCAAAATAACATAGGAGTTAATAGGGAACTCTGCTTCACAGCCTCATAAGTCCTAAATTAAGTTTCCATAAGGCTCATAATTTACATATGCTATGCAGATTGTTCTGTAGTAAAACCGTATGTAATGTCTGGTTATTGTAAGCTGTAGCTCCCAGAATATTGTCCAGTGTTGTTCATTTTGCTATCTCTTCCATTGTTATTTTTCAACATGTGTTATCTTTTTGCTTGCCACTGCCTCAAGGATGTCTGTGGTCACAGATATATAAAAGATGGAGTGTAAATGGGATTAAAACTACCAGGATTTATTAAAATCTTCACAAACTCTTTCAAGTGACAGTCAACTAAAAATTGTATTTAATTAGATCCAATTGGTTTTATACTCATCTGCAGATGGTTATGTTAGATGTTGACTGAATTCTAGTTATTGGTGTTAAAATTTACTTGTGGTTTGTGTTGTAGATGGCCTGTAACACGAGAACAAGAGAGATACGTCTACGCCAGACATATTGTGTCTGAAAACAGCACACTGTCCATTCAAAGAGTGTATGGTAAGTGACAGTGGTTCAGGCATGGGAAGCCTGCCTGCTGATGATGGGGAAAATGGTACAGTATTAGTTTGTACTGAGAAGAGTTGTTTTTATTGCACAGGCTGTAGATATGAGAACGTTGGATTTATTTTTCACAACGGGGCCTCTTTGGCTCAGTTGGTTAGCTAGCTAGTGAAGCGTAATGACCCAAGAACCTTTCATCAATGTGGTCGCTGCGAGTTCAAGACCCAGCTCGTGCTGGCTTCCTCTCCGGTCGTACTTGTTATGATCTGTCAGCAACAGGCAGATGGTCGTGGGTTTCCCCCGGGCCCAGGCCCCAAGCTAGCTGTTTATCGTGTGTTGAAGTGCCATAACCTTGTAGCCCGTCCGCCATGTTGCAGTGCGCATTGCGTGTAAAATGTACTTCATTTGATTTACTGTCCTTTTTCTACAAAACTATAATGTAAATACTTTCATCGGCGTCTCGTATCATATTTACTGATCAACACTTCTGATTGCAGTACAACATTGTCCCTTCAAAAATTGAAGAGTAACTATAAAATCGGAAGCCTTTTACAGCCTTATCCTTCCATCAAAAAGGGATTATACGTGGCAAGGAAGCGGCAGTCAGTGATAATACACGAGCCGCACAGAATAAGCCCATTAGATCTTTCTTTATCTCCACGAAAGCATCAAATTGCCAGTTTTGTATGATATTGTCCCACGGAGTCTGGGGAGTCAGAAACTCCTAGCCCCACAGTGTGGACCTTACACACAGGTATGGGTGGCCTCATGCTCGTGAGTCAGGCAAGGATTACACAGTCTTATAGGATAAGAAAATTGACAAAAAGTCAGAAGTACTCCTCAAGCAGACCAGTCAAAACTATTCAAGAAAATAGTTTGTTTCTTGGTAATGTTCTTGTCAAAAACATTGGATTCTGATGGTATGAATTTTACAAGTAACTTAAGTGGTGTAAGTCTTAGGACCCTGTTTTGTTAGTCCTGGGCAAACAACATTCATGTCCATGCCCATGATACTGTTTGTAAATGATGTAGTGGAAATTACAAAAATAAAATAAATCCAGAAACATAGGAGATAACAATAAGTAAAACTATCTTTTAGCAGGTCTAAGACCTCTTAATAGTAAAGCTGAGAAGGAGTACTTCATTTAAGAAAGTTCTTTCCCTTCAAGGAATACATTTAATGTGATACTTGTGAGGTATCTGCAGACACTGTCTACAATACATGAATGATAAAATATTCAGTTTTCATAATACATGGAGGGACTGTAATGGATACATTCTACAAATACTATGATATTACTGAAAACGTATATTTAGACTGTTGTTTTGGTCGTATATTGCAATGAAGCCATTTTCAGTGATGGAAAGCACTCGGCGACCCCCTGCTATTGTGTACAGGACACTCATCTCCCAAGCCTTCCATAAATTCTGACTAGGGGTCTGAATATATAAGTTGTTGTCATGATCTGAGAATGTATTACCAGTTAGTATCTCAGCCACATTGTTCCTGAATTGTTCATTGAAGTTATTTGCCTGGTTTATTACCAGTTTCGACAAAAGATGCGTATTAAATGTGTATGATCACTATCAACTCCCATTTGCGATTGTGCTGATCATACCTGTAAAAGTGTCATAATTCCTCTTCAGACACACCACGGATCGGGGTGAAGGCAAAGAGCGGCTTAAGTCTGGGCTTTGTATTTGTGGAGTATGACTGTGCAGTGGATAAACTCAGGGACATCGTGGAAAGCCAGGTAGAATACCAATGCTCCCTTCCCTATCAGAGGATTTCTGGGAAGATCACCACTGCACTGGTTAAATAAAGTCGTATTGTTATTATTTTGATTACCTCATATCTATAATGAGTCACATCAGCTAGGTCTTGTTGTTTAATACCTTACCACTGAACTTTTATAAAAAAATTGCTATGTAATTGATGTTTGAACAATTACTATCAAGCCTGTGTGTTTATTTAGACTACATGTGTGTACATATAGTGATGATGAAGGCCTGGAAGTGAAACAGATATAACATCATATTCTCACATATCTCTCAGTATGTTGTAGGGTTTATCAGAAGAGAAAACCATTTAGAGAAAAAAATATTGCACTTCGCCCCAAACAGATTTGAAAATGGATGACTTTATTCCCATACCTAAAACCTAACAATCATGTTGAGTTTATATGCACCTTTTCCTTGATCGTTCTGTTTTAGTTACCTTTCTTTCGTGGCATGTCAACGAACTACCAGTTCCTGGACATGAATACTTGGCCAATCAGCACAGCTCAGGAAAAGGACTTGACTGTATTAGATATTTTGAATGGCTCCTGCATCCACGTGTGTACAGATGTCAGTATCCGTGCTACACTGGACTTTCAGAGCAGTTCCAGGGAAAGCTTTAACAGTGATGTTGGACCTGCGCCCAAGAGATTAAGAGGGTAATTCACCATTTCTGACAGACTTCTTGCTGCTTGCTTGTTTGTAGATTGCATTTGTTTTGCATTATGTTGTATGTGTATGTCCCATTTATTGTCAGTAAAACAACCTGTGGAAGTCTTACTTGTAGTTGGAACTTGTATAAGGCCAGCTTGTGACAATCTACATATGCGACTGGATTTCTGTGTGTCCACCCTTCCATCTCCTGTTTAGGCTTTTTAACAAGATATCTTCAAAAGTTTTCTGTGACCTAGGTGGTTACTGCACTAGCACAGCGTAATGACCCAGGAGCCTCTCCCCAGTGCAGTCTCTCTGAGTTCAAGCCCAGCTTATGCTGATTTCCTCTCTGGCCTATGGAAGTGGGTAGGTCTGCCAGCAACCTGCAGATGGTTGTGTGGATGGAGGTTTACTCCCACCGCAATAATAGCCTCTCTTATACAAGTGAAATTTTTTCTGTACTGTGTAAAACACCAATCAGTTTTCAACCAGTCAAACTCATATTTACACTGATTAGCACATCTCATAATTCAGAATTGATGCTGTTTATAGTTTGTGGTGATTTTATATTGCAGGTTACGTGAGTTGTCATACCGAAGCAGTAAGGACATAGATCGACGTCATAGCGAAGATTCCGGCAGCACAGAACAGGTGGAACCAAAGCAAATTCTTATCAGTTACGTGCGGGCGGAGGCTGCCCAGCACGCTCTGGATCTCAAACAGTATCTCTCTGAGCTTGGATACAGCGTCTACCTGGTTAGCTGTCCTCACAAATGTACATCTTCTTGTGTAGAGTTCCATAATAGAACAAAACAAAGTGAATAGCATCACAGGCATTTACCTTCTGTTTTAAAACAGAATAACCTGAAGCATGGAAATTCATGCCCAGGGTTGACTGTTGGCAGGTGTTGTGCTTTCAAGAAGAAATCACTTTACTAGTAACTATGATTGTTTATAAACTTTCAGAATATCTCAGAATTTAATATAAATTTAATGTCAAACTGCAAATAAATAAATGTGTATATAAATGAACAATTTATATTTACTTTCAGGACGTCCATGAAATAAAGACAGGTGTAGATTGGCAGGATTCCCTCAACTTCGCAGTGACAAACTGTGAGGTGTTTGTTCCGCTTGTAACTCCTAGATACGGGGAGACCCAGTGGACAAACAGAGAGGTAGGTGAATCATTTGCATATTGTGGCTTTCATCAAGCAACTTGCAGAATTACAGACTAGCCATTCCTTTCGTTATGCTCTTTATTTTCTGGTGGCGAACTACATGATCCCGCCATCACACTCTTCATTTCTAAATTCTGATTTATTTTTATCAGTATTTTGTTGTAAGATCCTAATTTGTACAACTATGATCTTCTGGGAGACAAAGTGTGGAAACCACCAGACTGGTGGGCATTGACATTGTTTGATTGTGATTTAACTAGATTTGTGATATGAAATGTTGAATTGTTCTATATATTTATTTATTTGTTGTTTAGCGCAATGCACCTTTTTCACTTAAAGAATGGTGGACAGTTTTATTGGTAGTGGAAACTTAAGGGCCTGGCATAAACCATCGACCTTCGGCATGTTACTGAACTTTTCCATATGTGACAATGCTCACTTCGTATGAGTGGAAGACAACTGGTCTTCAGTAAATGTTGGACTGGGCAAAGGCCCAATGAGCATAGGGTGCAGGTCTTCAGTAAATGTTGAACTATGAGCAGAGAGCACAGGGAATGTACAGTCCCTGCCTAAGGCCAGGATTGCACCCATACCTAGTGTGTCCTTCAGATTCAAAAACAAGTATCTATAACCCCTCACCTGTGACTCCTTCCCTGAAATGAAGAAAATGTTCTTAGAAATTGATATTACTTCTACTTTCATGGTATCATTTTCATGATTCTTTACTGTATGTGAAAATATTGTTGTTTGATTGTATTGATTTATGTTAGTTTGATTTATATTGATTTGATGACAAGTTATCCTTTCTGTTTATGGTATGTGATTTGAAAGTTGTACTCAGTTTACCATTTATTAGTGGTTGTTTCTTTGGCTACAGGTGAAATTGGCAGATGTGCTCAGTAAATTTATTCTGCCTGTGTCATTTATTGATGACTGGCCTCCAAGATGCCTGGCTATTCAGTTTGCCACCACACAGTACATATTCCACCGTAAGGAGATATCAGCAGGTGGAGGTAAGTGTAAACTTTCAAGTACAATTTTGATGGAAATAATAATAACAGTGTCTTTATTTTCTGAGATAAATACAACTCAGTCAGTATATTACTGATCTTCCCAGAGGCTCTCCACAAACACACATGTATAAACATTGACACAATATGCTAGCTTAGCTAAAATGAAAACTAAATGAAGTACAAAGATATCATAATATTGAAAGAAGTAAAAAGAATGACAAAATTTTCACCTGTTGACATGTTGTTGGAAGAATGATTTGCTACTTGAGTAATAATAAAGTCATAATTAGTTTTTGTGGAAACAATTCTATGAAGATGTGTATTACAATTTCTGTAACCATGCACCGAGGTTGATCAAGATATTGATCTACAGATCAGATACCACAACCAGTATAATAGGGATAATAATTTCTCACAGTTAAGAACTGTAATTGTTATCTGCAGAGCTCAGCCCTGTCATCAATGGCCACACTGGCAATCAGACTGACTGTCGACATTGGCGGGATGAAGATGTCCGACATGTGGCCCTGGAAATTGGCCATCGTATCAGTACTTTCCGAGAAACGACGGCCAGAGGCCTTGTTCTGGTCAAGCAGGTAAACTTAAACAGAGGTCATATTTCTGAACAAGGAGGTTGCTGTAAAAAAGTCATTGACTGAAATCGAACAGAATGTGTTTAGTATGTTTCAAGCATGTTATTTGATCACCTGAATATTTCAATTAATGAGTATTTGGACTACTTACTCAGCAGCTATAAAGAGTAGACAATCAAGTCAGTACATGGCCAATCAATGTGTACAGTGTAAGTGAAATAGAATGACTCCTTTGCACACGCCCATATCCCACTCTGTTGAATGGTTTTACCTGTGTGTGTGTGTTTCAGGCCTCCATGCTGAAGAGTTACCCATCTGGGTTACCCCAAGGTATGGAGGGTCTAGAGGAGATGACCTCTGACCGAGAAGGGAAACCCCTCATTGTTATCAGTCTTCACCCAGACCAGAGTGATCTGGTGAGCATGGATTATACACAGAATTGTAACATAGCATCTGCATGCTGGGAAGTTTTTTTTCCTTCCTCCTTACAATATTTGCCATTTTTCCAAACGAAGATACCTACCCATTACATTCTAGCAATAAAACCCAGATGTACAAACTTCTGTTAAGAAGTGCTTGACTACATGGCAGATTTGTGAGTCATTTATCTGTCTTTTAAAGTACACGAATGCAACTATTACATGTTCCCAGTGAAATAATGCGGACAACATGTTTTTTAGATTAGTTGTAAAATTAGATGACAGAATAAATCATTTTATAACTTATAATAGCTTACTTGTTCAAACATAATTACATACAGATTGACAGTGTTACCCTCTTTAAATAAAGGTGTCATTCATTTATTTGTTCATTTAGATGTTTAAAACTATGTATCTGTTCCCTCTCAGGGTGAAGAATTGACAAAACTGTTAGAAAACCAAAATTACGAGGTCTGGTGTTCCACAGAGCTGGACTTTGCCGAGGATGACACCATCCGATTAAGTCAATCAGGTAGGAATAAAATCTTCACATCCAGCTGTTTTTCATCAAGCATGTAACGTGGCAAGTACATCCTCCTTGGTTTTGATGCACTTGTGGTGCATTTCCAAAATGTTAGTATTCTGCCCCCTCCCTCCCCAGAGGGATGCACAGGTAGATAACCAGCAAGAATTCGCTCATTTGATTCAGTCACTTTAATCATCCCTGTAGATTATGTGACAGGATGGGTGTGGCATTGAACGACAAGGGAATGCAATAAAAATGGCCAAAACAATATCTGTCACAATAAACTCGACTACTTTCGAAATGTCCTAATATTATGCCAACTTGGCATCAGGATTGTTCATTAAAAGTGGATATTCTTACATGACTGCTAGTGGAGGACCATAGTGGCAGAGGCCAATTTACATTATGTTACAGACCAAAAATTAGATGAGAACTTACATTATATGATTTACCCTCATTCTGGGTTTAAAAAGTCAACTGCTGTCAAGGGACACAACTAAAAAGAGGTAGTAAGATCGAAATATGTTCAAAGTAACACAAGCACAGGTGAAAGGTCTGAATGAGATTGAAACACGCTCACAAACTGGTTACAGGTACGCTAAACTTTGGTAAGTGTTCGATCGACACAGAAAACATGAATAGTCTTTCATCAACCCAAAACGGCTGTGTAGGAGTTCACGAACGGTTCTTTGGTAACACTTGGGCTGTAACTTAAGTCAGGAAAATTCCTACTCACACAGTGGTGTGAAGTGGCATTATGGAGAGATAGATGCACAAACAACTTGGTGGACGAGGCTGCATGTGATGAAGTGGCCTCCAAAACTGAAGAATTCCTTGACCTAATTATACACTGTAAATGACTGACTTATGTAATATGCTCCAGCATAGTTAGTGAAGATTGGACATATTTTAAATAAGAAACTTTACATGTCCTTGTGAACACTGAATATTAATTAATTGTTGTGTATAATATTTGAACTAATGGAGTACAAATGCAACATTAATCGTAAAAATTCATACAGTAATCTGTTAAGATTGTAAGTCAATGCAAATATATGCAAATTGTCAGTAGAATTTTATTTTTGTTTCTTTCACATTTGACCAACATTAAAGCACAACAAGTTGAATGGATTGTGGTTCAGTCAGTCATAAAGGTTTGTCTATTGCAGAGTTACAATTGTTGCGTGCCAGTCAATCGTCTCAGTCCTGTGACACGACAGATTCGTCTGTGGACAGTCGTAAGCAGTTTCAGGAGAAGGCTAATGAGGCTGGTCTGGTCATAGTTGTCCTCTCCCAGTCATTCGCTCTGTCCAAAACTTGCCAGCAACAGGTAAGATGTACATTGATCATTGTCTGCATGATCATTATTGCCAACAGGTGCACAATTGCTGCAGGTGTGCATTGGCAAGGTGAATCAGACATGTGTTTTACATAACTCATTTTTCTGTTGCTCAACATTTGAAGATGAAAAAAAATTTTTTTTTTTTTGTAAGACTAGAATCCAAAAGTTACCAGTGCATAAAACTCTAGTTCAGCTAAACTTTGGAGGTAATAACATGTTACTTGTATTTGGTCATGTTAAAAGTTAAAAAAAAAAGTGTTGCAGAATTTAACTTTTTGGGAGATTCGCTCTGTGCTTACAGCAAGTTACAAGATGAAAATGTCATCTAGCCTGTGATGGTACTGATGTTTAAATGAACATTGATGTTTTGTGGAGGAGATGTGTGGCACATCTGCTGAAGACTGTTGATAACTGCAGTTTATCCTTGTTCTGCTCAGGTATATTATTGTGAACACAGGAAGAGGATGATTCCCTTTGTCTGTGAAGAGTTCAATTTCCCTGGCTGGCTCAGTATGCTGCTCGGCAACTCTACTTTTGAGGTAACATGGGTTGGGAAGAGTTAAAAAACACTGTTCACCTGGAATAAATCTCTGGATCTATGTAACGTTATTATTGCAAAACTTTTTCATGGGAATGAGTTTTTTATTTTATTCTTGAGATGTTTTTGCCTTTCAGTGAAAGTACCACCCATAAACTGACTGTGGTTCAAGATCCTCTTTACTACAATCACATCTCCTCGTAAAGTGTTTGTTGTGTTTTATAGCCAAGACATATCTTTTTTTTATTAATTTATTTCTTCATTTAGTTATCAATATTGCTAATGTAGAAATGACTAAAAGGATCAGCATGCCGAGAACTACGGCTGAGGTTTTGGATTCAGTAGATCTTAACAGTGGATACCACCATTAGCACAGCATTTATACTTCGCAGGCTTTATGTATCAAATTTGATTGACATTTTGTGGACAGACCAAGAAGAACCCCAATTATAAGGAAAGCCTGCTGTCTCGCGTCAAACAGGCTCTTGATCCCTCTGCCAGAGATAATCCCATGGATGAGATCAACGAGGCCAGACTGATGCAGTTTGTAAGTCCTCACAGAGTTCTCTACCCTTGTTCTAACACTGAGTATCAATTTTACCTGTTACTTTCTAGTAGTTTAATTTACTCCTGCTAGAAATTGATCATAATTCCAACATGTTAATGAAAGTGTAAAATGTTTTATTTGTTACATTGCTACAGACCACATTTTTCAACATTTTGTGTTTGGAATGTTCAGCTGACAGAAATACAGTATGGTATGTCTACTGTATTATCTTCTTAAGCGTTGACAACACTCTAGCTGGTAGCTGTTTTCTTTTGCCATCCCATATTAAAGGCACTTTATTGAAACAAGGCTTGATATAATATATGTGGAGTATATCTTTTGACCTTCAGGTTCAAAGAGTCTGGAAGCAAATTCCTCGTGAAAATTGCGTGTACATTTCTGGTGGGACAAAATTCCACAACAGTTCTACGGAGATGATCTGCCGGTGGGTAGGAAACAGCGAAGACTTGAATGGTTCTGTAAGGTTTTAGGGCAGATGTTTAGAACTTCAAACAAAGAAACAGAAAAGAGATGTTCTGTAATACATAATGAGAAAAAATGCATTGGAAATGTATTTGGTAGTAAAATGCAAAAGTAGTAAGCCTGAGCCAACCTCAAATTTGATCAGAGATTACTTTAAATCATCAACCTTTTCAATCATTCAAGCAGTTATTGAAAGGTATTGTATCCTTACAGATATTGTGAAAATGAAGTCAAAAATGGTTTGTTTCTTTAACCACAAGTATAAACTTCATAAAAGAATAACAATTATTTCTCTAAACCCTACAGTTCTCCAAAAAAATTGTGAAATATTGCTTTCAGTAGTAGTTGAAAAGGTTGAAGAATTAGGGTCTGTCCGGCTTTTAGTTATGTGAGATAGAACAGGACTTTCATTAGATTTTAATCATCAGTATTTGTAAAAAAAAATGTCCATTCCTCTTTTTCAGGGCAATTGGTCAAAGTTTGGCAAAGCTGGAAAGGGTTACCTTGGTTACCGGTGGTTTCTATGGTGTTATGGAAGCTGTCAGCAGAGGCTTTTATGAAGAGACCCAGAGAATTTGGAAAAACCACAAAGTGTGGCACATCTTACCAGAGCGGGATCCTACAGTACGTACCATAAATGGCTGGATTTTGTGAATCTTATCTTCTGAACATACTCTCAGCTATTGGTAATTGGTTATTGGTAATATATTCCTACAGCCAGTTTCATGAAATATTCTGAAATTTTCTGTTTATACCCAATACCAAATGTATTATGCAAATTTTCTTTCTTCTAAACACATCATTTTGAGTAATTCAAGACCAGAGACATCTGTTATATTGTATTGAACATCGCTGCAATTTTTTTCTTTTTTTTTTTTTTTTTTGACCTAATTCTGTTGAAGCCATGGTGCTGGGGGACTTGTAAGATGTTTTTTCTTACATGAGCAGTTTGAATAAAACCCTGAGGTAAATTGATAAGAGGCCGGATTTCACTGGTAAAGTCTGACCATTTGCCAGCTATCACATTGTCAACGCTTCTGTGGTTTTACTCTCTGTGTTGTTGTTGTTTATATTAGTCATGTTGCAGGTGCACATTGTGACCTGTTGTGGTTTCAGGTTGTATGTGTCTGTAAGGTAACATGTTGATAACCGCTAAGGAAAGCTGAATAAGGAACATTTGGCATGTGGAGAATAGATACATCATTTCTTGTGACCAGGACAGCTCCCTTCAGCAGTTCTTATTTGTTTTTCTCTTAGAATATGAGCAAGAAGGCATTGCAGAACAGGGATGGCACATTTAAAGCTGTTAACTTTGGAAAGACGATGTTTTGTGGGAGCAGTGTTAGAGAGCGAGAAACGATTGTGGCCAGAGCATTTGATATCTGCGTACTTGTGGAAGGTAAGCACTCTACATACATGTACTTGTAGAAGGTAAGCATTTGACATCTCTGCACTTTTGGAAGATAGTCATTTGATTTATGTACTTGTGGAAGTGAAGTAGTTGAAGTCTGTGAGTTTGTGGAAGTTAAGCAGTTTAAGTTTGTGTACTTGTGGAAGGTAAGTAGTTGAAATCTGTGTACTTGTGGAAGATAAGCAGTTGAAATCTGTGTACTTGTGGAAGGTAAAGTAGTTGAAATCTGTGTACTTGTGGAAATTACCATGAAAAGCCTCTGTCTCGATAATCTCTTATCCCACTTGTAAGATATTTTGTTGTTTTAATCTCCACCAGGAGGCCCAGGTTCTGCTCATGAAGCAGAGCAGTTTGCATGGAGTGATCGAATTGTAATTCCCATCAGGGCCACAGGGGGTGCTGCTGGCGGATTGTTTGGTGTTCCCCAGAAAATATTCAAGGTATGATTGACAGTCTGTTATTAGCATACATCAACATCATCTCTGGCTGTAGGGGCAGATGATCCTCTTGTGTGATTTATATATTTATTTTAATTATTTGATTGTTGTTTTACGCGTACTCAAGAATATTTCACTCATACGACAGCGGCCAGCATTATGGTGGGAGGAAACCGGGCAGAGCCCGGGGGAAACCCATGACCATCCCACGTATACCTCTTGTGTGAATAGCGTGAGCCATGAATATATACCACCATTCAGGGTTCCACTTCCCTTTATCACTCTGAACTTGATTCACCATAATGGTACATCACAATTTAACAAGCTTCTCAATGGTTTGCTAGAAGTGCTTCTGATTCGTCCACCTACATCATTGCCTGTTGTGTATATTAAAACATCAGTCAATAAAATGCAGTCAGTTGACATAATGCAACTGTTAAGTATGGGAATAGTTTGTCAGATATGAAGAAAAAGAATAAAGAAAGAAACTCCCTATTCTCTCAAGCTACTGTGAGTTGATTGACATACATGTCAAGTTCTGCTTCAGTTTTTATCCTTTTTGGACTTCCTTTCATCCCAATGAACATTCTTAGACAATAGTCTGCTTAATTATTCCCCTTTGATGGATTATTCCATCTTCTTTGAATTTCTTAGGAGCTTGTCTCGGAAGTTGATGTGTATCATTGAAATTACTCATCCAGTTCAGGAAATTCACTGTCAGGTCTCTGCCATCTGATGAGATTTGATATACTTTTTAGATCACAATTCACACTGTGGTCAGCATTATAGTGCATGCGTGTTTCTCTTCCACAATTACTTTGATAAAACTCCTGTAAATGGACTCAGTAGCAGGTCCTGTAGACCTGATTGGCTTTCGGCCAGCATAACTCATCTTTGTCCTATCTTCTCAGGTATTTAGTTTCATGCGTCGCTCATAAGCTGTTGTCAGCACAATTTATATGAAGCTGCTGGGGCATAGCGAAATACAGGAAGGGGCCTTGTTGGCTCATGTGCTCAATCTGTGGCTTTCATCACAACTGATCGGATGTTCAAATTCAGCTCTGTCCTGTTCACAAACTGTTGAAAGCAGATTTGTCAAGTATTTGGTGAAGGTAGTTTACTCTGTTTCCTCAGTCCATAAGACAAGCAAAAACTCAGCAAAGCACCAATTAGGAAAATAACTTATCCATACATCGTGATTGAAGACTTTTTAATGGATGAGGTTCTTGTGCAAGGTGTTTTTGTGTCAAGTTTGATGTCAAGAAACTTGAAAGGTGTAGGTAGAAAATTAGATGAAAAAAAAAATGCTCTGCATACAGGATATGTATGTAGATTGTATTTAACCTGTGAATTGCTCTACATCTTGGTGACAATAAGTGATAACGACACCCTTGTGATGGCCATGGTATAAATTTAAAGTTATGGCTTTAAACAACAATCAAATATATAAATAAACGCTTCTGGAGTAAATGTATGTAGTGTGTGTTTGTACCTGAAGACCTGAAGAGTTTCATGTACACTGTAATCTTCTTGCCTTAAATGCTGCCAACTAGGCCATAAGTAGAGTCATCTGCTCAAAATGCAGATGAAAATAGGCAACAAATTGGATTAAATTGGCGGTGTTCAATTAAATCAAATTTGCAAACTTCAGGAAAGAGGTGTTTGCCTCCCCCCGTGGTTAATTGCAAGCATTAGATTGGTTGACTAATTTTTAACATCAAACTAATTCCAGCTAAACAACCCTTTCAGTAAGACTTTCTGTGAGTTTTTGCATATAAATGTGGTGTTTTTGTAATTGCTGAAACTGTGATGTTTTTTATACTCACTGAGCTAATGTTATCTGACTTTAACATAGCCCTTTGTAGGTTAGTGACCTTTATAGGTTAGTAGCCTTTATAGATTAGTAACTTTTATAGATTAGTGAACCTCAGAGATCAGTGGTTTCATAGGTTAGTAACCTTTATAGATTAGTAACCATCATAGATTAGTAACCATCATAAGTTAGTAACCTAACTCTCAAATTTGTTGTTTATTTTTGCCATGGCTGTTGTCTTCAAGGGTGAGCCCTATTCAGAAAGCTCTAGTTTTAACCTGCTGCAAGTCTGATTTAGTTTCATGATGTGTTCTGTCTTTTTCAGGTTCCGCAGTGTGTGTCTGAAGATGACTGGACAATCCTCAGCAAGAAAACATGCTCACCAGCAGAAATCGGAAGCGCTGTTTCCAGAATAATCTCTAGTATCTTCCAAAAGCCCAAGACCAGTGTAAAACCAACAGGAAAGAAGGTCCTTACCAAAGGCAAGAAACTGGCAAAAGCTGAAACTTTATCTAAACCCAGTCTGACCACAATGAAAACCATCATTCTAGGATAGACACCAATGCATGTATGCAACAAGGCTCTATCCATGTAGGAAATGAGTAGACTAAACCAGGTCTGACCGCAGTGGAAACAGTGATTCTTGAATACAGCCCCTGTATGTGGGCTAGGTGCTATTTGTATGGGAAGTGAGTTCTTTGTGAAGAACTGTCCCATGACTGCGTCAGTTTTCTTCATTGCATGTGTGGTCAATGATTTCTCAATTTAGAACTAAGAAAGGGAAATGAAAACAATAGAACAACAGTGGAAATGATTGGGGCACATTTACACTGATACTGTACTCATCCCCATCACTGCCAATCATAGCAGTTTGTTCACATCTTGAGAAACCAACGTCTGCCCGGTTTAGAATGTTTGACAGCAATTTGTATGGGTCAGTCGGCAAAACATGCACAGCAGAATTAATTGATTGTGAAAGTCTTAAGATATCTTCAGGTTATGGAATGAAGCTGTGTCAGTGTAGGCAAGGCTTTGTTTTGGAGTTGATGAGGCACTTTTTTTTCTTTGTTACTTCATGACACAAACTATTTTTGATAAAGGGAAGATTGTGTCTAATTCTGCTGAGCACAAAAACACTTCAAGACATCATCAGTAAGTGGGAGAGGTTTTGACATGACCTTTGACCAGTTGTCTGATGTTGGTCCGTGGAGAATGTCCGTACAGGTACATCTTGCTGAATCTTACTAACCTTTTGTTCTAAAATTGGTGCTTATTTCATTTTACCTCATGTATGTGTCTTGACACACAAGATTGCGTAGAATTATAAAGGCTGTGATTTTCTCCGTATTTACTCATTGTTAATGTCAGTACTGTTGTTAATGCCTGTAGTGTTCTGACTGACACCTTATGATAGATTTATATTCTTACATGGATGTATTTTATCATCTATTCTTAAAATTTCTACACACTTGTAATTTCACACTGTCAAAATTTTATGTTTCTTGTAAATATGAATTCTTTCTTCACTGTGGCTGGACCATACACCACTGACTAACATTTGTATTTTTTTAGATAGTTATTTTGTTTAGTTCCTGAAAGAGTTTTTAATGGTGTACATTCTTTTTTGCCCCCAAGGCCAGAACCTAAAGCTAGTTGAGTGATTTTCACGTCAGTCCTGGCTCCTGTAACCATTTATATAAGTTTCCTGCCTTTCTGCGCGATACACTGCCATTCCAAGTGGTGGATTTTTCATGTGGTGCTTTAATATTGAATGCAAGTTCAGAAAAGGAAACTGTTCTTTGAATGTTTCTGGTTATTGAACTCCATGAAACACAGTGCTACTTACAGGCCATGGTGAAGTTTTGCAAATCAGATGCTGTCATGTGTATAGTTACATGTAGTTACTTGTATGCAACCATACTTTTTAATGTGGACTTCAGGCTTTTGTCCTTACTACTGATTTCTGTAAAAACCACTGGAACGCTCTTTATAAAGTAAAATTTGTCTCACTTCATCAATTTTGTCCCATTTTATAGCACATGTGAAAGTATTTTATATTAAGGATTGTAAAGGGCCTCCGATTGGCAGTTGGTGCAGACATTGTAATTGTACAACACCAGCAGCTAGTTATTGGAGGGTTATTCACTTGAGTCAGTGATCTCAGTTGTCAGACAGTCGATTTGGAGCAAGAAATTTATATAGCATTTCATCACACTACACTGTGATATCCATTCTCTGTATATATTTACACCTGATATCAAAACATTTCTTTCTATTTTCATTGACTGGTGGTATCAGTGAGGTGTTGTTTATTTTTTTGTTGTTTTTTTTTTTTTGTTTTTTCATTTGGGGATTGTTCTGGGCTTTTTGTCAGTCTTTATGGCAACTTTTGATGAAAAACCAAGTACTTATGTCACATAAGACTCACATGGCACTAATGTATTTTATAAGAAATTAACTATCTTTGGTGGTCTTGTTACAGCTGTGTGAATATGCATGTTTTCCAATCACTGGAAGGCACTTCTATTTAAAAAGAAGTAAAGTGTGTTTGAGTAAGTGAATTGACCTGGTTAAAGTGTTTGGGAAGAAATAAGTACATGTGAATTTGCACCACACAGCTGTAGTCCTGTGAACCTGGCAAAAAGAAAACCCCATAAGATCAGTCAGGTGTGACCCATGTCAGGTGTGTCATGGCACGTTACACCTGATCTGATATGCTGTATGATTTATGCAGTTTTGTATTCTACATGCAGGTAAATTTACCTCACAACTCAATTAAACCCGAGTTGAAGAGGTCGTGTGTGACTGCTTGAGAAAGCAATGCTATGATGCATTTGAAAGAATTTTATGTTTTGGGAGTTTTGCGTTTTAATTTGCATTTAAATTGAAGAGAAAGAAATGAGGTGCGTAGAAATTGTGGTTAAATTGAGCAGAAAAATGGTCTAAATGTTTGATTTTTTTTTGCCTTTTTTGGTGCAACTTTAGTGCTTGTTTTTCTGATCTAGGATACATGTGGTTATTCAACCTCTTCTCTGGTCGTCACTAAAGCATGTGATTTTCCAAATGGCACATCTCATCCTTGTCAAACTGCTGCAGTTATGTGAAATACAGCACGTTATTGTACCTGTGAATACATTTCTCTTGTGATGCAGGCAGGGTATAGCCACTGATAGGCCATAACATTCCACATGTGTACAACATTCAAGTCATTTCATTGTACATGAATAAACATTTTTATATGGAAAAGCCTAAAAGCATCTGGGCAGTGATGTTATTTTTTTGTCTTGGCACATCTTGAATGTGTTGAAGAGTATATCTGAAATTTCAAGTACTTACAAGGTATCACATACCAACTGTCATAAATCTGTTGTCTGACAGGCATCCACAATGAACCATTACATGTTCTGCAAGTCTGATACATAAATAACAAGCACAAGTAACCAAATACATGTTCCATAACACTGATGTGTGAATCACAACCACAAGTAACCAAATACATGTTCCATAACACTGATGTGTGAATCACAACCACAAGTAACCAAATACATGTTCCGTAACACTGATGTGTGAATCACAACCACAAGTAACCAAATGCATGTTCCATAACACTGATCTGTGAATCACAACCACAAGTAACCAAATGCACGTACCATAACTCTGATGTGTGAATCATAGCCACAAGTAACCAAATACATGTACATGTGCCATAAGTCTGATTATGTAACCAGACACAGGATACCAATACATTAATTTTTGTTTTTTAATTTTGTGCATCTACATGCAGACATAATGCATAGGTTCAAGTTCGAACTGCCTGTTCATGATATGTACACATGTGTATCATGGTGTAATTACATCAGGTTAACAGTATACAACAGAATCATGATGAGTCTGATACAGGCAGTTCAGGTAACACACAGGTACATGCAGGTGTGCATGGGTATATTTGGTGATGTAGAAACCTACATCTTCTGTCTCCTGATAAATTTCATTCTGTCTGGGCATTTTATGTTCAGTTTCCATGGTAACCAGGTAGGGTGCCAAAAGCTGTGCTGCAATCGATTCTCTTTCTTGTGATGGGCATCTAAGACAGGTGTATTAATTAAGATAGCCCATTGCCCTGCCGGGTAATACCTCTGAGTGTGCTTGGATGGAGAGCACCATTAAAAAGCACCCAGTGAGCCGTCTTTGTAAAACCAGTCATTGCACCATTTGCTTAGGAAGGCTGTGACATATTTTCTACGCTGATTTTCTTCTTTGCTCTAATGTTTTTAATATAAAGGTCATTTACCATTGGAACCGAAACCAGCATGGGACATTTTGATAACCTTGTTAACACATTATTGCTTTTATGAATGTAGTTGAAACAGCTGGATCAAATGTTGCTGTAAGGTGCAGTGCAGATAATCTTGGATAGTCTCTGGAGTGAGTGTGATTCAGGCTGCACAGTGTAATGTAAGCTTGATCAAATGTTGCTGTAAGGTGTAGTGCAGATAATCTTGGATAGTCTCTGGAGTGAGTGTGATTCAGGCTGCACAGTGTAATGTAAGCTTGATCAAATGTTGCTGTAAGGTGTAGTGCAGATAATCTTGGATAGTCTCTGGAGTGAGTGTGATTCAGGCTGCACAGTGTAATGCAAGCATGTGTAGACTTTTTTTAATAGACTTTTTCATAAAGGCTATGGAAGAGACAAAGTCCAGCGTTAACTCTTGTCTAGAATTATGATTTCCAGGCACTTTAGACTTTGTGTATGTTGAATATTTGACATGAAACATGATGTATATTTCCAATGTTACCATACAGATGTGGTGACGTCCTGAGATTTCATTCAGTTCATTCCACAGATCGAACACGGAGATTTTCATATTCTAATAAAAATTGCAGGTCATTGGAAATTTACATTTAAGATTTATTAACAGCAAATTTAATTTGTTTTATAGGTCAGTTAGATATTAAAGCATTTTGTTCAGACAAAATTTCAACATGATGATGAAGACATGCTGTATGTGTTAAATTTAATTTTTTGAACATTGTTCAAGTTATTTGTTGCAAAAGAATGTTGTTGCTGATGTTGGCATAACCCTGATGTTTGTCCATAATTGTTTTGCTTATAGATAAATCCTATGCATCCATTTATATCTTTAAAATTTTCCTGAAATTTCAAACTGCTGATAGAATTAAACATAGAATTTCCATTTAGAACGGCTTATTTGTATTGTACATAAGCGAGAAAGTATTCTTAGCAATGTTGAAAAAATTTGTTTATTTATTTGATTGGTGTTTTGTGCCGTACTCAAGAATATTTCACTTATACACCAGTAGCCAGCATTTATGGTGGGATGAAACCAGGCAGAGCTCGGGGGAAACCCACGACCATCTGCCAACCTTCTCACGTACGGTCGGAGAGGAAGCCAGCATGAGCTGGAGTTGGACCCCCTACCACCGCATTGGTGGGAGGCTTCTGAGTCATTAAGCTGCACTAGCATGCAAACCAACTGAGCCACAGAGGCCACCAGTGTTGAAGAAAGTAGCCAATGATAATTTTATTACCAAAAGTGCCATGTACATACAAATAAATGAATGTTATGAATCTTACGTAGTGGACTGAAATTTAGTTTGTTGTAGTTAATAATTTTTAATCCTTACTTGATTGTTTAGCCTTGAAAATAAAACCAGGTCACGTCTACCCTGTCTTGATATAGCTAGAGCTACATGTAAATTCTCATATGTGGGCATAATTTATATAACTTGAATAATTTTAGGAAAATTTGTATGCGAGTTATTTTTTTCTCAGTCAATGAAAGCACATGTTAATATCCAAACATGGTCATCAGTGACGAACTTGTTTTACACCCAACATTCCCATCATCTGTCGTGGAATTGCCATGCCTAGATCACGTAGGTTTAAAACCCGAAGCAATAATTGGTCATGTTAGCCTTTGTAACCTCATTTCTGAGCATTAACTCATTTCTCACTTCAGGGTTAAATCCTCCACTGTGATGAGCAGTCATCTTCATTGTACACTAGGGTTCATAATACCTTGATGAATTTATGACTTACTGTTTGTTAGCCATGTAAAATTCTGGTCTGGTACAGTAAATTAACGATGGTATAAAATGCAAGGAATGTGCTGTTTTTTTTTTTACTGTTTTTTATTTCCATATACTGTTATTGACATGCATGTTATAGTGTATACTCCCTTTTAATAAAAGATGTATAATTTCTTCACATCACTCCTTGTTGATTTCCTTTGACTGTGACATGTGTAAGGCATGGTTGACCCAAGTGTCAGCATCTGTCTGGTGTCTGTGTCACAGTACTTTAGTGACTTAGCATTGTAATTACATGTATGACGGTGTTAGAAGATTCCTGGACTTTCTGTCATAAAATTTCACAAATTCACTTATCTTGGATTTACCAAAGTTTGTGAAAGTACCATGGTCATACTACCCATTACAATCTTTACCTCTAAATGTGCACAATTTTTGGAGCGTTGCTAAAGCAAGTACTAACAGTAATATAGAGACATACATGTATTTATTTATTTATTTATTTATTTATTTACTGTTGTTTTATGCAACACTCAAGAAATTTTCACTCTTACAATGGCGGTGAGTATTATGGAAACTGTAAACCAGGCAAGTTACTGACAAACTTTTCGACGGGTGATATACAGATTTTCGGGTCATAATGCAGGAGGTTAATTAGTTTTCAGCAGGTATATTAAAGACTGCACAAACTATTTCAATGCACACACACTTAATGCAGAAAAATGTATTAGAACTGGACTCCGGGCATGATGTATGTGCAATGTTACCTAAAAGTTTTAATATCCATCAAACCAAAACAATGGCTTTGAAGAAACCTTAAAACTAACTGGTAAGTGATCAAGGCATCTGACGCAGAAACCTTTGGATCACATTCCTGACTGTTGCACAGTATTACTTGTAAGTCTTCTTCGACCGACTTTTTACTTGTCTCCAAACACTGTACAAAATTTATAGTTCTCAATAACTACAAGATTTGGATCATCATTGGAAAGTTGATAATTTTGCATGCTGACCATACATCCCTCACCTTTGCATGCTGACCATACATCCTTCACCCCTCGCCTGTGCATGCTGACCATACATCCCTCACCCCCCACCTGTGCATGCTGACCATACATCTTTCACCTGTGCATGCTGACGATACATCCTTCACCTGTGCATGCTGACCATACATCCCTCATCTGTGCATGCTGACCATACATCCCTCACCCCTCACCTGTGCATGCTGACCATACATCCCTCACCTGTGCATACTGACCATACATCCCTCACCTTTACATGCTGACCATACACCCCTCACCTGTGCATGCTGACCATACATCCTTCACCTGTGCATGCTGACCATATATCCTTCACCTGTCCATGCTGACCATACATCCTTCACCTGTGCATGCTGACCATACACCCCTCACCTGTGCATGCTGACCATACATCCCTCACCTGTGCATGCTGACCATACATCCCTCGCCCCTCACCTGTGCATGCTGACCATACATCCGTGACCTTTACATGCTGACCATACATCCTTCACCTGTCCATGCTGACCATATATCCTTCACATGTCCATGCTGACCATACGTCCCTCACCTGTGCATACTGACCATACATCCGTCACCTTTACATGCTGACCATACATCCCTCACCTGTGCATACTGACCATACATCCCTCACCTGTGCATGCTGACCATACATCCTTCACCCCTCATCTGTGCATGCTGACCATACGTCCCTCACCTGTGCATGCTGACCATACATCCTTCACCTGTCCACGCTGACCATACATCCCTCACCTTTGCATGCTGACCATACATCTCTCACCTGTGCATGCTGACCATACATCCCTCATCCCTCACCTGTGCATGCTGACCATACATCCCAATATACCAGGTGCTAAAACGTCAGGTCTGTGAACATCTCACCCTCTTGTTAAAATTACCTAGGATGTTTCTATTATTTCACCTTGTGTAATCCTTGCTAAACCAGTTCCTGATAGAACTGACTACTCATGCTCTACTTGCTCATCTGACTACGTTTGGGCTCTACTAATGCAATACTACACGGCATGCTTATAGAGTAGCCCGATACAGCCCTACGACTGCATGCAAATACAGCCTTGATTCAAAATCAAGGTGGGCACCCACTTTTAAATTCAGTACACTACAGGATGTTGAAACTAACAGTACACAGGAGTCTACGCCAAACTCAGTACACTGAGGTAAGTCAAAATTCAATACAGTGAGGTCTATCTAAAACTCAGCATCTCAGTACACTGGAGTCAGGTCAAAACCCAGTACACCAGGTCAAGTCCAAATTCAGTACACTGAGGTCAAGTCAAAAATCAGTACACTAGAGTCAAAATTTAGTACACGGAGGCCTAATTAAACTTCAGTACACTTAAGCCAAGTCAAAATTTAGTACACTGAGGCCTAATTAAAATTCAAGTCAAAACTAAGCACACTGGAGTCAAATCAAACTTCAGTAAATTAATCCAAACTCAGTACTGTACACTGGGGTCAACCCAAAGCTCAATACTGTACACTGGGGTCAACCCAAAGCTCAGTACTGTACACTGGGGTCAACCCAAAATTCAGTACTGTACACTGGGGTCAACCCAAAGCTCAGTACACTAAGGACAAGTAAAAGTTCAGGACACTGAGGTCAAGTCTATACTCATTATACTGAGATCTGAGCAAAACTCAATACGAGGTCACTCTTGAGCCATGCTATACATGTATATGAACTGTTAATTCTTCACACAAATTGTACTTTCAAATTGGCACACCTTGGTAGCATTTTGTGAAGCCAGAAAACTTTTCCATTCTGCCATGTTATGAAAAAGGGAAGCAGGTAACATTCAAATTTATTTTGACACTGCAAATTAGAGTTAATAACGGTATTTTGCCAAACATCTATTTATACTTGACTACTCCAGGATAACTGGAAGAGTGATGAAAAATATTCAAAGTCTCATAAATGAGAGACATTCAACAAATTTTCCTTTTGTCATGCACTTCCATCTAGCACTTTCAAAACTTAAAACATTTAAGGGAAAGATTTTGTAAAAATGAATTTATAGTGAGTGAAAAGACCATTAAAAACTGTATCTTCACTGAATTTTTCACATTTTTTTAAACCAAAATAAATTCAGTCAAATATTTTGGCTGTGTGGTGGGTTTTATGGACCATACTGGTGATGTGGTTCACCAGTGACTTCATGCTGACTTTTCTATGGCCCTAAAGCAGAAATTTGATGTCATAATTGTGTTTTCATATACAGGCAAACATTACAAGTGTACTCTTCACAAGTTGTTCATTCAGAACTGAATATAAAGGTGTACACAAAGTTGTGTGACGTCCCTGGTGAATCACATGATCAATATGTTTCATAAAACTCACCATACAATCAAAACATTTGACTGCATCTAATTTTCTAAAAAAAAGAAATCTAAAAAATTCAGTGAAGGTATTTTCAGATACAGTTTACAATGCTCTTTTCACTCACCAAAGTTTATTTTTAGGAGGTCTTTCCCCTTAAGATCCATAAATTTCACCAAATACTAGGCCTATGTTCTGCACTCGCAGGCTTCAATAATTAGGGAGCAACTAAACAATATCTGAACACTATGCTTGATATAATGAACGACGTGAATGGAATTTCAAGTTGTAATTAATTCCAAAACTTGGAGGATCATCCATCTAACATGTCTAATGCAATGAAGGCATTACAAGTGCACAGAACCATTGGTGGTAACAATTTACTGAGCAAGTAGAACATGAGTAGTCAGCAGTTACATTCAGCTGGACACTAAAACCCAAGCAATACATCATGGTTCATAGAGGTCTGGCTTTCAACCAAAGTTATTCATTTTACTTTGTTCAAGTTTACTTCACTCCTACCTCGCAAGTTTCCTGGTTTATAGTTCTTCTTGACACCAATAAAAATTATGCAGAGGAAAGCATAGCAGGAAAGTTGTACCTGGTAAATTTCCAGACAAAGTGCTGCAGCCACGCCAGAGAGTTGAGTATAAATGTATGAAGGTGGACAGTCCAGGTTGACAGTTGGGCCTCATCAAGCCAAGCCAGAGAGAGTTGAGTATAAATGTATGAAGGTGGACAGTCCAGGTTAACAGTTGGGCCTCATCAAGCCAAGCCAGAGAGAGTTGAGTTTAAATGTATGAAGGTGGACAGTCCAGGTTGACAGTTGGGCCTCATCAAGCCAAGCCAGAGAGAGTTGAGTATAAATGTATGAAGGTGGACAGTCCAGGTTGACAGTTGGGCCTCATCAAGCCAAGCCAGAGAGAGTTGAGTATAAATGTATGAAGGTGGACAGTCCAGGTTGACAGTTGGGCCTCATCAAGCCAAGCCAGAGAGAGTTGAGTTTAAATGTATGAAGGTGGACAGTCCAGGTTGACAGTTGGGCCTCATCAAGCCAAGCCAGAGAGAGTTGAGTATAAATGTATGAAGGTGGACAGTCCAGGTTGACAGTTGGGCCTCATCAAGCCAAGCCAGAGAGAGTTGAGTATAAATGTATGAAGGTGGACAGTCCAGGTTGACAGTTGGGCCTCATCAAGCCAAGCCAGCATAAGATGAATACGCCAAGTCCTAATCAGCCTGCTGTTATTGCTTTTATTTTGATTTCATTCATTCGCATAATATATTCATTGTGTTGATTCCTCATCAATGAAAACTGTTGACTGGTTCACTTTATATGAGTCCATCTTAATTTTTAATTCTTATATATAGTTCTTGGGTGGTTTGTGTTGTTTGTTGTTTTTTGAAACTGGTCTTGCAATTATTGACCTGGAACACCCATTTTGGTTGACGGTTGGTATACAAATGTTGGTGTCAACATCAAGGTTAGTATAATGTGACTGGGTACATTTATTCGCATCGAATATGGTTGTGGACACACCAGATTTGGTTATAAATGTGTATCGATGAGCATTAATTTCAATACACTTACATGCAGTTTGAGAAATTCAATTCAACTCAGTTCAGTTCAGTTATGCGGCGTGTCAATAAGAATACAAGTCTATTCTGCTGAACCCAATTCCATTATGGCTGCACATGTGCACAAGACACGGATTTTCCGAGATTGCCAAAAGTATGTGATGTTATTAGGAATGAATTCCCAGTGCTTTCCGAATCCCATTGAACTGACTTCACTGTGTTCTCTTCGATCTGCATCGATGCGCACTGCAAGGTGATGTGTCAATGTAAAATCTATTCCGATTGTATCTAAATCAATTTGAATCGATGTGAATTAAATGAAACTGTATTTGGTGTGTCATAATTAGGCAGCAGTACAGATATGTTGGCACTGGTACGGCCTGATACAATCAGACAATGATATGACTGAAACAATATTAAAACAAGGCTGAAAGTGACATTTAACCCAATTCAAACAAACAAAGTGGAAAACGACATTTAACCCAAGTCAAACAAACAGGCAAGAAACAGTTCTCAAAGTTTTCTCCATTATTTCAACACTGTTCACCAGAGTCTGCATCCAGCATCAGCTGGATTAAACTGCACAGCAGGTTATACTGGGTCTGTGTATGCTACATTATATCTCCCTGGGACTGATTGGTTGTTGTTTGGTGTCATACTCAGGAATTTTTTACTTACACAATACAAGTTAGTTCTACGAGTGGAGACAACTGGAGTGTCTGAGGTAAATCACCGACTTTTGACAAGTTAATGAAGGACTTTCCACTCTGAGATGCACAATCTCACACACCATAATGGTGGAAGACAACTGGTCTTCAACGAACGCTAGGATTGCACAAATGCCTTACAAGTGCAGTCATTTGAACCCATATCTCATGTGCCTAGTTGTTAAGGAGTCATGCAGCTTTACACACTGAGTTATATACCACTGGGTAAGACAATATAAGCTGTGAGAAAAGCTTCAAGGCACATATATCCCAGTGCAACATAGCCCAAGTCAGCTAAGTATATGTTTACTAAAGAAAACAAAAGCAACTACATAATATGATTGTATATAAAATATATATCAATGTATTTGAACTCCAAAGGCAATCCATATTAAATACCACCCCCTTCAAATGTGTAAAGGAAAAGTCTTGATACAAAATATATGGCCGGTGAGTCAGATGGCTCAGGTTTCATACACATCTTTACAATACAAACAGCCTATTCATATACAAAGGTAAACGTGTATGACCCAAACCTGCATAAAAAATTGTCTCAAATCCTTACAAAAGCTGATCAAAACATATACGTATTATGAAATATTTTGTTTACATAAAGTGAAGAGAAGATACATGTATTTAAAATCTGTACCCCAGTTTTCAATACACAACAAATACTTCCATGAAACCACACTCAATCTTTAGTTACAAGAGTTGAGTGATAAAATAACAGACACATAAATCATCAACCAGCTTTAGCAACATGACATGGTTAAGTCTATAAATCATCAACCAGCTTTAGCAACATGACATGGTTAAGTCTATAAATCATCAACCAGCTTTAGCAACATGACATGGTTAAGTCTATAAATCATCAACCAGCTTTAGCACCATGACATGGTTAAGTCTACAAACCATCAACCAGCTTTAGCAACATGACATGGTTAAGTCTATACTTCCAAACAGATCCAGATCACTACAGACAGGCTCCTACATAAACAGAATGTGACCACTAGCAACAAGTGTTCTTCCAAACTTCACATGACCACAAAGGACAAGTTCTCTTCCACACAAAATGTCATCAGTATCACAAAAGACAGGTCATCCAGGTAAATAATTAAAGCTGAACGTGTATATGTTAACAAAAATCAACAATGTACCACCACTGCACAAGTAAGAATTACAGGTAATGGTCAATGATTTTCCTAATGAATAAGTATTTCTCACTCAATTTAACAGTGAAAAGGATCCAATGTTTCCAATGGAATATCAAAAAGTAACAAAAATTCATCAAAAATGAATGCAGATAAAGCCATCAAAATAACTCAATTAAGATAGAAAATATCTGGTTGTAACTGAATTATGAGGTAAAGACGTGATTTGTTATGCAATAAAGCTTTTAAGTGATCTTGCTGATCGGGTCATTAATTTATCGATAGACACGTACGTGTTGAACATAACAGAGGTTTTAATACTATACCCAGTCAAAGTAAAGGATTAAAGCAATAACATATACATATAACCACCAATTATCATGAGAATTCAATCACACATATCCAACATATTTATGTATTTATTTGTTTATTTATTTTGGTTGGTGGTCCAATGCATATTAAACCTTATTTCCGTCACAAAGCAGCACGCAGAGGAAATTAGCATTACTGGTACTGTTGTCTAGCTCCGTCTGCCGCATCCCGTGCCTTCTGGATTGACCCATCACATCTTTCACGCCTTATCAGCTTGTTCCCATCAAAAAAACCCTCGTTCCTCGGCAAGCCGTGGGTCCCGTCCAAAAACGTCAGCAGCCCTGATGTCAAAGGTCAAGGCACAGATATGATCAAACTGTGATGAACATCTTATTTAATGATGATACTGACAGATCGTTCTTGCTGGACACACAATTTTCACACTCATCATTAGATAAAGACAACATATACATTTAAAAGCAGAGTATCAATATTTCTGTAATTCTGGCGAACAATATCTCTTTTTACCTCAAAAACAGAAACATTTCATTTTTATAAAATGCATACTGTAGAAAAAGCCATTACATATGTGAAAATTCATTCCTTGCTTTATTTGATTGGTGTTTGTAAAGCTGATACTCCAGTAGTTTTCCGTTACAAACATAATGGTAACAGGAGTCAGAGGGTTAAAACTTCAAACACCTTTTGACTGTTACCTGACAAATCTCCTGACACAGCTGTAGCCACACCCATGAGAACATTGTCCATAGCTTGGTTTTTCTTCAGATCAACGCCCTAAACTTTGATGTTCAAATTACCAACACAAATTTCTGCCTGGCATCACTGAGAGTGAAGAACCAGAGATCTTGAAGTAAATCAGATATATACTTCAGGGTGTGCACCTTGCCCACCGAGTTTGGTAAAAAGTTTCTTTGTATACTTGTAAATCAACTACAGAGATTAGCAAGATTGGGATATGCACAGGCAATAAACTCAGTAGTAAAGAGACACTGTGTCAAGTCAGAAAACTAATATATACCACTAAGCTAGCCTGGAGCCTGGACTCACTGATGATAATAGGATACATGTGTGTCTCATTTTGGTTTTGTTGATACGCAAATGGGAATGTCTTGGATGCTCACCCAAACCACAGATTTTTCCATCTTTAAATGCTCCTTCGTATCTCATTCCATCACATCGCAGAAATATTCCATAACCATGGAACTTTCCTTTGACAAACTCCCCTTCATACCTGAAACAACAAAACACAATAATAAAGGCTAAAGCAAAAGCTGGGAAAAATTTGATTTAATAGCACACAGTATAACAATAATGACATTTGATTCTGTGTAAGCCATCTGAAGAGGTTAGAAAATTTTGCACATGGCAATGTCATTTACCATTTTACATTTTCCTTATTTTATGATATTACCATCTTTTGTGACAAACTCACAGAAATGAAACAATGCATTCTGATGTGTGTGTGGTTGGACGGTAAAATTACTTGCGGAGAGAGACATGAAAACAGAAAAGACGAACAAGTAAGCTTTACAGGCCTGAGAGAAAGTCAAATTACAGTTACTAACTACTGAACAAAGACATAAACCATTATCTTTCATACAATGGAATGTGTGTATAGCTAGAGTTTGAAAAATGTAAATATTTCAACAGCTTTCCAATAAACAAATACAAAAAGACAATCTCTGTGCTAAGCTGAATGTAGGCTATTTCAAAGTGAGACAAAAAGTCATGACTGCATGCTACCACATTTTCCAAATTGATTTGGCTTGGACAGAGACCAGGAAACAGCCAGCATGACTTACTGCTCTAAAGTCTGAACATCAGCAATGCACATAAATGTCAAAGAATGAAACATAAACCAACCATGGCTATCGTATACACTGATTTATGACTGGGTATTTTTCTCACACCTGAAGCTGGTGTAGACCAACACAATGAAACTGTTATCCTTTGGTTTACACAGGTGAGAGTAAAGTTCATCTCATTTAGATTAACTAAATCCTAAATTTATCATCTCGATATGACTGAAAATATATTCAGGGTTTTAAAATTGCATGGCCATTAAAAACAAGCCAGTGTCCCAGAGTTTCAGACTTTTAATCTTATGAGTTTCAAGTATATATCTAACCTGAACATAGGGACAAACATCAAAGTAAAGTCTTCAAAAAATTGCATAGCCATTTAATTCAATTATGGCGAAAGTAACAACATGATCAGTCAGTTAATCTCATTTAGATTAACTAAATCCTAAATTTATCATCTCGACATGTCTGAAAATATATTCAGGGCTTTAAAATTGCATGGCCATCAAAAACTAGCCAGTACCCCAGAGTTTCAGACTTTTAATCTTATGAGTTCCAAGAATATATCTAATCTGAACATAGGGACAAACATCAAAGTAAAGTCTTAAAAAATTGCATAGCCATTTAATTCAATCATGGTGAAAGTAACAATATGGTCAGTCGAATTAGGATATTGTACCTTTGTCGCATGGATGTGTAATATCAGTGTATGTGGTGCACAGCCACAAAAAATCTGAGAAACCTTAAAATAGAGAATGGCAAAAAAATCAATAAATGAGTTAGCATTAAGGCCGGCTGTAACACATGTAATATTGAAATAGACACATCACCCTATACTACCTGGGCAAATGATTGAGGCTTTCAATTTGCGAGAGAGAGAGAGAGAGAAAAAAAAACATATCCCCAGTCTCATTTCCAGGTCCACCTTGGAGATTTAAATGTCCTCCAGGTAAAAATCCTTTTAACAAAATAATTTGGGCGTAAGATGTGGAGCTAGGCTGAAATTTCTCCCTAAAGTCACTTGCTCTAATGGGAAGAGATGGATGGCAATATAAAGGTGCTCCCAGTTGCATACCTGGGGACCTAACCAGGTGTGAAAAATAATTACTTTAAGATTTCATCAAAAGCCAAGTGTAATGGCCTGTACAGGTAAAAGTCTCCATGGAGGTAAAAGAGGAAGTGTGGCGGAAACAATGGATTTTGTGTGGCTGGGAGTGAGATAATATAAAATCTGAGTCAGCCTCACTTTGTTCCAATCAGTGGTAATGAGTGGACAATTTACAGTCCTCCTTAATGTCTGTCACCAAAATCAATCAGCCTAAAACCTGGCCACTTTCTCAGGTGTGTAATAATAGATATCATCCCCTTCAGCTGGCTAACAAACATATCTACCTGTGCCATTACCCAGGCCAAACAGGTGAAAACTGTGCCAGTGTTCTGGCTGATCGACCCCTGCCTCTGATATTTGGAGGCAGCAGGTAGGATAATACCTGGCCTGGCCACTGCTGCCAAGGTGTGACCAGACCAGACAGACACACTGGCAGGGGCCAAGCTCTACACACAAAATCTAGTGTCATCTGGATTTCGCTGTTGCTAAGCAACCCAGCAGGCTGCTTCCTCTGTGTTGATTTGGCTGGCTGTGAGCCCCCACATAGCTGAGTACATCCATTACAAGCCCAGGCCTATCTCCTGCCATCACCCTATATACACTGGCCGGGTATTTGGGGGCTGAATGCAAAACTTACCTGTAGGCTTGACAGGTATATCATATAAACATACACCTTACAGACCTAGTATTTAGAATCAGTTTCCTATGAAATGCACAGCTCTCAAACTTTACACATGTACGTTGTCAACATTAAAGATTTTCAAAATGCTTCTAAACATAAAGACCATAATAAAGCACGCGTAATTAAATAGTAATGAATCAAAGAAATATGATGAAGGTTTTTGTGCATTTTCTTTAAATCTTTTTTTAATAATGAAATATGAAATAAGAAAAGATAAGCTCTTACTGCAGTTACGCCTTATACCTGTCTCTGAGTAAACTTTATTCCAATTCAACAGCCTTATTTTTACATTTTGAACAGCTTCTTTGACATCAAACAGAGACGTCAAACATAATTAACAAGAAAACCTGTGAATAAGCCCACTCCACGTCACAGATGCTAACCATATATTCAGAAAGGTGAGAAAATTTTACACATTGTAAAATGTAAGGCTTTTGAAGTTGTCCGTAGTATTCCCTTAAGAATGTAATCCAGATCACTTGCTTCACCATACCAATCAGTTTCATCAAATATTTTTATTGGAGAATATTACGAGGATTTCTATGATCTCTGAAAACTTTTAATATTGCATGTACGTGCATAAAAATATCATAAGTGTAGTCAAAATGTTGTAAATGGGTAAACTGTGTTCAACTTGATGCTTATGATCTGATCCTTATATTCAGTTCAACTTGTCATTGGTAAATGACCTTAAGTTTATTAAATGTAAATTCCCTGGCTTTGTCAGATCTGTTTAATTTCAAGTCAGGAATATTGACACAATGAAGCCATCAGCAATTTATACTTTCATGACACCTGAGTCCTAACTAACAGAGGATATCCTAAATCATGTATATTTTCCACTATGTCTTCTCATGCAGTAACACAGGCAACCCAACTACTACATTACTTGTCAAATATATACTTATTAGAAAACATGTGAAGCAAACCGTTGAGAGAAGGATGCTCTTTGTTCTTGATTTTTATAACCATGTTTAACTTCTTTTGATATGCACGTACTAGATAAAAATCTGGCAGTTAACCAAAGCATGCTTTAGTCTATCTTGCAGTCTATGTTGACCCCACAACTGACCTTAGCATAGAAGCTTATCTAGACACCAGCACTGCTGCCACTTTCTCCAACACTCACAGCACTTCGAGTTACTTCGTAACAGACAGCTAAAGAGAGAGGAGGTTAACACAATGATCACATACAAGCACAAGCTCTTAACACCCATTTACAAGTTTGATAAGGACTTAAAACTTGAATGAATGGTTATGAAGTATGGCCACATCAGCGAATATTTCCGCCATTTTGTGTGGACTTTAAAACTGGAAAGTGATAGTGTAAATCCATGCAAGTCAAGCCAGCAATTCCAATCAGATGGGTGAATCACTTCAAAACACAATCTGGTTTCACACTTTCCAATAAACAATTACTTGGCATTCTATGATCAGGTTAAGTAAAGTTGTTTCATATTACCCAAGAGATATACACTACGTTAGCATCGTTTCTCCACAAGACAGTTAACATCCATATTATTATAATTTTACACTCAGGTCATATCTATCTTCCAAAATCTATGCTATAACATACAAGGCGGGAAAAATCAATAACTTCTTAATAGAACTCCAGAGATCCATTATTGGCAGTTGAAAGACAGGTATATGGACATTAGGAAACATAAAGCTGCCTAAGGGAGCTATACAAGTTGATATTCAAATCTGTGGCATGTCTGTATGTCCTTTCATTACCAAGACACACTTACATGCTGAACAGACTGTAATCCTATACTAATCATTTAACACAGATACCTTTGACTTCGATCATCGTTTTGCCTGGGAATGAATGCTCTGCCTATATCTACATCAGTATAAACTTATGGCCAACCATCTGTTAGGGAAGAGTGCAATCAACAGTTCTGTCATAAAGCTCCGCCTACAGGTACACCAGTATAAACTTATGGCCAACAATCTGTTACTGAATAAGTATGACCACCAGTTCTGTCACAAACACTTAAAACAGTTACCCTGTGTTGACATCTATTCAAAACTTACAATAGCTGTTTCTGCATGGCAGAGTCAACTATCTTCAGTAGCAGTAAAAACTATGTAAGTGCATTATAATGTTCTATATTACATATGTTCTATACAAACTAAGCTGCTCATCAGCATAACACTTCCTTAAAGCAATCCTGGTGGGGAGCTTCGTCTCAATGCAAACAGAAACCTTCCTGGTGATGGTTCTCACCTCAATGCTTACACATGCCATCTTCATGAGGAACATCGTCCCAATGCTTACAGAAATCTTTCTGGTGAGGGTCGTCACCTCAATGCTTACAGATACCATCTTCATGGGGAACATCGTCCCACTGCTTACAGAAACCTTTCTGGTGAGGGTCGTCACCTCAATGCTTACAAAAACCATCTGGGTGAAGATCATCTCTTCAATGCTTACAGAAGCCATCTGGGTGGAGATCATCTCCTCAATGCTTACAGAAGCCATCTGGGTGAAGATCATCTCCTCAATGCTTACAGTAGCCATCTGGGTGAAGATCATCTCCTCAGTGCTAATAGAAAACATCGTGGTAGAGATCATCTCCTCAATGCTTACAGAAACGATCTGGGTGGAGACCATCTCCTCAATGCTTACAGAAACCATCTGGGTGGAGATCATCTCCTCAGTGCTAACAGAAACCATCCTTGTGGTGATCATCTCCTCAGTGCTTACAGAAACCATCCTGGTGGAGATCATCTCCTCAATACTTACAGAAACCATCTGGGTGGAGACCATCTCAGTGCTTACAGAAACCATCACTGTGAGTATATCCTCAATGCTTATAGAAACCAACCTGGTGGAGATCATCTCCTCAATGCTTAGAGAAACCTTCCTGGTGGAGATCATCTCCTCAATGCTAACAAAAACCTTCCTGGTAAGTACCATCTCCTCAATGTTTACAGAAACCTTCCTGGTGGGTATCATCTCATGAATGCTTACAGAAACCATCCTGGTTGGGATCATCTCAATGCTTACAGAAACCATCCCGGTGGGTATCATCTCCTCGATGCTTACTGAAACTTTCCTTGTGGGGATCATCTCCTCAGGATCTTCTATTCAGGGCTTACAGAAACCATCCTCATGGGGATTATCTCCTCAGTGCTTACAGAAACCATCCTCATGGGGATTATCTCCTCAGTGCTTAAAGAAATCATTCTGGTGGAGATCATATCCTCAACGCTTACAGAAACCATCTGGGTGGAGATCATCTCCTCAATGTGTACACACACCATCCTGGTGGGGATTATCTCCTCAGTGCTTACAGAAACCATCCTCATGGGGATTATCTCCTCAGTGCTTAAAGAAATCATCCTGGTGGAGATCATATCCTCAACGCTTACAGAAACCATCTGAGTGGAGATCATCTCCTCAATGCTTACAAAAACCATCTGGGTGGAGATCATCTCCTCAACGCGTACAGACACCATCCTGGTATGGATTATCTCCTCAGTGCTTACAGAAACCATCCTAGTGGAAATCATCGCCTCGGTTCTTACAGAAGTTATCCTGGTTGGGATTAACTCCTCAATACTTAAAGAACATGTTCCCCATATAGCTATACTCTTTGTACTGTATACTCATACAGCCATACACCTCATACAGCCATGCATCTCATACAGCTATACTCCTCATACTGCTATACTCCTTGCACAACTACACTCCTTGTACCACTATAATCCCCATACAGCTATGTTCGGCATACAGCTATGCTCCCAATACAGCTATACTCCTTGTATAGCTATACTACTCTTACATCTGAACTTCCCATACAGCTATGCTTTCCATACAGTTATACTCTTCGCACAGCGTCCTCCCCGTACAGCTATACTCCTCATATATCTATAATCCCCATACAGTTATAATCCACATACAGCTATACTCTACACACAGCATTTAACACCTGGATACCCTGTACCTATACATTGTGAAAAGGACAGCAAGGTATCATTGCTCTTTTTCTGCAGAGACAAAACTGTCTCCCTTAATCTGCATGGTGCATGTTTTATCACGGTGTTAAAATTTGTAACATAACACAAAGGTTTTCATGAATAAATACAGGACACAAAGAGAGAATAAACAAAATTCAAATTACAAAATTTTTCGCTCACTAAAACTTGAAATGCAATGGAAAATATAGGAATGAGGCAAGAACATGAAAAAATAATTAACGAGATATTTGTGATACTTTTTCATGTTGTGGTGAGGAGGAGTTGTCATTGGTGCACAATACTAAATATAGTGTCAGGAATCACTACATTCTGACACCTGTGTCAAACACTGAACTGAGGTCTTTACACATCTTTATCCTCATTATTACACTGAATGCAGTTCCAATTCCTTTCAACCAGCATGACGACAGTGTTCATTGATGTTGTTACAGGACATGTAGGAAATGCTCTGCACAGCTTTGTCCCCTAATGGGCGAGGAGTGGGTGCCAGTTGAGCGTGAAGGAAGCCCAGACAACTCCTCACTGTCCTGCTAACACTGGAACACAAAGGCCAGCCCAACCTCCTGTTGACCCAACCATTGTTTGATCTCCATAGTAACATAAAGTTCAACACAGGTCAGCGAACACGCTTATTAGGCTAGAGGTGAAAATCTTTGCACAGCAGTTGGCCTCTGTTGCTTCTTCCATTATTCTATTAATCCCTGTATTATTATTTTTTCGGTATTGATTCTCACTAAGGTCTGCAATGTAGACAGCATATGTCTCCACCAATGAAATGGCATTTTAGAGGCCCTTTTACTGAATGCTTGGTTCGCGTACACAGCTTACATGGCCATAGCATAACTGTTCCACAGATAAAGGCTAATGTCAAGCCAATAAGTGATTGTCTTTGTTCAAGCCTTGAAAAGCTGTGAATTATTAATCACTGAGAATATTTGGAGCATATGAAAAATTCAAACATCTAATCAACAAAAAATGATGGAAACACTGTGGGTAGAGTTTGGTTTTGCGGACTTTAACCTTGTTAAGTCATGATCAGCTGTCATGCATTATTCTATGACCACATCTCCCAAGACTATATACAGAGAGGCATAATTCACACAATCCAACCAATTCTACATTCTCCTACCCCAAAAGAATTATTCACAGGAACCTTTTAACTGAACTTACAGCAATAGCTAACACCTACAGACTTGTAGGCAGGATAAAACATAGGCTTTTTTGGAAATTTTAAGACATCCTAATGAAAAAAATAAAGAAAGTTTAATGCACATAAAATCATCACTGTTCTGAAAAATCAGCCCCCTCCCAAAACAAACTCTATAATGTTAACAACCAAATTATATTCAAAGACTACACTTAAATGACAGTTTCCGCATACAAGATCTTTATGTTATTGTTTTCCCCCCATTTTTCTCCGGGTGAAATGAATGGCATTCACTGAGGATGCGGACATCAATGCCGTTATCTGTTCAGCCAGCTTGACCGTGATGAACTTACCATCAACCTGTAAACTATAACCATGAAAAAAGCTAAGCGTCTGGATCAGATAAATCTTGTGATGAAAGTCACAGATTATAAACAACTTTTAATATATGGGGACATTTTGAAATATCTACTAAATGCATTACATACTCATGTAGGCCTGTAAGCTCTGTACTAAAACCAACAGGTATGTGCACAAACAGCTTGAACAACTTCTGCATAAAATCCCCCAAACTCCAACGTGGTCGATAACAGCCTGTGTTCTGAAGCAAATTCACGGATCTTATCACGAACACACAGGTTTTTTAATATTTATTGTTAATATTTTTCAAGGCCAGAAAAGTCAACAGCACATTTCCTGCAAGGTATACACTGGTAACAGCGTGTAGCCAGCAGGTGCCTCTGGGCTACACACACAAATGCATAAACAGTCTCACGTCCAAACTACAGCTACAGTGAATTTAATTAATCATTTTTACATGCTACAAAACTTCATCCTTTGAGCTGTACTGTACAATTAAGTATAACAATGATAACGGCAATTATACATACCATTCATTTCCTAAATCAATTGTATATTATGTCTGTCAAAGAATGCTGTATTTATCAAAAGAAATCTACTTGCCTTGTAAGATGAAGGGGAGTGTTTTAGTAATGCTGACTGGAGAGGAGGTTACCAGGCCGCAGAATACCAGATCAGCCATCAAGATTGCATCTTATTCACTGAGCAACTGATAATGGTAATTTTATTTATACTGCACCTAAGAGTAAATTTCGTTTACATTTATTTTATTCAGTTTAATTATTTGTTCGAAAACTGTTCACTCATATGAAGTCAGCCAGCTTTACAGGTAGGTTAGTGTCTGAGTGAAGTCATCATCACCAAGTGCCTGACCATCAAACCTCCTGACTCAAACCGTTATAATCTTTACAAGACAATGCTACATGAGGAATTTAAGAGAACACCTTGTCTCTTACTAAACTCTGAACAGACAAGCTGATATAAAGCCATATGTAGCACACAACCTGCTTGTTATTCCTCACACGACCGTCACAATCAGAGTAATTTGTGGAGAAGATGGATAAAGTCTACAAGAAAGTCCCTAATTCACTCATTCTGTATGCAGTTAGCCAAATGTGGGGGGGGGGGGAGGGGGGGGGTAATTAAGCCCTACCCTACCCGGCCAGATACCTGGCATCAGCATAGCCATTAAGACAGGCAGCTGCAAGGCAGGGCAAGTAGCACAGGTACAAGTCAGGAAGCACACAGGTAAGCCAGGTAGGGGCTGTGGGCTTGTCCCTTATCACCTGACCATTGTCCTATTCACTGACATTTGCACCTTGTCTTCGCCTAATCCAAATAATCCATAGTTTTTTGGCTCCAGGACAATTATTCCACCATGATTACAAATAATTGCATGCAATTTTACATGACTGCAGTGACTGGCTAAATTATAAAATTGGGGAAAATCTTTCATAAGGATAAATTGGTCCTTAGAGCGAAATGTATTCAAATTTCCGCAATCAATAAATGACCCAGACGGTCTCCAATGACAACGGATAAAATTGACATCTCCATCACAGGTAAAAATCTCACCTGGAGTTGTCTGAGAAAATCATCACGCCCAATCCTTCGCATAGTCCGTGTGCGAAGTTACCATGGTAACGAGCTCCATCGGGGAAGCTCATGCGGCCCAGCCCATGTCTCTGTCCTTCTTCGCTCCACTTGCCAGAGTAGTGGCTGCCATCGGGATATTGGTAGGACCCCAGCATGGTGCCCTGGCCTTTCTGCTCGTCTCACAACTAACCCAACTGATCAAACACACAACACATACATGGTCAGAGTTAAATATAAAGTTATTCTTGTTGAACATGGAATATGTTCAAAGTATTTTTTTTTTTACAATCTATTCAACAAAAATCATCTAGACATTAAAGGGTTGAAAATGTTGATGTGTGACAGAGAAGTAGAATATGCATGTACCTGTATAATAATTAGAGGATTCTGACTTCAGTCTTTTCCTAACATCACTTCATTTAAATCTTAGTAACAGTATTTCTGTATAAACATAAACATGGAGATACAACAATGTTGTACAAATGTGTAAAAGAAATCAAGAGAATTAACTAAGGGCTGACAATGAATCAACTGTACATGTGCTTACTTTAGCCACAAATGAGTCTACTTGCATAACAACATCTGAATATCAGTTGTCTTCAGTTTCAATACTGGCATGTAGACCTATGTTACCTACTACTCTAAGACTTTATATCACTATTGTAACATGCCATTGTATGTGGAATTGCAACATAAGCTTTCATAAGTAAGCAGCTGACAGAATTAGGGCCATGTTGCACAATTTGTCATACATCTAGCTGCTCTCAGCAGTTCAGACTCGGACTGGGTTGTGCTTTGTGTCACATCCTTATGGTCTTGGTTTCACATGTTAGGGCGTTTATGTCACATGTTTAAGGTCCTTGTGTCATGTTTGGGGACTTTGTGCCACATGTTATGGGCTTCACATGTTTTGAGGTTCATGTCACATTTCGGGCATCGTGTCATGTGTTTATGGGCTTCATATCACATGTTTGGGGCTTTGTGACCAATGATTTGGGCTCTGTGACCAATGATTGTGACCAATGATTTGGGCCTTGTGACCAATGATATGGGCTTTGTGACCAATGATTTGGGCTTTGTTACCAATGATTTGGGCCTTGTGTCACCTATTTTTGGCTTTATGATCCATACGGTTAAACTTAGCATGAAACCAAAAATGTTCTTACTTATTTATTTAAATATATATTTTACAGAGGAATTTTTTCGTTAGATTGTTCACCACCATCAGTTTTACCAATACAGCTGCAGGAAACCGGAAAGTGTAGTCAACTGACCTCTGACGCATTACTTGCAAACCCACATGACACATGGCACATTGGTGATGGGTAAATGGTTTACTATGAACGTCATATAAGACTACATAACACAGCATTGTCAACCACTTACTGCTACCATGGTTCTGATAACGATGAAGTCAGACATTTCAAGAAAATAAGATGTCTTTCTAAACAGGATTTACTTAATTATTCATTTAGCTTTTATTTGAAGCCATGCTCAAGAATACATCACTTATATGATGGCAGCCAGCATTATAGAAGGTAGAAACCAGGCAGAGAATGGGGGAAATTTACAACCATCTTCAGGTTGCTGGAAGACCCTCCCACATGACCAATGAGGAAGCATGCATGAGCTTGACTTGAACTCAGAGCGACTGCATTTCTGAGAGGCTCCTCTGTCACTGTGCAGCACCAGCATGCTAACCACTAGGCCACGGGGGACCCCTGAATGGGGTTTAACCCATTTGCTGTGACCCTCAAGAGGCAAGCTCCTTAAACATTTGGCCAGGACTTGCTCCCTAGTGTCACATTAAACAAAAATAAATTCATACAAATAAATCATTCAAACATCACAGGTTATTTCCCATAAAATTTACAGATTTCCAGGCATATACACACATGTACAATCAATACTATATCATAAGTTTTTCTTCTAAGATTGAACCATAAGGATTCCACCACAGTTGCCATAGAAACAATGACTTGGTCAAATATATGTATTTTCACGGGTGCATATGGAGTTCATACATAGATCAAAAGATGTGCAGACCAGTGTTTAAGACCCTTGAAAGTGCATGGCTTTCAGGGTTACTCATCCTCACATCAGCATGTTCAATCCAATCTACCTAATGTACTTGATAGTAATGTTACAACGATAATTTCATGTCAGTGCACCATATTACTTGAGAACTCGTAAATCAGGTAAACCTTAGCCCAGTAAGCTATAGACATGGACTGACTGACATCTCCAATGAATCCCATAAATTAACTATAACTGCTGTGCAAGACACATCAACAAGTGTGCATCCACTGCATGTTCCTGTATGAACAATATTATGCAGGTGTGCTATGACAGAAATATATGTTTTTGAATGCAGGCAATTTATAAGCTTATACACAGACCACGAAAATGTTAAAAGCAGAATAGATGAAAATTTTTGGAATTGCAATGTTGATTGCAAATATACCACTCTGCAAGATTTCTTTCAGGGTGCCAGAAATGTTTACAAAAGGAATACTGGTATACCTGACTACCAAAAAACAAATGTATACCATATCACCTAAGTGAGACAAAAGTATACCACACCACCTAAGTGGGGCAAAAGTATACCACACTACCTAAGTGGGACAAAAGTATACCAGGCAATCTTAGTGGGGCAAAAGTATACCACACCACCTAAGTGGGGCAAAAGTATACCACACCACCTAAGTGGGACAAAAGTATACCAGGCAATCTCAGTGGGGCAAAAGTATACCACACCACCTAAGTGGGGCAAAAGTATACCACACCACCTAAGTGGAACAAAAGTATACCAGGCAATCTTAGTGGGGCAAAAGTATACCACACCACCTAAGTGGGGCAAAAGTATACCACACCACCTAAGTGGGACAAAAGTATACCAGGCAATCTTAGTGGGGCAAAAGTATACCACACCACCTAAGTGGGGCAAAAGTATACCACACTACCTAAGTGGGACAAAAGTATACCAGGCAATCTCAGTGGGGCAAAAGTATACCACACCACCTAAGTGAGACAAAAGTATACCACACCACCTAAGTGGGGCAAAAGTATACCACACCACCTAAGTGGGACAAAAGTATACCAGGCAATCTTAGTGGGGCAAAATCATACCAGACTACCTTAGTGGATCAAAAGGATAGTGAGGCAAAAGTATACAAGATTACCTTAGTTGGGCAAAAGGATGCCAGACCACCTTAGTGAGGCAAAAGTATACCAGACTGAATAGAGGGAAGCAAAAGTTCACGAGGCTAAGTGAGGTAAAAGTACACCAGAATACCTAAGTGAGCAAAAGTATAACAGATTACCTAAGTGAAGCAAAGTGTACCAGACTACTCAAGTGAAGCTAAAGTGTACCAGACTATATAAGGGGAACCAAGGTATACTATACTACCTAAGCGAAGCAAAAGTATACCAGATTATCTATTAAAGTAAACCTTGTCACATTAGAGCTTGTACCTGTGTTTTTACACCTAAGCCATAGAAACAGCACAGCTACTATACATTGCAGGTAAGAGTTTGTAACTAGTATGGATGAAAATATATAATAAGTAAATACGTGTAAACTAATTATTGGGTCAGTAGGTATTAGTAAAAGTATTCAATAATATTACATACCAGGTAAATATACGACTGTCAGAATAAATAACAGGTGTCCAACGGAAGAAACAGTACAGCTGTACTACAAGCTATAGTACACAACTGGTGTAAGTTATATACCTCTTAATACCAAAAGTAACTATACTCATCTGGCACATGTACTACAAAAAGGAACACTACAACTGCTAAATGCTAATTTAAAAACTTAATTCTTTGCAGTTGCAGTGCTCACTCCCTTGCATTCATCGGAAAATCAACTGTGCTCACGGGTAAACCACAGGCTACACTGGCCTACTGGTTTATACTGGAGACCTCATACACTACATAATAGTGGTGTATGTGGTAACAGTATCACACAGGTGTGTAGCTGGTATCAGGATTACTCCTCACAAACTGGTCTATGTTAACACATATATCACTGGGGTAGCTCATATATAGTACATATTGTGTACCCGGTACATTTAAATAAACAATCAACAGGTGTGCTGAAGGTATATGTTCTACTGTTAACAGGGTTTTTTTCACATCTATAAGAAATGCCTAAGACGATAACCTTAACACATTTGCATATATCAGAAACTTTATTTACAAAATAAATATGTAACACACATTCCATCACCACTGAGGATGAGTCACACTCAGGAGATATACACTGACATAACAGTTTATTCTTCGTAACTTATTACACTGTTAATTACATGTAGCCATGTTTGAAATATACAATGCATACTTTAATAACTGGAACTCTATCATATAACAGGCATCCCTGCCACCACATAGCAAAATATGGGGCTAAAAATAGGGAAGAAAATTGACAAAAAATAGGGCAAAAATAGGATAAATATAAGGAGTAAATAGAGGTCATACTCATCGTCATGCAGGACATACCATATTGCCGTAACTGTCTGTATGGACCTACAGCTTAAATTACAAAGGGCAGAGGAAGAAGAGAGCATTTTGGACGGAGGGGTCAAGGGGATCTAGAGTTATGGAACTACTATTCCAGGCCTACAGTCGACGGTCCAGGCGTCGTCTAAGCCTGGGAAGCTCATGTTTTTTTCAGACAGCCAGAGATGAGCTTTGGGCAATTTCGGGTGATGAAAACTGAAACCTGGATAAACTGCATGTTCTTTCTTTCATCAGCAGAACTGGTGCTTAGCGTGTTTGTTACCTCAATAGTGGAATTTCCAGTGTGTATATATGTAGCTTGTGTGAAATGTGCATTTCAACAATATTGTAATAATATTAAAGTTGTTTGTGCAATCTCCCCTGCTGCCTCCCCACCACGGCTTCTCCGACCCGCCCATGATAAAAGGAGGACACCGTGATGAAATTTTCACCTGGTGAAGGGTGTAAAGTTCATGGCAATGTACTCCTTTTATACACAATTAAAAACTTCAAGTATCTCCATGGTCACAACAGTAATTGGGCACAATTATTAAAATGATATGAAGGGAATCCTGTGGAATAAAGCTAACGTCTTGGTTCAAAGGGATCTATAACTGAAGATTCCTCAAAAAAAAAAATCTTCCACTAAGTAGGGCATTTATGCTAGGGAGACATCAAGGACAATTGAAAGAGCAGCACAACTTGTGGATGCACATCAGCGATAGGTGACGCCATGCGTTTGTTGTAGACATGCCACCAGGCAAACTGGAAACTACAGGAAAATTATACTTCTGTATTCTCCAATGAAGTGTACAATATCAGTTCAAAGTGAAAGACACTGTGTGTTTAAAGTTAAGCTTACCAAAAAGGTTGGACAATTTCATGTTCATTTCGGTAAGTATTTGTTTCTAACAACTACTACGACAGTTGAAACTGACATCTGACCGCTTCATCGACTAGCATAAAAATGCAGCCAATCAGTGGGGGATATGATGTAATTCTTCCCAGCGTGAAATACTCCTGTCACCTCAAACTGCAGTAAGCTGCTAGGCTTGTGGTTGAAACTTAAAGTGAAAGACAGAGCATGTTCAAAGCTATGTTTGCAAAACAGGTTGGGCAATATTATGTTTATTTCGGTAAAGAATTTTTTTTTTTTTAACAGCTACTACGACACTCGAAATCGACATATGACCATGTTATGTTGGCTAACATGAAACAATACCATTGCGTGTGGGCTGTGATGTAATTGTCCCAAGTGCGGAACACTCTTTATCACTTGATACTGTAGTATGCAACCAATGATTTTTAACTTACGTAAATATGTAAATTTATAACATGAAATGATCAAGAAACTTACTCCCACATAACACGGTGGTATCGAAATACTTTGGAGTGTTGTTCACACATGTACTTGTTATAATTAAAATATATAGCATTAAAGCGGTGTCTTGTCCCTATGCTATTACATGTTACATTGAAAGTCAACCCTGAGAATTTACGTCACAACTTATTAACAGCTGATGTGTCCTAGCTCTCTGACTGGTCAATCTCTTATAAGCTTAAAAGCATGGGTGCCTTCAGATCCCTAATAGGCAGCACAATACTCAACACTTCAAACAAAGATAATTCAACAACCAATTCATACAAGTTCATACAGGTTTTTGCATTAAAGAGAGAATTTTGTATTCCTTTTGAAAGTGCCTCAGTCATGAGCTGTTTTTCTCTCTAAGTATGTACGTAAATTTATAACATGAAATGATCTAGAAATTTACTCCTATCATTTACAATGATCTGGAAATATTTTGCAGTGTTCTTCACACATGCACCTGTTATCATTAAAACATATAACACTAAAACAGTGTGCTGTCTCTGTGTTATTATATGTTACATGTACACACAACTCAAAAGATTTACGTCATAGCTTATAAACTGCTCATATGTCCTAGCTCTCTGATTGGTCAATCTCTCATATTCCCTGAGGCTCTACTCGGTTTCCTCCCACCATAATGCTGACTGCCTTCGTACAAGTGAAGTGTTCTTGAGTACTGCACAAAACACCAATCAAATAAATAAATAAATAAATAAATCTCTTATAAGCTTAAAAGCATGGGTGCCTTCATATCTGCAGCTGACAACCAAATACTTCACACTTCAAAAGAAATTCATACAATTCATACAACAGGTTTTTACATTCAAGAGAGAATTTTATAATCTTTGTAATGAACATCACCTCAGTCATGAGCTGTATTTTACTTAAATACATTGCAATTGCTTTACAATTTTGGGAAGTAATCCAGACCATCCAAACTTTCATCCATTCAACTTGCTTTAGAGACATGGAGGTTTTGAAAACAAAGTAGCTCTTTAACTGTCCGTAGATGAATGTCAATGAGTGCCTGAGGTAGGATGGAGTGTTGGTGGAGGGTTTATGCAATGGTTTGATCATGTTGAGACATGATTATCAAAATTTTAAGAACATGTGACTCATTCTTGTAAAAGATATAGGGATTATATGGCAAATTCAGGTAAATTTGCAAAAATATAAGGGAAAATAGGGAACACCAAAATATTGGCAAAAATAGGAAAAATATGGCTACTGGGAGCCATGATATAATTCACATGGTAATGAATTCAATCCCAGGTTTTGTCTTTGCTGTGTTGAGTTAAGTACATGTACATTCAAACAACTCTTACATAAACATAAAATAAAGTTTGCATAATAAATGTAAAAGCCATATGAAAATTGTAGTGGAGCCCACTTTCCCCTCTTTTTACAGGTGTTTGGAGGGGGTTGAATAAAAAAACAGATTTGATTTCTACAGTGATAATAATTCATTGTTTTTTTCACCTAAAACAATGTATGTAATGTCGAAAGTTCATCACGTCTATGTGCATGTGCAGATATTGCACTTGCATACCTGTACAAAAATTTCTTCTCAACATGGAAATAAAACCTATATAGACATAGATATATTTCAGTTCCACTTCACTGGCTGCCAAAGTAATTAAATCCACCACAAAATTCAAGCATTTAACAGCATTTTATTGTCAAACCAAAAGCTAAACAAATTAGTCAAGTTAGTTTTGATCAGAGCTTTTGGAGGTCTTTCTACTGTTACTGATAGAAACTTCATTATTTTCTTTCACTTTGATAATCACTGTTAATTCATATATTTTAAAAGTGTCTTTGCCTGGTAATTCATCATTAGAATACAAAATCTTGTGGCAAGCCAGAGTCAAATAAACAACAAGAGTTTCTGATTAGACTGTACTCTCTACTGCTTGGGACAAAATTATCACGGAAATTGTGTATTACAGACAATGGACAATATAACTGAAAATCAATACTACCAAACGTATCTTGATTCACTTGGACCAAGTTTTATTGAAAATGGACAAAAACTGTAACAGTAAATACAAGAAGCATTTTGAAAGAAATGCTCGCATATGCTGGATACACAGAGAGAAAGATAAACAAACGATCATCAAAATGGACCATCAATATTATGATTTATGTATCTTGGTGTAGTTGACACTTCAACCCATTTCCACTGAATTCAGAGAAAAACTGTAGGAGGAGTAGCACTTTGAAAGACATGTGAACATATACTGAAACAACAGACAGACAGATGGATAACCGGTCCTCAAAATGGGAAATCAATATTACGAATTATGTACCTTGATGTCCAGTCTACACTTTAACCAAGTTCCGCTGAAATTGAACAAAAACTGTAGGAGTAGCGTTCTGAAGGAAAAGATAACTTAAGCTGGACAGACTGACAATGGACAACTTGCTAACACATAATGTCTTCTAGTAATCGACCGGTAGAGATACAATTGATATACTCCTCACATTCATTATTTTCAAAGCTGGGTCACATCTTACTTTTAAACTGCAAAAGGTGTACATTTGAAATGCAAATAAGCATAAATGCTGTTACAAACAGATCATCATAAGGAGTTTTTGTCCATTCAGATTCAGCAAACTGATACTAAACACAGAGTTTTAAATCCCTAAACTAACTAGAGCCTATAGGCACTGAAAAGTTTCCTATGATGAAAGCTCGCGCTTCGAACTTGCATGTAGATAATTCTGTTGCCTGGCTTTTCTTTATAATCAAGACACAATTATAAGTAAATCTATCATAATTTCACACTTTTATCCATCAACTGTTTGTTGTGCAAGACAGGAGGTCTGAGAATCGCTTTATGAGGAAAGCAAATACTAATTAGTGACAAACATTCGAATTATTGCCTGCGGGCTGGGAATTTCGCTCGTACTGGCCTAAGCGACAACAACCCTTCACTTCTGTGTTTCAGAAATTTATGAAGAACACTTTTTCCAATAAGATACACTCTGTATATAATTAACTGATATACCACAATTTACATAGTCTAACTCTTTAACATTTTAAGCAGCACACGTTTACCCTAAGAAAGGGGCTGGAAAGAATTTCATTGATATCCAGCCCATATATAGTTTCTCTACTTTTTATACAAACTATACTTCAGGTGAGGCAGTAGTCTATACACAGTGCAGTTATAGCTTCTTTCTGCATGGACACTGTCAACCCCATTTAATTAAGCACGCCCCACTTCTCCTCAAATGGCCCAAATAAACCTCATAAAAATCATGTAATAAGCTACTGTTCAACTGCTATTAATCTTCTGTATTCAGTGAGTGAAGCAATATTTATTGAGTTGAGTATGGCATATATGAGATACATACACAAGCGAGCTCCCATGATGAATGCTTTTCCAAGATGGTGGCCGAGTATTAAGCAGACGTGGGGCCATGCTGACCGAAAGCAGCACAAAAGCAAAACGAAAGCTATCAAACCTCTAACACTGCATTATTAGCATGAAAATGACACGAAGATACTTAAAACTTTTTTTATTTATATACAATGAAAAAGATTTGTCTTCTTAATCCTTTACATATCACAAACTGACAGGCCTGGCGCTGTGGCCCAAATAACCCTCACAAAAACAACAAAATATTCCTGCATGCGGAGGAGAAAAAAAATGAAATTTTTAAACATTAAATTCATTTTACTGAATTGTTAATTCACATCTCCTCAACATAATGGCTTCTAAAAAGAACATGTAGCAAAACTGGACACCAGAAAGGTTAAATCTGTGCGTCATCTTTAGAACTATTTGTTTTCAGTTGGGCTCTGGTCAACAACTTCCAGTCTGAGAGTTGGGAAATTGTTACGACTATATAATACATTGCTATGCGTTCGCATTAAAATACAAAAAAAAAAAATAATAATTGCCAGAGTTAATTACTACTGAAGAAACTTCAAAACAGTCAGTATCACTGAATCATTTGTGCTTGATCAAAAGACTTTGCCATAAAATCTGTAAATAATACACGATTAAGCAGTGTAGATGAAACTAAGGATCATTTCATGTTTATATGTCTCAAATAATATCCGCAATCATTAGCAAAAAATTTAATTTTCTATATGACGGCTAAGATATAGCCCTATATTATGAACACCCCCTTCTATCACACAAATATGATTATCTCATATGCCTATTGGTTGTAGTGTACATATTGTATACTGTACATCACTGGATGTGTCATATTTTGTTAACAAATGTTTGCACTTTGTGTAAGTAGTCATTGTACTTCCTTAACAGAGCAACACTTATGGTCATCATGAGTTTGAAAGTTTGAGAACAAGGTAGACCTGCTCTAGCCTGCTAGTAGAAAGTCACAAATGTTGATGGTACAATCCAAGGAGGTGTGACAAAACAATTGGTGATAGGAGGGTAGAGGGTATGTGAATGTTGGGGGGGGGGGGTGTTAACAGCGGCCTATCTGCTATCTCAAACCCTGCAGGCATGGATCCATGGTAGCCCAGTCCCCCTTAAGCTCTGACTTTTCTATCAGATGTGTTAAATTTTAGCAAATTCTCGTGAATAAAAAAGTATGATAGGAAGCCGAGATACACTGCATAATTCCCCCTTGCTTGGGCCATCCGTAAAAACTGTTTCTTGGGTGAAACCTGATGTGAGTTGGTTGGTACATGTAGGGAATTCTGTTTTTTATTCTGGATCTTGAAAAAGATTGGGATTTTGAAAAATTTAACACAGAGAGAAAAAAAAAAAACTTTTCTCAAAATACCAATAAAAACTTTTCCGCAGGCCCTTTTTTGACAGGTCGGTTGGGTTATGCCCACAGAACGTGTTACCTTTTTCTTCACCACTGAGGTTAATAACTTGTTTTCTTAAAATCTTAGTAATTTCAATATACATATTTCTGCTGCTATACATGGGAATAGAAGCCTACCATTTTTCAGACAAATTGTAGGAATATGATAGCTGTATGCAACACCCTGGCATATAGGGCCTCAGTTAGCACTCATCTGCAAAAGAATCAAGGTCATGTAACACTATGCACCTGAAACAAAACTCAATGTAGACCCTTTGTGCCTTACTGAAACTTAATCATTTCCAGTATCACAGAGGAAACACGTTTACATGTATAAGGCACTATGCACTGCAAATGCAATCAATTTATGGCTCAACTCTGATACTAAGACAATACTTATGTTACCTGCAATGATACTGCCCAATTAATATGCTATTCCATAATCCTGCGGGAACATTTTGAGCCAATATAAAATCCCATATGCAGTGATTTTTTAGATGAAAATATGTCGGCCCTTGCTGTAAATATAATTTGCTAAATTCAAAGTTTGTATTGTCCGACTTGGAGATAGATGAGCAAAGGAGTTGAGATGGGGAATTTATGTTACATCAACAAAAACAATTGGAACAGCATACAAGGGTAATTATTAAGGCATACCACATAATGTCAAAGTGCTGACTGCTTGTGCATTTGATTGGCTGTGTTCATAATTATTACTGTATACCACATCTCGTAAGAGAACGTCAATTGTGCACTGTTTCTATATAGTTAAGGTATCACTATCTTCACTGTACTGTATGCAGAAAGTACACATTACTTGAAAGACTATCTCATAGAGATTCCAAAGATGTTTTACATCATATTTGTTTTTACATTTTTTCACTGAATAAAATGTGAACAACGTTCACATTCACGTTGTGAACAACGTTCACATTTTACGACAGGCAATTTTTTAGTCTTTAAAGAACTACAGCATCAAAACCTCTGTGTCTGAAAACTAAGGCAAAATGATAAACACTGAGATAGTCTGAGATGCTTTCCTAACCTGTGAAAAAACTATAGTGCATTAAAAAGTGATATTATACAAAATTTCTCTGTTAATTCCACTTTGCCTGGTATGACATCACCATTCACTAACTACGTATATTCACAAATGACGCTCTACTTTCAAAGACTCTTGACATGATCCTAGCTTAATTGCCTTACTCGATGCCACATCCGCCTGATTAGACCTCATATAAGCAATAGTATTACATCACTCTAGGAAAATTTCACAGACACAGCTGAAGGTTTTGTTTTACGATTAATTTTTAGCTAGCATGGTTAAACAGTCATTCAGCATAAATTTTTTTGCACCATAACTTTACCCCATAGGAATTTTTCATATCATCTGGACATTTCTACCCAGTTGCTACTGGGTCTGGAGTGGCACTTTACTCATGCTTCAGCTGCTATATTTCTACACTGAACACAGATACAGATGGAGTACTACACCTATATTCATGCAGCACGTAGAAAGAAGATGCCATGACAGGATGTTTAGTAACTAACAAGAATTATTGATGTCATTGTGCTTCAGCTATTTCAGTATGGTTCCAAAAGCTCACCGCGAAACATCAACTTTTATTTACATTTTAATCACTGTAAAATTAAGTCAAAAAACAATGAAGACACTCTTTAGAATCTCCATGAAAGGGCCTTTTACCTGATGTGCACTTTATTGGTTCAGCTGTTCTTTTAACGTATGCCACATCATGTCAGAAAGTGTTGAAAATGCACAGTGTTCCTTATAATATAAAAATATACCGTCAGGGACAGTGATGACAGGGTTCAAGCCAACAGGGCGTGTATGTGCATGGCTGTAATGTTTCTTACACATACAGTAGATGTGCAACCCTAATGGCTTGAATCCAACCCTAATGGCTTCAAATCTTCAACCTTTTCAACCACTAAAGCACTTTTTCAGTGGAACTTATGCACAGAACAATTTTGAAAATGATGCTAAAAGGATTTATTTACATAGTTGAAGATGGAAGATACATAAAACTGTGCAAATTTTTTCTATACACTCCATAGTTCTGTCAAAATGTTTCAGAACGTTGGTTGCAGAGGTGGTTGTCAAGGTTGAAGAATTAGGGTAATGTCAGAAAGAGTAGAAAATGCAGTGTGTCAATATTATAGTTAAAGCATATCACATCACCTCAAAAAGTGCTGACAGCACAGTATGTCTATGATAACTGGGTCTCACTTCCTAAAACACATTTCACAGATCAAATAGTACTACCAGTATATGAACTAATTACTTCACATGCAACTTACCAAAGTGGGAATTATTGGATATGTTGGGTTAATTTCAGTGGTGGGTATTATATAAAGTACTAAAGAAGGTATATATATATAAATCAAAGCAATTTATGAGCACAGTTTAGCCGTGAATAATGGCATTGTAAGTCATAAAGACTTAACCAATGTATATCTTTTCACCTTGAAAAAGTTAGAGCCATTTTAATGGAATGGACAGTTCAATGTGAATTTGATTTTCTCTTACACTATACTGAAGGATAAGGACCCAGGAAGTGGTGCCAACCTGACAGGTACCTAGCTGAGGTATTACTATTTGGTCACTAGCTGTTTCTTTCTGTTTTACTCGGACTTGCTTAAATGGGAAAGTGCTCTGTGCTATATGAACCTTTAAAATTCGATCTGTATATAAAACACGTATAAGTACTATTATTTAAAGTAGGCAAGTAACGTGACATCTAAAGTTAACCCATCATATCAATGCCAGTGGGATTTATAATGCCTACCCAAGTCACCCAGGATTTCACAGTTTGTCAGTCAGCAGTGCGTCCTTAGTGGCTAACCGGTTGTTCCATATTGAGGAGTGATTAAAGCAATATAAGCAATATTACCTGAATGAAATAGAAACCTCACTGACCATGCAGGTTTTATACACAGTATCGTCGCGATCCTATCTGCACACTTTGACACACCTGTCTGTGTCTTACGTCATCAATCCATGTGCTCTGTAACCAGTGACGCGCGGATCGATGACAGGTCAACATGGTAGATTGCGGGAACGCACGGTGTGCTCAAGAAAGGCGTCTTTTTAGGAAGGAATTAATGACATGGAGCAAAAAACTGCCTCTCGTGGTTGGTAAGTAAAGCTGATAGTTTCATTTGAGTATGTGAATGGCCCTAAAGTATGCTTCAGTGGTAAAGGTGGTCAGAATGGAGCAGGGTTTTTGTTGTGGATTTGGGAGCGAGCTGTGACAGGGATCGGCCATTCTTTTCGGCAGTGATCCCCCCGCTACCTGTATAGTATTGATCGCTGGCCAAGCTTGAAAGACTTAAGCCAAATAAACGATGTTGCTGCTACGGCGACCTCGAATACAGGCCCAGAATTTTCATCTCTGTTAGGCTTTCTACTTTAAACTCGAATCTTTTCCGCTTTCCTTTGACGAGATAACCGACTGATACAGGGTGAACGAAATGCGGAAGCGAGAGACCCGAAATTTGTTCGAACCATATTGTTACTGATGCGGCCTTGTGATGTTTTCTGTCACTGTCATAACCGCCATATTTTTCCTATTCTTGGAAACTGGCGTCACGTCGGATATTGTGCCGTTCACAACTTGGCTCCTTTGAATGTTGGATACTCATTTTCTTTAGGACTTAGTAAAGATGTTGTGCATGCTACCTGTGAATTTTGTGTACCGGTCAAATTTTCAGTTGGTCGGGCTACTGGGGCAGAATCGAGTGTTTGACCTACCCTTAGATATTCCTAGGATGTGCACAGCACAATTAATTTTATTTGGATCAAATAGGCTAGCCTAGTGATTTAGAGGTCATGTGCTACCGATACAATGACTAACAAAGGTCCAGTCCCTAAGACATGGATATTTCCTATTGGTAGTTTAAAACCCTTTGTTAAGCTCACATCACTTGTTTTGGATGGGGGCCTCATTATAAACTACCTGCAGATAGATTTTTTTTGTCCGTGGTAAATTCTCTCCAATATGGGAATTTTTATTTTTTGAGCTATTACGTTACACTTCCTTCGGATAAGAAAATGCTCATGGTTTTGGGAATGGACTTCAGTTTGACGATGTATAGGTAGCATACAGGGTCTGATTCATTAGGCTACATTTCGCTCAAAACGTCATACCTCATCTCTGTGCAAGTTTCCACAGTGCAAGTCATCGGACTGTAAGAGATCAGTGAGGAGTAGCACTATTGCTGGAGATGATGTTGAAATAATTCATGCATTTCAACAGATCTGATTGCTCTTTTGTTTCTTAAATAGAGGGCTTAGGTGTAGCCTAATGAATTAGACATTGTATGCTACCGATACAACATTTAACAGAGGTCCATTTGAAAATCAAGGGGTATTTTCCTATCCATATTTAGATGCTGCTTGCCCTTTAAAATCTGTATATTCCTCACTTAGCAATGATCAACAGAGGGAATTGCATGTCGCGGCAGCTTTAAAACACTTGTGTTAAGTTCACATCGCTTGTTTTTGACAGCGGCCCCATTATTAACTACTTGGCGATTGCGGGACATTTTTGTTTATCATAAATTCTTCACACTGTGGAAGTTTTCGGCTTTTGAGCTACCTATGTAACAGCATGAATCCTGCGCCGAAAAACTCCACATCACAAAGATTACCAGTTTCTCTTGACGGTTGACTAAACTTGGAGGACTGCAGGAATTTTTGACCGAAGCAATGGTCTAAAACAGCTGATATGGCCCTAATGCAAGTGAGTGAGAAACATACAGATTTTAAAAGGTAGGCAGCAGCTAAATACGGATAGGAAAATACCATTCGTTTTTCAAATGGACCTCTGTTAGAGGTTGTATTGGTAGCACACAATGTCTAATTCATTAAGGTAGCATAGGTGTGTACAAGTTCACGTTATTTGGTAAAATTCATACTTGTCCCTTCATTAATGCAAAATTTGACTACAGAGTGTTGTTTGTTTTGTCTTTGGCTTATTTGTGTAAATTTGTCCATCACAGCTGAAGGTAATGTTGTACAAAAACCTAGGTCATAGCCCCAGGCTGAAAACCTATGAGCACACTCTGTCTTAGAGGAGAGTGCTCAGCAAGTTCCTGATTTTTCAGTTGAATAATTCAAAACTAACATATACATGAACTGTCAAAACAGAAAAGTGTAAGAAAGATGTTTTTCTCCAATTAATGCTGATTTTAACTACTTTGGTTCACTCCACCTGCAGATAGTACAGAGAATTAATATAACTTCTTTGTTATGCCTAGTTAAATTAGGTTTGTCTTTCTGTTCTGTACATCATGAATAAACTCAATTACTGTTACCATGTAATCAGCATTAAAGCTGGATTATTCAGTTTTAGCAAATTTGTCCTGTAAAACTTTATCTTGTAGCTGCAATATAGTAATTTTTCATATAATTCCTCTGAAGTGTAGGCCTATCAAGACTGCCTTGATGAGTTTGTAATGTATATTCATGGGCAGTTTATATGACAAACATGCATGCACATCCCACTTATTGGGGATGTACAACCTGGGCATGTACAGATTGATACACCAAGATATGTTATGTTGTATAGTAGCTATCATTCCAGGTAATGACCTTCCTATGAAACATACCTGGATACTTTTAGCAGGTTAAAATCCAAGTCTGGTTTTGCTGAGGATTAGAACAATCAAACAAATATATCTACTCACGCTCAATGTTTTCCCTAGCTTTATGTAAACAGTGCTTTATTTTGATTTTCTGCTATGCAGAAATAACGAAAATATTGGGTCAAAAAGTGATTGAGACTGTGTAGTCAATAATTAATTACTGACTCAGCATTAAAAGTAACATCTAAGGATAGACTGACTTCAGGTACATGTACATCCACACATTGCCATTGATGATGGAGAGTTAGTTTTTTCCCTTTCAGTTGATAACTCAAGTGATTCATCATTATGTCTTAATCTCTATTCAAGCCATCTCATACAGGTTATTGAAAATGGGCATGAGTGTATACAGGTCCACAGTTGTACACATGGTAAGCTCAAATTTTAGTGATACAGCGATTGGAGAGGAGGCATAACGGGTGTTCTCTGGACCAGCCAAAGAGGAACTCTGAAACAATGTAGCTGATTTCCAGGGTGGAAAGAAAACTTGATAGTCTTCTGTCTTAACACTAGAGTGAAGCGGAGTTGTTTATGAGCAAACAAATACACACACAGATATGAAGTGATGTGCATGCATTGTATGCTGAAACGGGCAGGTAGATGTCCATGCACATGAACATAAAATATGCTGATGCACATCAGTGAACATTACAAAACCCAAGAGGATAGTACACTCATTCTTACATTTATCCAAATATTGTTGAATATGTGCTGTGTACAAGGTTGTCAAAACCTATTGATTATATGTTGGGATTCACAACAGAGATCTGTATCATTCCATTTTTTTTGGTTTACTGTGTTAGTAACAGTTGTCTCCCCTTCTGAAGAGTGCAGTTTTCAACAGGAATACAGGTAGACCATTTCTTAATTCTGATCAAAGGGCTGGAATTTTCGGTTTTATGTGGCAGTACAGGAACACTGCATCCATTTCATTTGCTCAAGATAAGCTGTATTGTGTATTCTTTGCAGAGTAGTTGAAAACTGATGGAAAATATGTGGCAAAAAAAGTTATAAAGTAACTTATACCAGGATGGTCAAAGCGAAGTTGTTAAGATGCACGTCCTTCAGTCACTAGCACGAGAGGGTTGGTTTGGTTACAGTCTCAGATAAGGAACCCTCTCACACCAATGAGTAGCATTGGCCAAGATATAGCGGTGTAGGGGTGATCATAGGAAATCTGCCTGACCACATGGGAAAGTTTGCCACTTACTTGCCAAAGGTCAGAGGTGTCAGGTTTTCTTCACTAATGAAACTGAATGGTGTCATGTCAGTGAGCATCCTTTAGTACAGCACATGTATATTAAACTCCATTGAAATAAATTAATGTACCAGTCCATATTTTACTTCATTCATCTTGTACAAGTACATTTTTTTTTTAACTGGATGTAAATTTACATTTAGTTTTGAATATCTGTAAACATGGATTTATTCTCATTCAGCCCAAGATTAGATGGCTTTGCTTGACTGGCTGTATATACTTTGTCAAATATATTCAGGTTTGTCACTGCCTGGCAAAGGGCAACGCTTTACCTCTGGCACTCTGGTTTCCTCCACCGAATTAATTGAAAACATAATAATTAATACATCAAACATATCCTATCCTTACGCACGTCATAACATGTGTAACATTAACCATTTTCTCAGGTTAGGGTTTACTTTCCCTACATCCCACTGCCTGAACATCATGTTGATGTGTTCAGGTTCCCACATTAACAAGCACTTTTTCGTGATCTGGTACATTAATGTGTCCAGCTATTCATCTCCCACTGTTGTCTTTGGCTTTGAGTGGTGCTATATACCTATAGGTGCAAGTAGGTCAGGAATTATAAATCCATTAGGAGATTAGTCAAGCTTACCTGTGGTTTTCTCACAGGTAGCTTAGGGCATTAATCCTAACATAGGCTAATATCCGTGACAGGGGTATGCGGCAGTTTCCGGGAGAGAGCAGGAAACTTACCGTCACATATTCCTCAGGATTTGATTAAAAAAGTATGATTTACACAGGTGGGAAAGTAAGAAACAGCATATATGCCAAGGTATTCTGCAGCTGGAAGCCTAGCAGGAAGAATAAAAAAATATTTGTTGTAATGTTGAGGAAGAGTAAGACCTGTTTACAAAGAGAATGAATTGTTGTTATAATGTGTGAACAATGAGGTCAGCAGCTAGAATAATGTTCTTCACAAGCATGATGAAGTCAGCAGTTAAAATCTTGTTCTTCATGAGCACTACAAGGTCAGCAGGTAAAATCTTGTTCTTCATGTGCACTACGAGGTCAGCAAGTAAAAATCTTGTTCTTCATGTGCACTATGGCGTCAGCAGGTAAAATCTTATTCTTCATGTGCACTACGAGGTCAGCAGGTAAAATCTTGTTCTTCATGTGCACTACGAGGTCAGCAGTTAAAATCTTGTTCTTCATGTGCACTACGAGGTCAGCAGTTAATGTCTTGTTCTTCATGTGCACTACGAGGTCAGCAGTTAAAGTCTTGTTCTTCATGTGCACTACGAGGTCAGCAGGTAAAATCTTGCTCTTCATGTGCACTACGAGGTCAGCAGTTAAAGTCTTGTTCTTCATGTGCACTACGAGGTCAGCAGGTAAAATCTTGTTTTTCATGTGCACTACGAGGTCAGCAGGTAAAATCTTGTTTTTCATGTGCACTACGAGGTCAGCAGGTAAAAATCTTGTTTTTCATGTGCACTACGACGTCAGCAGGTAAAATCTTGTTCTTCATGTGCACTACGAGGTCAGCAGTTAAAATCTTGTTCTTCATGAGCACTACGAGGTCAGCAGGTAAAATCTTGTTCTTCATGAGCACTACGAGGTCAGCAGGTAAAATCTTGTTCTTCATGAGCACTACGAGGTCAGCAGTTAAGATCTTGTTATTCTTGTGCACAGGGGTTCATAGAAGTCATTTTTCTGCCAACAGACCACTACTCTAAGGCGAAAATTGAGTTTTTCTTTCATTTGAAATGGAATATTTTATTGTTTTGACCAGCCTTTTTAAGGTACCGAAATTGAATATTTTTGCACTTAACCATTCCTCATTAACTGAAGTAAAGTATAAATGCCCATGTATGAACTCAAGTTGGTCTTCGAACCAAATGATATTATTAATTGAAATCAACTGTCGTTATTTCTAGCTTCCACACACAAACAGTGTTGAGGTCTGTGAAGACCTGCCCAGAAGCTTACAACCAAGATAATCTGGACTAAAACACTGTACAGTTGGTGTTGACATCACTTTCAACAATACTTCAGTCTTGAATCATGATATAGTGTTCATGTTGTAATGCATTAAGTAAATTGTCTGTAATTCTCAGTCAGTGAAAAGGCACGGAAAAAAACGATGAACTTGGAAGGTTGGGGGAAAAGCACAAAAACACAACAACAAACGTACATGAAAATCAATGCTGGTACATCAGAAAATATGGAGACTCTCTAACTCGAATGATGCAATTTTATTTTCATAATTACCAGTATCTTAAGACAGAGAGGCTACAGATTTAGGGAGATGAAGTACACATCCACAGTTGTATCAGTGATTATGGGCTATCACTTGTTCCACGGCCATTACCGCTGAATCTCAACAGCCTCAAGTCGTGTTTGGCAGACAATCGTTTGGCCTAGAACAAAAGAAAACGTGCCAAAAAAAAAAAAAATGTTTCATATTGACGTGTAAGTGGTGCATTCATGTAAGTGGCGCATCCATAACTAACGGAATAAATTCCAGACAAAATCCTTGCATCCATAAAGGTTTCGTGAAGTAATTTTGAGGATTTAGGTCTCTTTATGCCCAGCTTGCTGTCGCTGGAAAACTACAGTGACTGGCCACAGAGGTTTTTACAGCCACACAGCAGCTGGCCACCTGCAGACAGCAAACTAGGAAACAATCCAACCTCTATTTGGAGATTGCTCTGGTGTTGAGAATTGCCTTAGAAACAACACTATCGCTCAAATACCGACTCCTAGTGCGAGAGACATGTTGACCAACTTTTGGCACCCCAAATAAGAACTCCACGTACCTCCAGCTGGTCAGATTCTCATCATAACATCTACCGTTCCCATCGACACACAGAATGTTGCAAGGGTAATCCAGTTGAGTTTCGTTTCTCATGAAAAAGCCTCCAAGTTACACTGCTGCCATTTGTTTTGAGACATCCACCATTTCTTCAGTCGTTTAAGTGGGTCATGCACGTGAACACATGAATTGTCACCAACAGTTGAACTCCTGGGCTACACAATTCACAGTCTTCAAAAGAAGAAGACTTCAAAAGTGACTTGTAGAAATAATGATGAGAAAGAGAAAAAAAATATGTTGAAAGAAATATTACACATGCCCGCTGAGGGGACATTTCCAAAATTGCATTTACCAGCTTACTCGTATATTGCATCTGTCTTGAAAACATGTCAGTACAATGTACACAGCCTGTATGCTTTCTCCTTATAAATGATACTCAGTTGGATGCTATGACGAGGATTCGACCAGCCAGAGGTATGTGGAGTGCTCTTTCGGGGATGCTAACTGTTAGTCACCACCTTGCTCACGGCTAGGAGTTTCTGGCATTCGTATGTAGTGTCGTTTCTATTGCAGATCCCAACGTCAGAGCAATCTCGAACTATTCAAGCTCCTTGTGCCTCATCTACATGTGTGAATGGTTTCTTTTGCTAATTTATCAGGTTGCCTGGCCATTTTCTTAACTTACACCTTGGCTTGGGTCTTCAGTTTGTTTTTGCCAAGTACGGGCCTTTAAGGCTTTTATGGTTATAAAATCTGATTTGGCCTTCCTTTAATGCAACTCAGCAGTCTGTAAAGGGCCTCCTGTGCAAAACACAGTGCAAAACTTTGATGAGAATTCATGTACTCATGTAACAGGTACAGGGCTTTGTAAGGCTTGAAAATGTTGGTAAAAAGTGCCAGTTACATGTGCGTGTAATGTGGCATGCCGAGCAAATAAACCACAGTAAGCCATCTATTGAAGGTCACATGATCAAACAAGAGACCTAATATTTTCGTCACAGAGCCCAAAATTTTAGTTGCATATACAACCAGTTGGTCGTCAACTTTATGCCCTGATTTATTTTACCGCTGTAAGCCTTCTATCAAAATTCATACGATCAAAAAAGAAATCTGGAGATGAAATCAGGGGGAAGGCACCAAAAGCTTTTACCGGCGAACAATCTCACTACAGTTAAGTCAAAAACAGTATTATCTGGGACCATAGATGTATTTCAAGTTTATTTGTGAGTTTAGTTACTCAAAAACCTTATTGTTCGTCATGGTTGATTTTACAAGTCTTGCTGATGCCAAAAAAAACTTTCTCAGGTTTAAATCAACACAGATGGGCATGGAGATTTCCATACAAGGGAGATACCTGGTAATGGGCTCCTTGATTTTTGATATGTTTAGATTGAATTGAAGTAAAATTTGAATATTCCTTTCCAGAAACAACCTAAAACGAACAAATATAACCACATATTGAGTTTTTCATTCAGTCGACAAACCGAATACCTGTTGGTCCAGACGACTTAAACCCCTGGGTCAACAGTTAGAATCCTGTTCTACATATGCACAGTGAGATCATCTGCAGAATCCATTACAAAAGGCCTGGCGGACAGCCAGATCCCGCGTCCTTATTTAAACCACAAAACATATGTAGACATGGCCTTGCCTGATAAAACATAATTATTAATTACTCATCGGTATTTCACTTCATGGCTTTTTAAAACTCATTGCAATGTGACCGACAAAAATTGGCAAAAAGTGCACATGCCTGATGCTTTGTGCTAAAAGTTTATGCTCCGAAGCGTCTGCCACATTTTAACCTGTCAACCACATGAAATGGCAGAACATAAATTCAGTGTCTGAATTTTTGAAACATTGTGAGCATGTGACTTGGACTATTTTCATTAAAGGTTCTATTTAGCATGCATGCTATGATGTTTAAACAAATAATTAGGGTAATATTTGTCTTTTTAGAATAAAAGCAAAGAAAAAATACAAAAGTTTAAAGCAGGTAGCGAAATAGCGATTGCTTTGCCATATTTATCTTACTTGTACTTTGATTTATACATGCCTGGAAGGAAGATGGTAGCCTACCCATGAGAGATTAAAGTTTGTTACAATCTCGGAGCTCAGTAAAAAGTTTATTTTGTCTCCAAAATATCTAAGAAAACTGTTGTATTACATGTGTCTCGAGTTTGAACAACGCATTTTATATCACCATTTATTAACTCTAATTTAAAAGCACATGGGCATGTTATTTATAACTAGGCCGGCTTGACTTCCTGCAAGCACCGGCCCTTATGTATATTTCAAGCTTCATGGCATCTTCTGTGTAGGCCTATATAAGGCTTCTGTTATTTGAAAATATATGGTTATTCAATTTTTACACCTACAAACCACATGTGCGTTAAATATTTTTCCTATGTAAAACTTCCTATGATTAAAATGTGAAAAAGTTTGAAGTTTTTTGGAACCAACATGCAGTTTATATTAATCTCATAGTAATGCTGATCACAGGGCTTTTATCCAGCAAGACTTCTGTCTGGTGGGGCCTTACTGTCCCAGGTGATGAACCTGTGATAAAATTACTTGTCATAAAGTAGTTCTTGACATACATGTAATTACAAGTTCAAAAGTACATGTAGTTCTTGTCCCAGATTATCAACCTCTGACATAACTTAAAATAGTTCTTGTCCCAAATTGTGAACCTCTTATAATTACATTTGCTAAATTTAGTTCATGTTGCAGGTTATGAATCTCTTGACATAATTACATGTACTTGTAAGAAAGATTTTCTTGTTCCAGTATTGTATGTGTTAATATGCTCCCGTCAATCAGCCAGTGTAATGGTGGACTCACTGAGAAGTAACTGTTTAAAATATTTGTGATAAACATGACAAAAGTCACTTTATTCATGTTTTGGGAAAAACTTATTCCATCGTCAGGTATGGTCACTATGGTGGCAAACTGCTCTCCAGTGCTGTTGGCCACCATACCTGACGATGGAATAAGTTTTTTCCCCAAAGCCTGTATAAACATGTATAAAGTGATTTTTGTTGTGTTGTTTATCACAAATCTTGTAAAGCCAATCCATAGCTACATATGCAACTGTTTAAAAGGTATGCACTGTTGAATACATGTGCATCCTGTAAGCAGTATTATTTTCAGATGTCCATGTAAAGTTTGCTATTCAGTATGGTTTCATGATATTATTGTCATCTTGTTTGGATTGCAGGACTGGAAACAATTGGTGAACGTCTGGCAGGAGAAATCGCCATAGATCTGTTCCAACCCTGGAGAGGTAAATACCTGTAATCAGTAAAGTTATGTTCTAATGCGTATCTCAAGGTGCCTTCATGCATGTATTCATTTCATAGTAAATTTTCCCTAAAGGCAGGCAAATATATATAGCTACATGTGTGTTTTAATTGTAATAAGCATATGTTTGGGTACATTCAAGTGCTCACTCAAAATGCTTAATTTTCAGTAACCATTTGCACAGTTGGGCGATCCTTAATAAATTCTTTATTAGATGTAACCAAATCCTGAAAGAGATTGTAGGGTTGGGTGGTGGGGAAATTGCTTTTTTTTTAATGTGGCTAATGAAAAAAATGGAGATTTCAAAGAAAAAATAATAATAGGGAAGCCCATAAAAATGGCATCCAAACTTTAGAATAGTGTCCTTCTGTTGGAAAATCAGTTGGGCTCCCCCTAGTGGGCATATTTTTGATCATGACCTGGTGAACAGAAAAAGGGTGTGTACATTTATGTGAGAATGTCTTGTACAAAAGCACACTTTATTGTAGATTTATTACTTAAGTTCAAATATTTGTGAGTGACAATGTACATCTGTGCTTCTGTTCATATTCCTCTGGAGTATTTCTGAATTTGATTCCCATAAGTCATTTTGTGCCCAAAGGCAGAAGGATAACACACAAATTACATTCACATGATGCGGTTGTATGTATGTACGTTGTATCTTACCATTTGAGTTTTCATATGGTGTTTTTCAGCATTAGAGCCAGAAGAGTTAGCTGACTGGGAACCGGAAGAAACTTGTTTTTACTGTGACAAAAAGCTCAAATTCTTATTTGTAAGTAACATTTTCATTGGAAAGAGAAGGTAAAATACACAAGTAATTGGACAGAACTTTTCTCACAGTTCACATCAAGGTCATGTCACTATGCTGTCACATTGTGATATCATAGCACGTCATAACACTGAAAACATGTCATCACCTGATTGCAGACTAAACAAAGTTATCACCCATTACGTCATATTGTGGAATACTGGTGAAAGCCTTTAGGCAGAAATAAGTAATGACAGTTATGTGTTCTACTGTAGGAATCTGTCAATGAATTGGAGGAAGATGATGTAGGGAACACATCGCAAGAAGGACTAGGTAAGATTTCCTATCGATTGTGTCTCCCCTAGCGGAATCATGTTTGTGCTGTCTGGCTTTCCCAAGCGATATCTGCAGAACTAATGAGTTGACCCTCACCAAATTTCTTGTGAAGTTTCATGATGAGTGACCGGAAGAACTGAGCTACTTTCTGGGTTTGTCCTCCCATTCATTTATCTAGAAGGCTGCATGCTTGTAAATGGTAGCGTTTTCAGTGTAACCATCTGCAGACGAGGTAGGGATAAATTGTCTGTTGAATTCATTAATTTTGTCTGCTTGTTAACTGGGTAATTATAAATAAGCATATCCTTGTCTTGAAGGTGGGCTCCCAAATTGCCATTTCTGTGTTTGCCAGTTTCAGCAGTCCCCCTTACCACCAATACATTCAGAAAATACAACATTTGTATGGGAGAGTAACCTACAGTTAGCATGAGGAGATATATGTTTTTTTATGCTTTCAGACAGATAACCTTTTGCTTTCAAGTTCAGACATTACGACATTTTTGTACGTTACTTTGCGTGGTCAGATCATCGCTATAAGGGATGGTTGGGCAAATCAGTACACTTCATCAGGAGGATTATCTGTAATCCATGACTTGATATTTTTTTAAATATTTATGTTTCAGGAAATATGGGTTGTGTTTGGTGGACTTTTTCAATTATTGTATAAAGCTGCTCATGTGACTAGAATGCAGTGAAAATCAGCACTACATCACGATGTTGCAACTCCAAACTCTCGTGTTCTAGATAAATCAATCAATTTGTTATTATAGACAATGTGATGTGTTCCAGCATATTTATCTTCAGCATGAATACATACATATATGTGAGTAAGAACTAAGATTGATGTGTACGTGTATATGTCATTGTGGTTTGTTTTTCAGGTGTAGGTTACCTAAATGAGCTTCTTCCCTATTGTTCCCAATACTACACATCCTCTAGCACACTGGACGGTTCGCAGCCCCTTGACCTCAGTGCTGGGGCCTCAAGGTCACCCTCAAGGTCAACAGAGGGAGAAATGGTCTCCTCCACAAGTAGAACACATGTTGAATTGAAGATACCTCAAATTCGATCTCAGTTGTAAGTTGATATTTGTTTTCATTTTTACATTTTTGCTCGGTAAAATATATTAATATTTCAGTTATGGATGAAGGGTCTTCAAGTCGTCTTTCCAACCTTTTTCAACTTCATAAACTGTATTGCTGCCTTGTGTTACTGAAGGACGTGCCCTATTGTATCATCAGGGTGGTGAGTCTCCTAAGGTGATTGTAATGCTGATCAGGGGCAGGTTTCATCTACCTATCTACCTGAGTGCAGTCAGATCAGGGCTTGAGTACAGAATCAAATCCAAGTCCACTGTAAAGAAAAGTTATTAAAATTTGTACGATGTTTTGATTTGTGACTTGTGGTCGTGTTTTGGCATATATTTAAGCAAAGCTCAGATAATTAGGCTACCAGGAACATCCGGGACTAAAATTTTGTTTCTTGGCCTTGACTGGTGTTTTTGCTACTAAAATTAAACCTTCCACGGCCGGCTTGGGATGAAACTAAGCAAACTTGTTCCTCTTCAGAAAATTCCGAAGGGATGGCTTCCTGAATGGAAAGCGTTCCTACACTGAGGAAGAGCTGGTGGCGGCTGTAGGAGACATCAGGAGTGGGAAGTTAGGGACAAGGCGGGCAGCTGCTCTGTACGGGATTCCACGCTCTACGCTCAGAAACAAGATATTCAAGCTGGAGTCGGAGGGAGCTGGGGCCACAGATGAGGAAGAGTCCATGGATGAGCCAGCTGAGGCGCCCACTCATCTGCCCTTGACTCCTGTGGTGGATGGTAAGATGACCTTGTCTGAGCTGATGCAGACCAACCCCTTCCTCCTCATGCCGCCCATCCCCTTCCCCATCCCAGTCCAGCACCTGGGGGCCCACAACAACCACCACCAGCACCTCCAAGACTTCTGGGACTGGCGTCTGGAGCAGATCCGTCGCAAACACAACCTGAATGGTCTGAAGGAACAGGATGAATACCGCAGCATGTGCGGGATAGACATGGAGGCGAGCAGTCAAGACGAGGAACCTGGCAGGTCCATAGCCTCCCCGTCCAGCTCCTCTCCTGCAGGAGAGCTCAAGCTAACCATATTGCCTGAACTTGTGCGAAGACTCACTGAACAACGCGTGGACATGGAGCGCTGCACCAGTCTACCTCATCAGTCAGCTTTATACAACAAGACGACGATTACAACAACAACGCCAGAGAGCAATCCAGTGATATCCGCCCCTTCCTCCCATCCGTCTGCATCTCCGCTGAAAATTCCGTCCTTCAAGCCCTCTCTTGTGGCGTCCGCTGAGGACCCACCACCTCAAAGCAAGGAAGGGAAGGCGTACGAGTGTGGTAAAATAGGAGACACTCTGAAGGATATAATAGCAAAGACTATCGCTGAAAAGGTGCGTACACGTACCCACAGCGGCGGTCTGGCTAACGAGAAAGTCGGTAGCACCTGTCACAGCCCTGCCCTGCCGTCAGCTCAAACAACCACGGCCTCAGCTTTCTCCATACCAAGTGCCTCGCCTGCTAAGAAGTCTCGCAAACAACCAAGTCCCCAAAACAGGAAGAATAATGCTGAGCAGAGCAATTCCGCAAACTCTAACAGTGGGAAAGAAAACAATACCTCCTCAACACAAAACGGAGCCACTGGCATAACGCCTGTGAAGAAAACCCGGCCCAAAAGGGGTCAGTACAGAAAGTACAACAGTCAGCTCTTGATGGAAGCAGTGAAGGCAGTCCAGAGAGGTGAGATGAGTGTACACAGGGCTGGCAGTTACTTTGGTGTGCCACACTCCACATTGGAGTACAAGGTGAAGGAGAGGCATCTGCTGAGGCAGAAGAAAATCAAGGATAATCAAACAGCCAAGCAAGGTGCAGGTGCTAACAGCTCAACCAACAATAAACCATCCGAGAGCCCTCAGCAGAAAGCAGTGGTCCCTGCGCCCACACCCTCACTAACCCCTCAGGCCCCAACAGCCAGTGCCATTACAACTAGCCCCTCAAAAAATGAACAGTCTAACGGACTGCTTAAATTCGACCCATCACGATCTCTGGCCAGCTGGCTGCAGCACACACCCCCGAATGGGCTGAGCTATCCGCCTGCAGCGCTGCCCCCTTCACCATTCACAGCTAACTTTGCCATCAGCACCCCTGCCTCAGAGCTACTGAAGAAGCTACAACAAAAAGTACAGAACAAGTCTCATTCATTCTGTCCAGAAGACAATTTCCTTCAGAGTGGATTTCCTCGAGGGAATGGAGGGGGTCTTCAAGATGGATTCCTCTTTATCAAGTGATTGGGTCAACAAAGATTAAAAGGATTTGTATTTTTGGGAGGACAGAATACCTCCTTTCAGTCAATCAAAAAATGTATTTCTTAGCTAGTATCTTTATTTGTATAAACAGCCTTAATATGTGCACTGTGGATGGATGGGAATGTAATCAAAAACATTGAGATATGAGCTGCAATAGCGCTAGGCTAGAATGTATTTGGGTGGAACTGTGGCTAAAATAATAATACTGATCTGACTTCACATATTTTTGTTTTATCCTTTCTATTCTATTGAAGGTAATTGTCAAACTGACTGAAAGGTATACCGAGGAATGACTATTTATATTGTACAAAGAAGTATTTCATTTACACAGATTTATGTTTAACCGTGCATATGATGTGAATTTGTTAATTATAGTTTGATCAGTATGTATACAATTTATTTATTTCCATGTGCTAACTTCTTTTTATACCCCTAGTTTATATCTATATACAGCTGGTTTATCAGTATTTTGGGGGGGTGATGATCTTTTCTCTTAACACACACGTTTATTTACATGAGCATAATACTTGTGGATTCTTTTTTTTTTTTTAAGAATTTAATCTCATTGATACTAGATATAATTTATATACATTCGTTTAGGTCTCGTTAATTTTGTTATATGGCTTATGAAGAATGAGTCTGTTTTTTGGGAGATGTATTCTCCTCCTGTTTTATGTGGCTGACAGTCCTGTAAAAGAATATCCTTGCCAGAATATACTGTTTAAAGTTCTTGCTATGATCATAGTTTATCTAGTCATGAGTTCACAGGTACTTGCAGTCATTTTCTGTATGACATTCCAGATAAAAGTAACGGCCACACAGTCTGTATGTACATGTACAAAGGAAAAGAATTGGGACATTTTGCCCAAGCAGGTGCCTTAAATGACGTAATATTAACAGTAAAATTCCACATAATTACACATATTTCTCATATGTTAAAGTTTTTTTGGTTCTGTTTATTTTTGGAGTTTTGTTCTGGTTCTACCTATTCTGTATATGGTTGATTGCTTGGGTTTTTACTTTAATGAGGGTAAATGTGCAATGTTTTTTGTTTTCCTGAGGTTGTTTGTATCAGTCTGAATCTTGATACTTGGGTACATCAGTGTTTGTGTATATCCAATATGACACAGATACTTGGGTACATCAGTGTATATGTATATCCAATATGACACAGATACTTGGGTACATCAGTGTATGTGTATATCCAATATGACACAGATACTTGGGTACTTCAGTGTATGTGTATATCCAATATGACACAGATATTATTTACACGTTGTCATGTATTGTTTTCTCTTTGGTATTGCATGTTTTATTTTGATGCTTGTTGATATTACATGTATGTTGCCTGTTGTAGTCTCACACTTATGCTGGATTAGTGCTGACATTATCTTGTCTTACACATACATGTATGTATGTAAATGGAGGTTAGGAGGAAAATTGTGCCTTCTGTTTATCAGCCGCCTTTCACAGTGACCATTTTGATTTACATGACCTCTGTTCCTTTGATGATGCTGATCTTTTCCTGTCAGCACCAATATCTGGATTATCAGTAATGTTTTGTAATTTTTTTATGGTTTTTATTTTTATAGATTGATGATAGATTGCTTGTTCCAGTCTGCCATGCTTCAAGATCCATACATTTTCAGATGTATGTGATTAAATACAAATTTGTGAGAAATCTGTGAAAGAGTTCGGCTGACAACATGAGTACATGTGCACCACTATCTCCTGTGTCTGACTCATTGTAGTCTTTGTAGTTTACTATACCATCACACTCAGCTGAATTTGCTGCATTAAGTGGTTTTCATTTCACAAAGTTTGGCATACAGTTTTAAAATGATGTACGAATGATACTTACAGTTTAGATGTAACATTTTCTGCCTACAAAGACAAAAATATCACAGATGTCTTTCGATATACTTCAATATATTTGTGGCACATATATATGTAAGATTGATCAGTCACAGGGTAAGGGAACAGCTGGTGAACATATATCTGTACCTTGGCAAGAAATCTCTAACCTCATTATATCGACCAGAATTCAAGATGTTTTTGTTATTGTTGATATCGGCAGTTTTGCAACAATGTACTCTGTAGCAACACTGGTAGATCATTTTAATTGTGAAGAAAATGGGTAGGGGGCACAAAATTCTGTACAGAGATTTCCCCCTAATTACACAGAACATGAGGGGCCTGTACGAATATTGTAAGCATAATTATTTACGAATACAGAAACTGAATGGAGATGTCCAGTTATCAGCCATTCTTTAGTATGTTTCTGTATACATACATTTTCACCAATTGTGTTTTGCTTTAAAGGAAACAGCCTTGCTGTTTAAATATTTGATAATTTATCTGTGCGAAGAAAAATTCACTTTGTCCGTTTTGAAGATTTGATCATTTACTCATGTTAAAAGAGTAGACAGTCATGCTATATAACGGTTTGATCATTTTCTGATCTAATACTGACCCGTCCTGCATCTTACCTGTTTTATGAATCTTGAGCATTGTATATTTTGGAAAGTTGTACATAAAATGTTGTGTTAAATAATTTTGTTAACATATTCTGAAGAAAAATGTCTGTCACTTGACTTGAGCTGTGTTGTCCGAAAGCTGTTCATATTGATGTAAATGCATAAAACTGAAATATATGAATCATAGTACACATTTTATGTTAACAGGAAAACATATATTTACAAATTTTGGTGTAAGATGGTTGTACTGGTGAAATTTGAATACACAGATTATATGTATGGTAAATGATTTTTTGAAGGTAAATTGCTTCTATATATGTATATGTATATATTTATGTATATAGAAAGGACTTAACCTCTTTTACAAGGAGTCTCTCCACTTGTGCCTCACAATGCACTATTTTGTTAACTTTTTCCAGAATCTCATGCCCACTATTTTGGCATATGAGGTATTCAGTCACTTCTTATGTATTTTATAAGGGGGCTACATGCACCATGCTGGAGGCTGATGGGATAAAACTGAATTATTCATTAAAGGCCCATGTGGCTGGCTCTTAAACAAAACATACAGTCTTGAAACCCAACATGAGCATCAGCACACATAAACCAAGCCATGATTAAGAATGCTTGCAAGATTGGGCGACTGAGAACGTGTTGGTCAAGTTGTAGTGAAGCGGACATCTACACTCAGACAGGTGACATGACGCGCGACTGCCGGTAGATTGAAGGGTTCTTTACAAAGGCTGCTGAACACCTACCAAGCAGGTACCGGTACATGTTGAAGAGAAATGGGAATGTGAAACTGCAGCTTCCTGGGACTGTTCACTGCTGTACATACACCACGAATCTGGTATACTGTTACCACGATGAATATATGTACACCTCAGGATTACATGCTGACAGGTGACACCTGGTCACTACAGGACACTAAACTACTGGTAGAGCCTGTATGCCCAATTAACCCATTGTTCCATCTGATAAAACAGAGTCTTGTGGCTTCGTTGTCATGTAAGTGCTTCCTGGTTTGGAAGGAAATTGATGCATAATAATTAGAGATTTGTATTTCTTTACTACAGTCTGTCCGTTTTTCTCTTGCTCATTTTTATTTTGTTCATTTATTGACATACATTCAGCTAAAACATTCCCAGTGATAGATCTCTCTTGTGCGACAGCCACATGACGAAAAGCCAACAAGGTGTGGCATTATACCGAGGGACTGGATGTGATTATGGCAGGATGATACCAAAAGCTTGCTGAAAACATTACTCAGACATTCTGGTAAACATATAAACACAAACTGTATGATACCATAATTATATTACCATTGACCCACATTTCAAAATATTTTTGCTGGGAATTTGAATAACAATTTTGATCAGCCTGCTAAATCTATTTCCAAACATGCCAGTAGGGATGCTTAACCATGAGATTTGTAACAAGGCAAGCACACAGTGAAGGATTATAAACTTTATTTTTCATGGCCTTTATGAAGAACTCTAATGAGAATTACAAATAGTTATATGCGCACGTTTTTAGAGTGTATTTGTAATCATGTGGCAGATGTTTTCACTGGCACGTGACTCTATAGTACACATTTATACATGTAAATGGTGCTGCACATACGGCTTATCAAATGTCCTGGCTGACGTACATGGGACCTTGGAGGAGCCCTATGACGATAGCATTTTGTACACATCAAATCACCTAGGCGGAAACATGTTTTTATTGTGTGAGTGTAGAATTAACTATGTAGAGGTAGAGATCAAGATCAGAGAAAGATAAATATCAAATAAAAGCATGAACATGTATGTACAATGTCTTACGTGAGCTTGAAAGTAGTGGGCTCAAGGGTAAAGTTTGATTTGACTGTCTTTTATTTTTTAACTATGAGTTCAGGCTGAAGTAACTGTTAAACCTGAAAGAGTTATATAATGGGGGGCCACCTTGTGTATATTTACCTTTAGAAGATATAAAAGCATTCTTTCCTGATTAGGTTCATGGTGGATGTTATCTGGTCTTGCTGAACGTTTTAAGTCACATTTGTGTGTGTTGTCTGATCATGTGGCCAAGTGACTAAGTTAGTACATGTAGTTGGGTGGACAGGAAGAGCGATTCAGTCTGCGGCAGAGTGGTTAAGTTTGTACATGTAGATGGGTGAACAGGAAGGGCAGTTCAAGTATGGCCAAGTGGCCACAAGTTTGTACATGTAGTCTAGTGAACAGAAAGAGCAGTTCATCCTGCGACCAAGTGGCCGAGTTTGTACATGTAGTCGAGTGAACAGGAAGTCTTTCAGCCTGTGGAAAAGTGGCCAAGTTTATTCATGTAGATGAGTAGTTCAGCCTGTTGCCTAGTTTGTACTTGTAGTTGGGTGAACAGGAAGAGCAGTTCAGTCGATGACCAAGTGGAACAGTTTGTACATGTACTTGGGTGAACAGCAAAAGCAGTTCAGCCTGTGGCCAAGTGTGTACATGTAGGTGGGTGAACAGGAAGAGGTGTTCAGCCTGTGGCCAGGTGGCTGAGTTGGTGCATGTAGCCGAGTGAACATGAAGTGTAGTTCAGCCTGTAACCGAGTTTGTACATTTAGTTGGGTGAACAGGAAGAGCAATTCAGCCTGTGGCCAAGTGTGTACATGTAGTCAGGTGAACAGGAATAGCCATTCAGCCTGTGGCCAAGGGCAGAGTTTGTGCATGTAATCAGGTGAACAAGAAGAGCAGTTCAGTCTGTGGCCAAGTGTGTACATGTAGTCAGGTGAACAGGAAGAGCCATGCAGCCTGTGGCCAAGAGCAGAGTTTATGCATGTAATCAGGTGAACAAGAAGAGCCATTCAGCCTGTGGCCAAGTGTGTACATGTAGTCGGACGAACAGGAACAGCTGTTCAGTCTGTGGCCGAGTGGCAGAGTTTGTGCATGTAATCAGGTGAACAAGAAGAGCAGTTCAGCCTGTGGCCAAGTCTGTACACGTAGTCAGGTGAACAGGAAGAGCATTTCAGCCTGTGGCCAAGTGGCCAAGTTTGTACAGGTAGACAAGCGAACATGAATAGTAGTTCAGCCTGTTGCCGAGTTTGTACATGTAGTTGGGCGAACTGGAACAGCTGTTCAGCCTGTGGCCAAGTGGCTGAGTTAGTGCATGTAGCTGAGTGAACATGAAGAGCAATTCAGCCTGTGGCCAAGTTTGTATGTGTAGTTGGGTGAACGGGAAGAGCAGGTCAGCCTGTGGCCAAGTTTGTTCATTTAGTCTGGTGAACAAGAAGAGCAGTTCAGCCTATGGCCAAGTTTGTATGTGTAGCTTGGTGGACAGGAAGAGCCATTCAGTCTGTGGCCATGTGGCTGAATGATTACATGTAGACAGGAAGAGTCGTTCAGCCTGTGGAAAAGTGGCCAAGTTTGTTCATGTAGACAAGCGAACAGGAAAAGTAGTTCAGCCTGTTGCTGAGTTTGTACATGTAGTTGGGTGAACAGGAAGAGCAGTTCAGCCTTTGGCGAAGTGTGTACATGTATCGGGTGAACAGGAAGGGCAGTTCAGCCTGTGGCCAAGTGGCCAGGTTTGTTCATATATTACGGTGAACAGGAAGTGCAGTTCAACACATGGCCAGGTGGCTGAATTTTTGCATGTAGCCAAGTGAAAAGGAAGAGCAGTTCAGTCTGTGGCCAGGTGGCAGAGTTCATACCTGTAATCAGGTGAACAGAAAGAGCAGTTCAGCTTGTGGCCAAGTGTGTACATGTAGTGGGGTGAACAGGAAGAGCAGTTCAGCCTTTGACTAAGTGTATACATGTAGTCAGGTGAACAGGAAGGGCAGTTCAGCCTGTGGCCAAGTGGCCAAGTTTGTTCATATAGCCAAGGGAAAATCAAGAGGAGTTAAGCCTGTGGCTAAGTTTTTACATTTAGGCTGGTGAACAGGATGAGCCATTCAGGCTGTGGCGGGGTGGCAGAGTTAATACATGTAGTCAGGTGAACAGAAAGAGCTGTTCACACTGTAGCCGAGTTGCCGAGGTAGTACGTGTAGTTGTATGGACAGGAAGAGCCATTCAGGCTGTGGTTAAGTGGCCGAGTTTATACATCTAGTCAGGTAAGCACGAAGAGCAGTTCAACCTGTGGCCAAGTTTGGACACAGGGTGGACAGGAAGAGCTGTTAAGCCGGTGGCTGAATGCACAGTGGAACACTTGTTGAAAGTGCACAGGTCAGCAAGAAAAGCAGTTCTGTCTTTTGACAGATGTATAAATTTACAACTGACATTGTTCACAAATTCAGATGTCCTGATGTCAGCAGATGGTATTATGGTCAGTGATATGAAAGTTAACAGGACTTAATTTGTATATTTTGACTGTTCATTGAAGTTCGTTGAGCAAAGATGTGAAGACTTTGTCTCTCTGAAACTCTTGTCAGATTTGTCTATATTTTGTCCCGTAGAAATTGTTTAATGATTGTACTAAGGTTTGTACATTTGTCAAGTGCCTTTCTAAGGTGTCAGATGTAAAAGATAATTTGCAGCCATGGAAACAAATTGACTGACTTTGATCATGTATGTGTTGTATTTTTGTGTATTGGTTTTGACTGGTAATATAGTTATTATGTACCTTATGAAAATTTTGTTGATGGTGAAAGAAAAAGTTTATGTACAGTTTATGGTCTCCATATCAACAACACTGGTGCATTTACCCTAAAGATGCTATGACATGTGACTTGTTTAAACTGTTTGCTTGTTCCATGATTGTCTGTGTAGAATTCACAGATATATTCATGTTGAAGACTTGTCCGATATTTTCCATGCTTGAAATTATGTGCTTTAATACATTTATTTATTTATAATAATGATCTCTGGTCACAAAAAATCCCATAATGTGTTGGTGGTTTTATAATCAAAATTGTAAGGCTCCCAATAAGGCAGGATTCTCAAAATTCCCTGAATATTCATTGAAATACTTTTATATGGCTATATTTTGCAACTAAATCTCAAGGAATTCCATCATTTTCAGACTTGGAAAACATTTTGGTATTTTTTTTTTTTCTGTTTTCTGTTCTAGTGTTTATATTGTTCACCACATACCTAAATGTTGTTCATCTGTCAGTCACTTACCCTGATGCTATGAACAGTTGGCATATTTAACTCCGAGATGGTAAACAGTGTTCAGGTTGAGAGAGAGAATAAATAAACTTACGTTATGTTCCTGTAGTCATTTGAAGTACCGTAACCGCCTTGGTTTCCTCTTAAAGGAAACTTAATGCCAGAGTTTAACAGTACTTTCATGTGCAACATTTGATCATGTTTGTTCTAAAATAGAAATTGGTGCATTCCGTACATTTCTATCATTGAATCATGTGGCTGTTTTGTGAGATTTGGTAATAAACATTGTTTGGAAAGCATCATTTTGCCTGGTCCGACATTGCTTTAGTAATCTACGATGTGTATGTTGGTGATATAGTCATTCTGTCAGTGTTTGAATAACCAGCAGTGACAGTACTGTATTGCAGATCAGATCTGAGATCAACACTGAGCTTAGTCTTGGTGTGCATTCCATTTGTCAATCTGAGACTGACTGACATTGGTGACAGATTCAGTCGCCTCTAGAGGACACAGCGTGATGTCCCAATGTCCCAGTCTCTGATAAGCTAAGATGCTACAATAGATCCTACAACACATGACTCCGCCACCGTCAGACTCAGTGGTGGCAGCCATCCTACTGGTTTCCTCCAATGGAATGACACGCTAGTGGCCACTATCTCCTTCACTGTCCACCGGGAATGAATGGAACGCACCTTAAATGACCAGTCGTAGCCAAATCAATCAGATTCTAATGTTTCTAATACAACCCATTCTAAATGACCACTGCCCTTCTGTTGTCCAAACAAATTAACAAGACAGAAATTGACAAGAGTTGAATGGAAATGTGCTGGTTAAACATGTAATAAAATTAGCTGCATATAAGAAATCCTGGCCCCAAAGCAAGCGTAGGCTAAGTTGATAGTAACTACCATGGCCATCTCTTTAACATGGGTTGTCATGGTAGTTACAATCATCTTAGTCTATGTCTGCTTTGTGGAACAGGGACCAGGTCTACATTACCAAAACATGCACTGTTGTTTCAACATGAATTATTCCCTCAACATGAATTATTCTGGAAACCACCACACAAACTGATGCACCACAAATTTATGGGATTACTGAAAACGTACATAAACAGAAGGCTCACATAGCCAACCTCTTGTCAGTCTTGATTAGAATGTGTTTGAAAATGTTACCGTTATTAACATTTTGTTTGGGCTGAGGCATCATATTGTTTTTTGCCCTTTTCTGTAATATGTCACTGTAAATCACAAGCACAGCAGTGTATAAAGGAATGGTGCATAGATGCAGAATCTGAAACCACTTAACTTTGTGACAAGTTGATAAAAAAGCACTTCCTCTTTGACAATACATGTAGTGTATTTATTTGTGAGGAAATGAGCCTATGTTACGCAATTTTAGATCTAGTGGCTTAGCTATGATGTGATTGAGATTATTTATCCTTCGATTCGTCAAACCAAAAGTATTTCATGCTTCACTAATGTCATGCAAAGCCAAAATACAAGATGAGAGATCAAGTTGAGAGATCAAGCCCATTGCTACACAGTGAAAGTTATTATTGGTACATTTATTTATTTATTTGATTGGTGTTTTATGTCGTACTGAAGAATATTTCACTTACATGACAGCAGCCAGCATTATGGTGAGAGGAAACCAGGCAGAGCCCGCGGGAAACCCATGACTGTCTGCAGGCTGCTGGCAAACCTTCCCACATAAAGCCAGAGAGGAGGCCAGCATGAGCTGGACTTGAACTCACAGTGACCACATTGGTGGGAGACTTCTGGGTCATTGCGCTGCATTATCGCGCTAACCGACTTACAGGTAGATAGCCTAATTCTTGTGCTTCTTGGGACTTCTTTCTTAACCTACACATATCTCCTCTTTTCTCACATGGTTAGTCCATTTAATGAAATAGATATCCATATCTTCAATTTTCCATAAAAAAAAAAAAAGAGAAATGTAATTTTTTGCTTTTATCGCCATGTCCTAAAAATTAGAAGAATCAGGTTAATGTATATAAAGAATGCACAAACAGTGAGGGAGCTAATGTGGAGCCCTGAGGCACACCACAAAACACTTTTGCCCAACTCCATACTTTCATTAATCTTTCATGTTTGAGGACTCAGGCCATGTCCACATGTGTAGGACAATATACATGATAGTTTCCCAAAGATGTCAAATGCCTTAGGAAAGTGTGTATGTACTGAATATGAGAGGAGCATTAGCATTCCATACTGGGGAGACATTTCCTGGCTGTAAACATCTTCGTTTCTTATTCCTGGTGTTCTCGAGATAAGCCAAGACACGGTTTCTGAATAAACATTCATCCTCCGAGACATTATTTCACATCACATATAACAATGACAGATTTGTAACATTTGTTTGAATATTTGTGATCAAAAGTAAACAGCTGTGCATGACATTAGTAAAGCATAAAATACTTGTGGTTTGAGGACTCAGGTTATAAATAATGACCATCACACCATTGCTAAGCCACTAGGCTTAAAATTGTTTAACGTAGGCTCGTTTCCTCAAAAATGAACACACTATATGTATTGTCAACGAGGAAGTGCTTTTTTATCAACTTGTCAAAATAGGGAAAGCTATATCTCATCAGCACCACCTGATTTACCCAATTCTCCAAATCGTATAAAACAGCTTATGTTCTATTTTCACTTCACTGGTTGAATTTGTTGAATCAGTATGACATATCACCTCATCTGAACGCAAATCTGGGAAAACATTCTGGAGGCATAAAACTGACGAATACTGACATTCACTCACTGGTAAATCAAAGCTCAGAGCAGAGGACATCAATGGCTAAGTATGAAGAGTACTTCCACAAAGTAACCATAGGCTGAGTTGATATTTCTACCAGGGCAACTTCTATTTTTAGTATCTTGTCATACTACCCTTAATGACGTAAAACTTGATACATGTTGCTCATTTTTCCTGATTCGGGAAGTTTCATTGACTGTGGGAAGGTGTTTTAAGGTTGTGTGGAAAGTAAGATGATACCCTACTGGAATGATGAGTTTTGGCAATAAATAAAAAATTTTATGACATTTATTTACCTCTAAAAGTTAATTTAGTGTATTTTGAGGTAGCCTGACCTATGATCACTGAATCTCACCTAAAGCTTAGCTTTATTTTCGAGGAAGGCTCTGCTTGATTTTCTTTGATTCATCTGCTGAAGGCTATAGAGCTATTGATGAGAAGAACTTAAGCGTTGGCATCAAAAGTATCCTATAAAGGCCATTATTTGCTTTTAGAAACACATTTTTACAGGCATTCCAAATGCATACACAGGTAAATACAGTCTATATACATTTTATTGTAATTTACGCATACTAAAACAGTATGTCATTTAGAAAGGCTCACCGCTTTTATCTTCCCTTAACCAAGTAAGACAAGGTAAGTATGGTGGAATAGTGAAGCACTAATTGCCAAGCTGTCAGGTTTTTCCCTCACCCTTGTTTCCCAAATTCTGTTACTGGACCATTCCCTTGAAATAAGACCACCATATACACAAGCAGTTATATACAGGTAGAACAAGTTGGAACCCTTCATTGTTTATTTCTTTCCAATTAAGCAGATACCCATAGTACAAATTTAGAGTTCGGTTCACAATGGTGCATGTAATATGGCTGCTACCAGAGCATTTATATACTATGACTGACAATTTATTCAAACATGTATGTGATAATAGAATTCCACCATATATTTACACTCCACCATGTCCACTTCTGCTTGACTGTTGTTCAGGTGACCAGGGGAGACGACTGAGCTTACAGCATCATTAGTTCTGATTGGTATTGGGTAGACAGGTAGTCAATCCAAACCAAAAGCTGCATTTAAAGAAACAATTATTGGAGGTATGTATTATTTTCAAAAACAGCAGACTTCACCTTTGGTTTCACGTTCCTGGATTGGCTAAACCAGGCAGGTGTGGCTGAAACCTTACGGTTTCCCACCTTAACAAAACCTTAAATTTATCATGTGAATCCATCTGTGGAAGGTTAATAAATATACTAAAACCTGAATGTGAGCAAAAAGGTATTTAAACTAAAACATAAGCAAACACAGTGTATACAGATTCTAAAAATGCACTGATTTTATTCTATGATCATAAGCCACTGTGAGATCTCGAGGGAAGAGCTCCCCCTGATGTCAAATACTGTACTTTTTTCAATGACTACAGCCTGATGGGACAGGATTATTATGTTACACTGCTGTAATTATTACAACACACCACTGTACACATTAAAATAGGAACCGAGTAAAATACAACAAAGCATTAGAACAGATGCGTTAGAAAAATGTACAAGTCAGAATACTGGGACACTTTGACCCGATTAAAATGAGATGGCAAACTTGTACTGCCATTAAATACACTGTGATTTGTCATCAAGGAGATTTTAGGGCAGTTTACACATAATTCACACTACCCCATCACTGGTGACAAACAGAGTGGACACCACCTCAGCTACAAGGACACTTGCTGGAATCACTTGAGTATGATGGACCTTGTTGTGAAATTCAGTCTATCATCCACAATCAAACAGAACTGATCATGAAGTGGAAAACAAGGGTAGAGATAAAGCCACCAATTTGCCAAGGCAGGAACACAGGCAGGACAACAAGGACCAAGACAATATCATGCACATGAATGAAATACCGTGTAATGCCAAAAAGGGAACAGTGGTGACTTTATACAATGTAAAAAAACATAAAATAAATTATATCTATAAGAAAACATGTGCCCTTGAGGAAAATTTCAAGGATGTCATTGAAATGTGTGAAGATGATGATGATAAAGGCATGTAGAATAATGAAGGTAACAAGATGGCCTTGGGGTTATTGCCCTTGTCATCACTGAGGTCACAGGTAAAACTTAGAAGGCGGATGAGGACACTGGTCTCCATGCCAGAAGTTGACAATGAATGCCGTAACAGGTAACTACAATAAGCCAAGTGTGGCACATGATGGGTAAGAATGGTCAGGGTCATGGAGTGTCCTGTTCTATGAGCAAATCCTCCATAGCACTGTCAACAATCTTCAATGTCTGAAAAACACAAAACATAGAAAGGAAATTCAGAAATCTTCAGATGATCAACAAACTTTCATTCAAATTCTTTGGCACGGAATACATGATCTTTAATTCCCACAAAACTGACCAATACAACTTTCTATAAATCAATGGCTTAGCCCTGGGAATTTCATGCTAAGTATTCATATGCTAATTCACCAATGCAGTCGCCGTGAGTTCAAGTCCAGTTCATGCTGGCTTCCTCCCGTCCACATGTGGGAAGGTCTGCCAGCAACCTTCGGATGGTCGTGCACTTCCCTCTGGCTTTGCCCGGTTTCTTCCCACCATAATGTTGGCCGCCGTTGTGCAAGTGAAATATTCTTGAGTATGGTGTAAAACACCAATAAAATAAATAAATCATACGCTAATCAGTACGTGTGTAGTTTCAGGTAAAAGATCATGCAATGCATGTATGTATGCTTGGTTTTACATGGTACTTAACAATTTTTCAGTCATATGATGACGAAGAGTCCTTAGATTGTACAGTATTAATACTGTGCCTTCTTGTGGCAAGGTGAGTCCATGCCACCAAAGTGCTGCCGCCACTGGAAAGACACCAGACATGACACCCCACCCCATCCAGTCACATTACAATGACACCAGGCCAAGCAATCACATTTCCTTGCTCCAGCCCCTCAGTGCTGAGCGTCACGCAAAACAGCAACAAGTGCCATTTTTAAAGTCTTTGGTACTGACCTGACCCGAGATTGATCCCAGATCTCCCGACACAATCTGTTGTGACGGAGTAGAACATCTTGGCCATCCTTAAAAATATGTTTGTTGGGCGTAACCCGACCGACAGTCAAAACAGGGCCCTACTCAAAAGTTTTTATTGGTACTTTGATAATAGTTTTTTTTAAATACGTTTCTCTCCCTGTTGATGTTTTAACACGGAGTCCCTATTTTTCCCTATCTTTTTCAAGAGCCAGAAGAAAACAAAAAAATTCCCTACCGATTGACCCCATTTTTTGTCATATGGTCTGGTTATGCCCAACAAACAGTTTTTTAAGTATGGGCCTGGAAATCTTAATCTTAATCTCAAACTTAATCACATTGTCTGAAAACAACTGCTGTTTTACCCTTTCATTGGCTAGATGTAGCAGACAAACAAATGTGATGGGCACACTGAGGTTCTTGGCAGCATTCTTCGAGACCTTCTTGGGTAACATGCTGAGTAGGCTTTGAAAAGAGTGTTGTCCATTCACCCTGTCCAGCTTAATGACCTCTGATGTTTTATCAATGTCCGGCTTACTCTGGTTCTCTTTGTCTTCATTTTCCTGCGAAGAAAAGTCCATATAAAAGATATATGGCCAAATCATACTTTCACTCAACTCCATGGAAATAAATCTCCTAAAACACATCGCGAGGCCATAGATGGTTTATCAGCCATAGACTCTGAACATGGAATGTACCAGAAATAATTCTACCAGGTGTTGCCTGGCTCACAAAGCAAGTTAGCATTGTAACCCATTTCAAAGTTTTCAACGACACTGCATAAATAAAAATCCTTAACATACTCAAACCTCAGGCAGACAGAAAGACGTTCAGACAAACCCTCTCCTCTCTCTCTGATCAGTTTATTTCATTTTTTTTATTTGATTGGTCAACTGAACAATATTTCACTTATGTGAGAGTAGCCACATTTATATGATGGGAGGACACCAGGCTCTGGAAACCCATGACCATCTGCAGCTTGCAGACAGATCTTTCGGCGTACAGCCGAAGAAGAAGCATGGGCTGGACTGGACACAGCAGCCACATTGGTGAGAGGTTCCTGTGTCATTGTTCTGTGTTAGGTTGCTCACCATTCAGCTACAGGATCTCTCTCTGTCTCATTGGTCAACCAGGTTCTATGTATATATCGTTCAATCTTAAAAATTATAATCACGGCATTTGGAATCAATAATAATATCCCAATCTGTCAGTTTGCACATAGAAAGCTTTACATTAAAAGACGACAAAAAATATAACCAAAGTTATTTCAGAAGAGGGGTCCATGCAGACCTAAATGAGCATAGTTATTTTTTTACGACCTGTTTAGTAACTGTATAAATCACCATTTAATCTGGAATTCTTACGGCATTTTAGAGAAACCAGAAACATGATGTCATGTCATTCATACCTTATGCTCTTCAGTGTTAGGGGCGAGGCACCCTTTTGTGTGCGAAGTACGGTCCTGTTTATTATTACAATGGAATAAGCCCAGATGTATTCCACTACTGTTTTCTTGTTGTAAATGGCTTTAAAGTATATCTCAGTTGTCTCGTAATCAGGAGGAAAACACCTGACTTAACATTACTTCTATACGGCAAATTGGGGAACTACATACTGCTGACATCACAGCGGAAACAGATGTCTTCTTGGATGGCAGAAACATCTCGCCCATGATTGGTTAAAACTGAGAATGTGGCGGCCCATTCGATTTTCCCCACGTGGGCGTTTTTGCTTACTTTGAACTGCGATATCTCGTTTATCATACAACACAAAAATAAAAAATGATGTTTTTTGAATTATGAATAGGATTCTTTATCGATACATATATACACTTCATCTAGTGTTGTCTTCTCCTTTAATCTGATAAGGTCTACGAAGGCAGACTGATGAAACAGCCACTCACCTTATCCTCGATCTGGTCCGTGGTCAGGATGGTCCAGATGGCAGTTTTCAGCTTCTTCACATCCATCTTCTTGGCTGTCTTGGCATATCCTATCTCAATTTTTGCCACCTGAAATAATACAAAGGGTGACATCTATGTACATATCTGAAAACGTCTTCCAGTAACATGTGACATAACAAGAGTTTTAGACTGATCCTCCCTTCCCCCACCCGTTTAACAGCTACCTGACAAGTTTTAAAACTATTAAAAATTGTATTTTATCAAGGGATAGGAGAAATACTGCAGATCGCCAGTAAGTACTTCACTTTAAATTTCGGCTTAAATTGACCAAACAGTTGACCGTAACAAAAGAGCTCAGCAGACATGGACACCACTTTCCCAGCACACACAATGCCTCACTTTGCAGCAGCAAGCTAAAATGTATAGAAATTGTAGCAGAGAAAAGGCTGTGGACAACAATAATGTATTTTACCAGTTACTGTCTGGAGGATAACTGGCAATCTGGTTGCTATGAAAACCTTAAAAAACTCACAATAAACTGATAAATCTTATTTAATGTGCCTCAACAGCTCTTAGTGGGAAAGCTAAATCATGACAACAAACCTTGTTAGGTTGAGCCACTAAGTTATCCCCAGCCAGGAGGGTGCCGTTTAACGTGCCATTGAGATCGCCGATACTGCTGAGCGTGCTGTTTCGAAAGTGGAACAGATCCTGGCTTAACTCCCCTGGGTCTGTCAGGTTGAAGCCTGTTCCATCTGCTTGGTCATCGTCATCATCATCACACATCTGCAAACAGGAATATACTGCAATGTACATCTTTGTTACAAACACTACAATGCACACCTCTGTCACAAGCACAACAATGCACACCTCTGTTACAAACACAGCAATGTACACTTCTGTCACAAACACAACAATGTACCCGTGCCAGATACACACAGCAATGTACACCTCTGTTACAAACACAACAATGCACACCTCTGTCAGACACATATAGCTATGTACACCTCTGTCACAAACACAGCAATGTACACCTGCCAGACACACACACGCAATGTACAGGCCACACACAGCAATGTACACCTCCTGTCATTAACACAGCAATGCACACCTCTGCCAGACACACACAGCAATGTACACCTCCTGTCATGAACACAGCAATGTACAATTGCCAGACACACAACAATGCACACCTCTGTCAGACAGACACAGCAATGCACAAGTTACTCAGACACACACAGCAATATACATCTCTGACAGATTGTTGGCACCAGGTCCATCACGAAATATTTTCTTCCCAGTGAAAGCAAAGACTTACTCTGATATTAACACCTACAAAAAGTATTACCAAAGGATTGCATATTCACTTCACTGTGTTCTAAGCAAGCCAATATTCTTGTTGGAGATAAGACCCTATCACCTGTATCAAAGTACCATTGCCTGGAACATACCAGTATGACAATTATTTGCAGATACAAATTCTTTCTCAATGATCAATGGAATTTAAGGTTCATTTAAATATACACCTGTTATATAATAACAGCCAGATGTTACCACAACCTAAAAGGAAGAATCAAGGCAGCTTACATCAGCAGGGCAGTAGTTTTCTCTGTCATTGGCATTTTCATAATCATAGTTCTCTATGCCATCATCCACGGACTCCACAGCTGCTGACTGTCTCCCAACCTGAAACAAAATGCACTGCCCAGATACATAAATGTACTTCCAGAGCTTCATAGATGTACATGGTTGAAACTTACATCAGCAATTATACATTATCACAGAGTAATCAAATAAATCCCATATAACAAGACCTAGGTGTCAAAACACATGAAGTATTAACATCATCAGCCAGTTAGTTGCAGGTATGGTTAAAGGTGGGTAAAAAGCTTACATCAGTGGCTAGAGTAAACCGTCCTCCTTCAGCAGGTACATAACAAATGTCTTAACAACCTCCTGACAAAGTCGCAGCCTAACCAGCAAAGAGCTAGACTCCAGTCTTATTAGCACTGTAGCACAGATGTAGGACAAAAACTCACAGATGGTTCTGACAAAGGGAAAAAGTGGGGGAAACTTGTGCTCTCATTCTAATGTCACCTTAAACACTTTCCACATTTCTTGCCCAAACTCTTTGTAACTGTTGTTGCAAATGTATATACCAATTCAGACAGGTGGTTTGCTGTATGTATACATCACCAGAGGAGTGAACGATGAACTGCTTCAGATGAATCAAACGAAAAATGATCCAGAAACTCGAGGTTATTTCTCTATTCCAGACAAGAAAATTAAACTTTAACCTGAGTTCTGTTGCCGCACAGAAAATATTGGTAATATTTCACCTGTTTTATCATCAGATAATCTGTGCTTTTGGACAGTTCAAATGTTCCTTACAAACGATTTTAACAGTGATTCCTGTTCCCTCTTCTCAATGACACCAACTGTACCCACTTACATTCTACACTGTACAAACTGTACCCACTTACATTCTACACTGTACAAACTGTACCCACTTACATTCTACACTGTACAAACTTCACAAACATAAAGGCCATTCGCGTCCTTGTAAAGCCTCTAGAACTTACCTTAAATTTGGACTTTATAAACAACCTTAACAGGTTATCTACATCATAATGTAAATCCACAGGTAATTTGGTGTTGGAGGTTTCGTACTTCTTCACTGTAGCTTTTGTTAAAGTCTTTGCTTTCGATTGTTTGAATTCCTTGTCAAAATCAACTTCCTCTTCATAGTTAAGTTTAAATACTGGCTTCTTTTTTCGTTGACTTTTCTCAGTTGTGTCAGTAAAGTTTGCGTCTGAAAGAAAAAAACAAAAAAGAACAGACTATTATAACAAAATGAAATATTTAATTCCATGAACAGAAAAAATTGTCACAGACACATAGCCGTTTACGGTATTCAGTGAATATTGCAGAATAAACGGTCTGCCATTCTCCCATGTTCATCGACATATTTAACACACTGTCATCTAACAGAAAATGAACAACACTAAAAGAAAACATTAGCGTACCTGAATCTACACAACTATTAATTTAGTAACAGTACTCAATGGTCAACCTCCCTCTTGTCTTTCTGTGCTTGTGATGCACATCAAAAGGGTTAATCGGCACAACCCTCCCTTGGCATGTAAGAAAGACATTTCTAACAACTAGACTGACACCCTGTAAAGGCAAATGTATTTACCATTTGAGAGCATCTCAGTTTATGTTCTCCATCTGTTTAATGTTCTCTATTTACAACTTTGTTCACATATCGACACTGCTAGAGTTAGAAAAGACATTAGAAAGAAAGTATTGTATACTATGACGATTTACGACCGAAGAAACCCCAATGACATATGCAGCTGCCAGCAGACTTCAAATGAAAAGGCCATCGGCCTCCTACGCGCAAACCCTGGCCTCTGTAATAACCTGTAAAGACATTTGCTTTGGATCGCCCAGCATGGTATTTGTGGAAGTCGGCTGATTGGTTGAAGATTAATACAGTCCTGTAAGCCTGTAACTGAATGTGCTTGATCAGAAAATTCTGCTTCAGGATAACTGTTGGCTCTGAAAAGATCCTTTGGGTAGTGGTTGTTGTTGCTCATCTACCAGCGATTCTATCGTCGTACCACAGCGTTTTCTCTTAGAAGATACACTCACAAAGAATTTCCAATCCCCTCTTTCTTGATATCTGATCGTCTTTGATGAAGCTAATTTTGCATTGAATTTCAGTCCTTTCAAATAACAATGGCATTCGCCAAATGCTGTCGTAAATGCTGCCGTTACCATGGATTACCATGGCAAAAAAAAAATGCTGCACGAGATATGCTGTAAATGACCTGCTGCTGAATGTTTGCTGGTCGCAGCAGTCACTAGAAAAAAAAAAAACAGGATTAAGGTGTTAGTTTTATTCCAAAAATTTCATTAGTGGCTGAAAATGGCTTGAAAACTGATGCAATAGCCAGTACAGTCGCTCATCTGCTGTGGCAAGTTTTAGAACATACAGGCAGGAACAGACAGTTTGCTGCGGAGATTTCTGAAACAGTGATATAAATGGTGAAGGTGGAGTAAGCTGAAAAATGGGGACTTCCGTCTATTAAGTATTAAGTGGATGAGGATGATTTTGCATGCGCTCAGAAAATGCCTAAATATATTCAAGAGATACAGCAGGTCGATAAAATAGATCTTGAATGTGATGGAACTGCTCTTGATGAGGTCCGTGCTAGTGTCACGCAATCTTACCTGTATTCAAAACTGACAAAATCGAAAAAAATTTATGCCCTTGTGGACTGTATTATGAAGACTTCATAGCTTTCAAGATGTTTTTGATACTAGAACACGCTTACATTTCAGGGCCAAGAGTAGGTTGCGTGACTTCTCAAAATGGCTGCCTATGGTGAGCCATTTGAAGTTCTCACAGCCAATCTGATCACAAGGCTTCGTTTCATTTGTAAAGGTAGTAACTTAAGAAGATAAGATTCGAGATTCAACCAGAAAATGACATAGAAATGGGTAAAAAAAAAGTGAGTTGAAGTGTCACTTCGAGTTTGGAGATCTGCAGCGATTTTTTTCACTACGAATGGAGGTGTGATGGATTTGGGTTGGGATAAATGTCAGAAATTTAAAATAACACCCAGAGTCCATGGAATATCTGTACACAGGGAATCGCAAGATAGCAGATGTTTATGCTCATGTTTAACAATGTTTAATGTGCCTTTCTGCGTCTGTTACTGACAAAAAACAGGTTCTCACAAAATGCCGTTGTGATGCGATTTCCTGACAGTATTTTTTTGGCCCTCATCAAGTGAGCCACTGCGTGTTTTCACTAACTTATCTGTTATGGTACCGATGAATGAAACAGTTACAAAACCATGCAACCAGCTATATAAACACACCAGTGTACTTGATAACACAGTGAAAATGAAGAAAACATAATGTAATGATCAAGTTCAACCGACGAGCAAGCTATTTTTTCGGCCATGCCACCGGGTAATAAGGAAAGCAGATTACTGACAACAACATGACGAATGTTACGCTGGTATAACAGTAATCCCTTACATATGTCAAAAGAATGCATGTCACTAATGAAAAGTAATACAGAATACAGCTACAATTAGTCTCTTTTGTGGAATTCTGTTGACTTAGTTATGCCGTCTCTTTGATTGGAGGGGCCCTCTGTCACCGGTGGAGGGTCTCTGAGCTGCCTGCCGCACGCCTGCAGTGATCAAACTCACCGCCACCCGGTGAGTCACATGACCATTAAGGTGTTGGTTCTCGGTGGTAAATCATCATAGCATACGGTAAACACAAATAGGACAGAGCAATCCGTACAATGTATGACTGCACTGGGTAAGTGAACAATCATTCCCAGCCTGGCATCATAAATTGCTACACTGTTACAACTATTTGCTGTAATTCAGAGGATTCCTGATCTATCTCCCACCCACGTGATCTACGTCCCTCTCCAACTATCTACATCCCTCTGCAATGATTTAGAGCATATCCATATCTATACATGACCTACATAATAACCACATGACCTACATTCCAACCACAAGACCTATATCCCACCTGTACAATCTACACAGAGGATTACAATAACAAAGGCAGTAATCCTTTAAAAGGAAATTCAAACTACTCAACATTTCTACAATGCATACTCTTCTTAGCTCTATAACATTCTATGTGTGCACATGACTGTTTTAAATCCTTGTGGAAGACCAACTTCATTGTACATTGTCAGAAATAGCTCTGATATATATCAACATTAGTGTCAATGTAATGATACAACATAGGGTGGGAGAAGCCTTTACATGTTGGTCGCAGTCTCCAGTGAGAGGGTCCAGCCCATGTGTTGAGGAGGTTTGTGTTGAAGTACGAGTATTCGGAGGGCTCTTCAGCCAACACCTGTATCAGCGAGCCAAAAGTACCACTCCTGTAACAGAAAAACATGATATAGTGTGTACACCTGTATTAGGGAGACCAAAGTACCATTCCTGTAAACAGGACATCATGACATATTTTTTATTTATTTATTTCTTTCATTGGTGTTTTCCATTTTAATTTAGGAGCCATTTGATGGGTAAAAGAAATAATCATTTACCAGCTTGGTGAATAGATATATTATCCACTCGTCACGCTTGTATCGGGAATGAATAATAAAATGACTTTGGCAGTCACTTGGTTCTTACTTGGACTATGCAGAAGTATACCGAACTTCAGTGCATACCAGAAATAAGTTTTCAACAATCGCCAGGAAAGAAAAGCAAACACTTACTGAATGATTATGGAAATACTACCGCTTTTGCAGTATTTCAGACATATTGAGGTGACAACATGTTTAAACCAGGAGTCAGTATATGGTTATTGAGATAACGAAACACACAAAGACAGGTAAAACTGACGCATTTGCTTAAAACCAGCTAAGAAAACTAAACACCAGTTAAAATTCAAAAACCACTGATTGAAGGCAGAATAGACAAACAAAAAATACTCATGGACTGGTGCAACAAACTACACAGAGTGATCTGGTGACATTAAGAGTGGGGAAAGCAAGCTGCGAAATTTGGCGCAAAATTTTCAAATAGTTCCCTGTGGCCATCTACGTCGATGGACAACACGTAATTGTGTCAGTGTGGCCTTTGTAGGATAAGTGAAACCGTTGTGTCTGCATGTGTTGTTTGGGGAGAATGCGGGGCGATTCAAATTAGGCTAGATGTGTCAGAGCTTTCATGCAGTTTGGATAAATCCAAGCTACCAGGGATTGGCCTTCAATCGCACAATTTTCGATTAACATAACATCAGAATGCCACTGAACAAGAACTCCAGTTTTGTAAAGAGTTCCTGTTATCTGCGCAGTGAATAACATGTCGCCAGGATTTAAATCAAGTACATATGTACACTGATGGTCAACATGGCTTGACACCGCTTCAGATTCATGGTGAGCTCTGTTTGATACTGGTATTCTTTGGCCTTGTTAGTGTGAGCTAAATGAAAGGCATTGGAGAAGTTAGAGTAAATAAGAGGAAAAAACTACTAAGCGGTACCTGACTTTAATAGCCACAAAATCACTTAACCAATTTACGCAAATGATTGCTCTGTTTTCGCACCATGGCGAAACTGAACGATCAGTTATTAAAGGATTAAAAACCTGTAACCGATTTTTGGGTTGTGTCAACCACCCAAATTTCATGGCCTGAAAGAGCATGTTGCGAGTGGCCCATGCTGGCACACGCGAGATGCATCTAAAAATAGACCAAATCCTGCTCAGAGAGCTTCCTATCATGTGTACACTCTGCGACATAGGCCAACACAAGCTTGCTCAAAAAGAGTTCGCCAATGTGATGATTGAAAGTTACTGGTCACCCAAATCTTTTTCCATGCTTTGGTGAAAAATCCTAATGGATTTGCAAATTTTCTTTGCCATTGTGGAGAGCAACTCAAATAAAAACTCGCGACGACTGGTGACATTGGCGAATGCTTTGAAATATTTACTCGCCACAGCATTTCAGTTTGTTACCATTGGTGAGTTGGCAACCATATTTTTTGAGCCCTGACTTTATACTATCAAGTGTTCCTTACTATAGAAACACCGTCACCCTATACTGCAGAAGTTATTTTCATTAAAAAAAAACAATGATTTACCCTATGCTACAGAGGACAGGCCTACTTTCTCTTACAAACATATTGACTTACGCTATACTACTGAGGGTCTTTCTTCCTATGGTTGCCTCTGTTCCATCCTTCACAAATATATGTTCTCTACTCTGAGCACCATTGTAATTGCCATCTGCAACAATCAAAGTTCAGGAAAAGTCAATACAGAGCAGGAATGTCATGTCCTCTACTTCATGGCCACAACAGGTATCTCTAGACTAGAATTTCATCAGGGCCCAATTTCACAAAAGTTTACATGTAATACTATACTTGTAATAAAATGTAATAAATACATGTAATACTATACTCACATAGTATTTGGCTTAAATATTTTTTTGAGAAACACTCCACGTTTGATTTAGGCAAAAAGTTTAGGCAAAGAATTTACTAAGAGATCAGAGCATATAACTTGATGACCCAGGATCATCCTGTAGAGCTTGGGTGGCTTACATGTATGAAGCTACATCACTTTATATATGCAAGCTATATAGTCTACATTTTACCTTCTCATCAACTAGACAGTAAATAAGTCTGCACCCAGCTGCTATGATCACAGGACAATTCTGGCACATGAGGGAAACAAAACGCTGTGGGAAGGTTTTCAAATCATCTAATTAACAAAGTTTACTTCCTAACAAATTAATTATTATTTTAGAACATACCTCAATTATGATTACAATCTGAACATAAATACAATGACATAGATGGACCACCTCAAATAAATTTTACACAGCCCAATCTCAGACTACCCTGACCCAACCACACAAGAGAACTGCATGTATCTGCTAAACAAAAAAAGTTATCAGAGGCAGGCATATTTTACTTATGATTCTATACACTGTTCAAGCAGTATAGCTCAAAACAGAAGGTTTCTGGGCTCAGATCAATGTGTAGCTGAAAGTGCCAATTTAGTTCCCTGCTCATACTGTTGACTGCTTAACTCTCTGTGCGCAGTGGTACTGTAACTTGTAATTTTGCTGGTTTGCCTGCCTCAGATTCCTTTCTGTTTTTGCTCTGCAGAATCCTCTCATGTATACCTGGCTAATCTTGCAACCTCGGCCACTGCCTGTTGTGTGTGGCCCTACAAATCTGACACCCACCCCTCATTTGCTATACCTACCCCGACAAATCTCTTCTGTGTCACTGAGTTCGTGGTCCCTGTCCTCGGGGAAGTCCTCTCCCCCTTCAAACACCTCATCCTCCCCGGTGTCTTCAGGCAAGGGTTCTGGCTCAGCATTCAAATCAAAGGCATGGTCTGACCTACCCAGTCTGTTCCCCAGAAAGTCCTGAAGGGTAGGGAAGAAATACAGCTCCAGTATACTTATCATTTCCCCTGACTCTCAAATTAAGCAATATATTATAACCAATATGCATCAAGTTTAATTAGTCCCTTTGAGTCAATCTGTGTTTTGTTTACCAATTTACAAACCCCAGAATGTTTTGATTTTGATTTAATAGTGTAACTAGGATTAGGGTTACTCACTTTCACTGATACAATACATGAAACAGAGACGCACACTCATACTTGGATAAAAAACTAAATAAATATGGAATACAATCCCCATTCAAGATGAAGTATAGCAATTTACCATGGCTCCAGCAAGATAATGCCCTAACCCAAGCCCGAAGCTTGCTAACAGAACATTTTTTGGACTTTCAAATAACCAATTGCACACCTGTTCACTGTAATCCCAGTCCGTGAACTTGAACTCTGAGAAAGCCTGACACACTTGCAGGCTCTGCAGGTCCACGCCTTTGAAAATATCTGAAACGGAAAAGATAAATTCAAAATACAAGAAATAGACCATATATGGTATATCAAGTAACACTGATAGTTTGCATCATCATTTGGCGAGTGTATTGTGAAGTGAAACTTGAAAGGCTAGTGATGTATAAAAGCATACAGTAATACAAATCCAACTGATCAATTCAACAGTAAGATCAAAATATAACATTATAAAAGAAAAAAAAAAATGTTAAGAAGGCAATGTTTAAGGCAAGGTCAAATACAGGTCTCTAAGTTGGGCACCAATTTCATAAGTCAGGACTGTGAGTCACAGTAAATGAGACATTGAGAGGGTCAAGGGACTGCCGAGACACTGGAAGCTCCGGGGTGTCTAAATGACCAGAGAAGCATTCTGGCTAATTTGGGGTATTAAAATTGAGAATTGTTTAATTTGTTAAAGTTTTTTCAATTTATTTGATCGGTGTTCTACATTGTACTCAAGAATATTTCACTTATATGATGGCAGTCAGTTTGGATACATTAATATTTAATATATTACATAACATTTAAACAAAACAGTTTAAAGAGAACTGGTTAATGATCGTTTCGAATCAAGTACTTCTGTTTTAATTCAAAACCTTTCTTTTAAGTTCAATCTTTTCTGAGGTTGATTTCACAACAGATTAAATAGACTAGAGATAATAAATTAGATTCCGTGTTGCCTTGTCTCCCCTGCCGAACTACTGTCCTTGATCCAGCTGGTTGTCATTCCTTTTCGCCTGCTTTTTTATGGTAATAAATCTATTCATATCACCACCAGTCAAACTGAGATGGTCCACATTGCATTTCTGTACATAGCTGGCACTATTTCTGCTTTGGGATTTCCCAGCTGTTTTTGATTCATCCTGTGGCATTTTAACTCATTTTGTCTGCCCATTAACAAAAACTGAAAAAGACGTATGGAACCTTATTCTCATATGCATCTTACAAGCTCTCAGCACATCGAACCAGAAGTCCAAAGCTCTCCAATACACACGTGAAGATCAAGCACTGGGTTCAGTGGGTTCACTGTTGTCGAGACAGGACGTATGATTATGGAATAAGGTAACAAGTCGCATACAACAACAACATGCACACGACCATCGCGACTACACAAGGCATACTCGTGCTTTGTTACCTTATTTTACGCGGGATTTATTTTTCGTCTCCATTTAATTTGGGCGTTTTGAGCGGTTCAGTTTGGGCGTTTTACTGCATTTTTTAATTTAGGCACTGGTAAATGGTATGAGAAAAATGGCCTGTATTTGACCCTGTAAGGCTACATAAAAGCCATTGCTATCCACCAATGAATGTTTGAAAACATAAATTTAATGTCAGTCACAAACACAGAATTCAAAACATATCACTTGTACACTATACACATAAGGTTTTTGCTTGCACCTTTTGATTTGTCACATTAAGCAGAGTGTACATTTAGCTTTCTACTCATACCCTTGATCTCTGTTAGGTCTATGAGTTTCTGACTCTGCTCCGGGCTGGTTGTCCTGTCAGCCCCGATCATGATAGTTGACGAGTCAAACACCAGGTGAGAACTGTCATCCAGGCAGCGCAGATGGTTCATCAGCAGACCACCAGTACCGCCCTCATCAAATGCTGCTGACATCACTTGGAACAGAGGGTCAACCTGCAGCAAATAAATATAAATTTAAATAAAATATAATTTTTTTTTCCTTTTTATACCTTTTCTTCATTAGTATCCCCAGCTAAAAATTAGCTTTGAGTAAACAGGTGACCCTAAGTCCAAGACAGCCGTTATACATTGGAATGGCATCACTGGGTTTTAAATTTTGATGCATGTTTGTAGTCTGAGGTGCCCATAATCACCTGATAACTGCACAGCACAAAATCAGCTGATGACTGCACAGCACAAAACCAGCTGATGACTGTACAGCACATAATCCCTGATAATCACACTGCCTGAAGAATTGTGGGCTGCACAGTAAACCTTAAGGTTCAAGTCGAGGTAAATCCAAAATGGTTGTGAAGCCAAACTTTAACAGCAAGCAAGCTCCATCCTCTTTCACGTCTCTAAGGCACTGTAATACTCAGAAATTAAGTGGTCAACTACCTGAGGTATGTGGAGGACAAGGAAGGGCCGAATGAAGTCACATTCACTTGAACATGAATACTGATATGGCACATAAATACACTAAACTTACCTCAAATTCCAGGTCCAGTTTGTTAATGTTAATATTTTTCAAGTTGGTCTCAACTGTCTTGCTGTTTCTTATCTACAACGAAGTGAGAGAAAGTAAGTGTGAAACTTCACTTACTTTGTTTCAGAATAATTTTCAGACACTCTTTACAGTTTCTATCTCCAGCTAATGTCAAAATTAGTGGACATTTACATGAACTCATAAGAGTCTAATACATTCTGACGATAGCTGTCAAATTTTATACAGAAACATTTTAATCAGTGTTCTGAGAGTAACATGTGTTTTACAGGTTGCCATATACCAAGAACAGAGTAATGAATCATTTCAACATCTGTTGAGAATACTTTTTTCTTTTTCTTTTGCTGCTCATCCCCGTCCTCCTCTGGAATATCTCCATCTGAAGGTAGAGAAAATTAACAAATTAATGATTAATCCATGTTTTATGACATTTTACACATACTTGACGCCGGTAAAGTTTCATAGGTGAAGTAAAGTGGGTAATAACCAAGCCTCACGCAATGCCTGCAAAACCTACTTATGCCACAGCACCCAGTGTCTGACAAACTTCTCTGAGCTACCTCGTCCACAGAGATACATTTTTCACTTATAAGTAAAACTGACAGCTACACCTGATCAGAGAGTTTGGTTGACAAGTGTCCTACTCTGCAGTCAGTGGAGTTCTTCTTTATTCCCTAATAAACAGACAAAACATTCTGCACAGACAAAATGACTGCAGATGATCAAAAGAGACAAACAGTCTTAGACTGAGAAATATACGAGAATTTATTTGTTGCACTTTGCGGGCAGAAAGCCATCAAACATGCCATTAATATGGGAGAGTGACTTCAGGGGAGGTAATTCAGTGCAGGCCGAATGAGAAGCTGCACAGTCACAGTTCCTACCTATCAGTACAGCTCACAGTTACAGTTCTCATCAGTATGGCTCACAGTTACAGAAGTGAGAAGTTGTATTTCTCATTTGCACAGCTTACAGTTATACAGCTGAACACAGAGCTACAGTTCACACCAGTGCAGCTTACAGACACGGTTGAGCATAGAGTTACAGTTCTCACCAGTACAGCTCACAGTTACAGAGGAGGACACTAATCAGGAGAGCTTACCATCACCACCTGATTCCTTGTCCTGTTTATCACCTTCCCGCCCCAGACCACTGAGAACCTTATAAGTCTCCACATGAACAGCATCAACACGACCAGCATAGATCTTGGCGCTGGCATCTAATGTTGAGCTGGCTACCTAGAGTACAACAAACATAGATTTTCCATCACAATCCAAACATAATGTCATAATTCAAACCTTATGGAAAAATCCATCGTATAATGTATCCATACTTCCGATGAAGCATTTATGGTTGTATCACAACACAAAATTAAGCTAAAGACCAATTTTAGAATTTCCTTCTAAGGATTATTGACACATATCGCTGAACCATGTTAAAATTCCAGTACCTGGAAATTTTCTAGCTCCTTTCTCTTCAGCAACTCTGTCATGTAATCAATAAGATGCAAACCAAATGCATTCCTGGAATTAATTTTCTGAAACAAACAATGACAGGCACATGCCAATTAATACCTGTATGTTATGAAAATAAAGATAAGAAATAACCCAACAGTATATCCGCTACAAACAAAACCAAAAAACCCATTTATGAAGTGTATTAAAATTTACAGTTTTCTGTTTACCTTGTTTATCAGCAAAAGTTGTGATCATTATTTTATGCAATTTAATACCAAAAAGTTACAGATGTTTCAGCTCCTTTTCAGCTGGCAAACCCTAAAGTCTTATTTCCAAAATCCAGTACGAATGTTAGAAAGTTAAAAAGATGCTGGTTTGTCTGTTCATATTATTACTGTAAAGTATTAAATTATCTTAACCTTTCTGCAGTAAATACCAACCTTTTCTATACTTTGCTAAAAAACATTTTCTGAAAACATTGCTCCGTTTTGTTATGTACAGCATGACAGCTACATGTACATTAAAACTGCATGCCCATTAATATTATGAGACAATATACTTACATTTTCTGTAGACAATTTAATACAGCTGGAGTAGTGATCTGAGAGCTGATTGCTTGTGAGTCCATTGATTGGCGTAGCTCGCAACCTGAAGGCAAAATTATAAAATGTACACGTACATATTATGGCATGCATTTTGACAATCTTACAGAGCACAAGATGGGAGTTGCAAAGCATTGCTGACACAGAACCTGTGCCATATATCAACCTAATGAGCAGTATATCAACCTAAGTCATAAACCATAAAGCAAAGCCATCAATCAGGAAAAATTTGATTTCCTTGGAGGGAGGTAATTCTCTTCTTCTGAACACTGTTAACTGCTTTAATGTCCTTCACCTGTCAGTTGGAGTTAATGGACTGCCACGATTTTTCCTTTGTATTTCCAACACCTTTGATCGTCTCCTCTCCCTCCTTTCCTTTTCGTCCTCATTGGTTGTCCTGAGAAGTGGGGCCGGACTTGTCACACCAATTTGTCTTCGGGCAGATGGGGAAACATACATGGCTGGTGTTGAGAGCCCACTGCCTGGGCCTAATGGAGTCCCCAAAGGGGACATCACCATAGCTGTCATCCTGTCACTGCAGCACAGATATACATGTACATCATCATCACCATGTGCTTGATAAATGGTGAACAACATGTGAACTTGGCTATCATGTTAATTAGTACTTGTAAGCACTTGGTATTTTCACCAACCAGTCATCCAGCCATAAACTGTGCTCTCTGCAGCTACCGTTTTTTAAGGCCATCCTTAAAAATGTGTGTGTTGGGCATAACCTGAATGACCTTCCATAAAAAGGACACACTAAAAAGTTTTTATTGGTATTTTGAATAAACTTGTTCTTTTTTTTCTCTCTCTATGTTAATTTCTTAAAAATCCCTATGTCTTTCAAAATCTAGAATTAAAAAAAAAGCAAGTCCCTAATGACTGACCCAATCAGTATTCTTTCTCATAGGGTCCTGTTACGACCAACAAACAGTTTTTATGGATGGTCCAATACAGCACAAGAACTGATCATAGCCTCATAAACCTATACCTGGCACATGTAATTTTGGTTTAAATCACAACTATTGTCTCTGCACCTTCTTTCTTTCCTCTGGCTTCACTTCACCAGAGAGTTGTGCAATAAAAACTTTGATTGCATGGTACTGTATTCACTCAGTTTCTCTGCCTGTTTGGTTGATATATAGCCCTATGCAATATGACAGTGTTTTATAGCTCTAGCTTGACACAGAGTCCTATTGCCATAGAATCTACTTCTCGATATCGCCTAATCTACCATAAATTTGGTGTTGGTGTAAAGCATACATGTAACAGCTAAGAAATCGATCCCCATCTGCCTTTTCTTTCATTGTGATGACATGCTGTTTCAAGCCTTTGCTTTGCATGCCCTGATGGCACAAGGCTGGTGTCAATCACAACATGGCAGGGAACATCAATTTACCACATCTGTCTAGAAATTGGCATGAGCTGATGTACAGGTGAGGTATTCACGAATTAAACAGATGCTAAATTGTTGTCTTTCACAATAGGCTACCTGGTCAGAAATCAGCACTAGCTGATATAGAGACTATGTATTCAGGAAATAAACAGGTGCCAAACTGTTGTCATTGTAATTATTATTGTCGTTAAGTTTATAATCAAAGTTGAACTTGAACTACATATATCCTACACAGGGAGTGAGTATGACACAGTGATGCTCAACTCTAACCTCAAGAGTCAAATTTTCATTTGCCAGATACAAAAACACAAGACAGCCCAAACTATTGCTAACTCTCCATAAAAATATATAAAAACACATGAGCCTTTCAAAACAGCCCGGTTGAAGGTTTCTTGTTACACGGTACTAGTAGGTGTACAACTAAGAAGTTGTCGATTTCATCCACCACTTGAGGTACGACAACAACAACACAACAATCTCCCACAGCTCTCCACTTTCTATTACTAAAAGTAAAAAACATCGAGGTACATAGAAAAATTTACATACTGCCGTTACGGACATGTTACTGCTTCCTTCACTGTTATTACTTTCAGAAAATCTATTGCCGAAAAAATGGCACTAAAAACATCACTTTTATGGACAAAAAATGTACCTTTTCGAAAAATCCGCCTTCCGTTAAGATCCACGAGATCTCGCGGTATTTACAATGTCCACGATTCGGCAGTGCGATGAATCGGCGGTGGATTTGACACGGAGTGTTGCCTGAATGGCTGAATGTTTGGTAAGTTGGAAATGAAAATTTAAAGCAGACCCGGTTGGCCTTAAATTTGTACAACACAATTATGTTGTATTTATGTTGTAGACCTATTCGGTCTAACGATTTAAGTCATTAAATACACAAAATGTGCAGACAGACGCGACACGAGTGCAGTGGCTGCAGAGTCATCTATGGACTTGACAGCGATGATTCGCCCTGCTGGTCAGATACCTCGTTTTAAACATTTCCGCACGTGACTACTTTTTACCTACTTTTTAATATGCCCATTGTCGTTTTGAAAACCATTCACTGCTTCCTGGGTTAAGCATTCTCTTACCACAATATGGCTGAAATATTGACATATCTTTAAGCCATAATAATCATTCAAACATTCGTTTGTCTCTATGAATGAATGAATGAATGATTATGGCTTAACGCCACATCGGCAATATCTCAGCCATATCGTGGCGAGTTTGTCTCTATGAGAAACGAAGTGAAGAGATTTGTTCTGTTAGTAAAACTGGCAGGAAAAAAGCAATTCAGTATTATTGCCAGTGTTGACTTGATTAAATGTTGGGACGATTAAAGAAACATGCATGAGTCTTAATTGATGGCAGTGCAGGGGCCGATTCCAGAAAGCCATTTCTTACAGAAGTCGAAATTTAAAAAAGAATTTTAGAACTTAGAGGTCCTAGAAATTAAAATCTGGACCAACTCATCGGCGTTGCCTTTAGGCATATGTCCAAAAACTAACTTCCTTGACAAGGTTTTAAATTTTTGCCTGTGACGTGGCTTTTTGGTATCAGCCCAGCTGAATCATAAATATTTTGACCTTAAATAATTAAAATCCTGTCCATTTTGGAGAGCAGTGCCTTATGTTCGTTAAATTAATTTATTTGCGTAAATAAATGTGCATGGTTTATTTACACTAACTGGTTTTTCTCTGAGTAGCCAGTACTCCTATGATATAAGCCAGCACTCCTATGATATAATCCAGTACTCCTTGGCTAAAATTTGGAGGAGTACTGTATTGCCATAAAACAATACTTATCTGGAGCACTAATACAGTTTTGCAAATTTTTGTGTATTATGTTGATTTTCAATCATGAAATAAACAAATGTTACGCAAGCTGTTGCATGGACAAGATTGCTTCTCAGATGTTCATTGTGAATAGTAGATTCTTCAATGAACTGATGTCACAACCATGTCACTGTGACAGCAACCTCACCATTACAAATCCTGTTACTTGCAGTGGCAAGGATTTTGGTTATTCTAAGAATTCCTGATTTCAGTGCAGTATGTATAGTTGAGATTCGCTGACCAGCAGGTTTAGAAGTATTTCAACCTTTAGTCAGAGACCGGCTATTCACACAAGCACCTCAACCCACTGGTCACTCAGTATACTTGAACTGTTCAGCAACAGGACCACAAGTTTTGATTGTAAAGTAAAGTTTCTACTGGATTTTATGTCCAAAGTGACAGCCTGTAAATCTACTGACAATGACTAATCACTGTGATTGGCCAGAAGTAGCTGGTGCTCAGCTACATTGACCAATCGGAGGACTTGGTCATCATTAGTGCATGATCAAACCTGGGCTACGTTAACCAAGCATCATACATGGCCATTGCCATATAGGACATGCGAACATTGGATAGCAATACTTCCACCAGGGCATGCCCATGTTGAGTGCATAATAGTTCACAGTTATGTAAAACAAGGAATTGACCTGTAATGCTTGCCAAAGTGGTTTCTCTGCCTTTCTTGTCCATATAAAATGTAACGAATGTTTGTGTTAATACTTTCTGTATTTAATGCAGGTCCATGTACTAATGAAATCATGGCATCAGGATCAGGGAGGATAACTCCTACAACAGCAGGGAAACAGGTAATTATAGTGTGGCTGCTCAGAACTATTGACTTGCAATGCCTTATGTGTTAAAATATTTTAATATGTCATAAGTGTAAAAACATTATTACCAGAAATGAAATAAATACCTGTCGTGTCATGTCATATGATATAGAAATATCCTTTTGTAATCTAGAAATAACCTTTTTAACCTTGCGCAATACCTCCAGATGGTGATGCCACAGTTTTGTACCTGCTGGTAAGAATGCTTCCACTATAACTATAACTGAGTGGTCAGTGTGTGTGTGCTCAGTCATGATGATTCTGTCAACAGTCTATGATTTTCCTGAATAAGAAAGAAAATACCAGTAAATGAAATCACTTGAGGAAACACAACAATGAACTACACAAGAATGGAATGTCAGTGTTTGGATGAAGTGGGAAAGCAGAGTAGAAATACTGATAAATATTTGTGACATGGTGTATTAACTAAGTTATACATGTGCGTTTTGCAGATGAGTTCAAAATTGCGCGAAAAGCTAAAACGATGTGGCAGATACCATTGCTCCCCGGCCTCTGTCAAACACCTACTGGTCACAGAAAGCCCACCGGCTAGAAGGGCAGACAACCCTGTCACACCCAGCCCAGTGTCAAAGACTACAACAGGGTATCCTTTGCGTGCGAGCACCAAAGGGGCATGCGAGGCACAGCAAAGAGGAGGAAAGCGTCTGTTTGATGTGTGTTCATCCGATGACAATGCTGTAAAGCTGGAGCAAGATGTTCAGTGTATTGCCAGCTGTACCAAGAGAGATGAGCAGCAGAAATGTGAGAAACAACAAAGGTTTCATGCTGACAGTGATGCCTTTAAAACTTGCAAAAGATGCAACTCAGTGATTTGTAAATGTGAGTCTAATATAAATGATGACAAACTCAGATGTACATCTGAAAAAGGAAGTCTGGAGACAGTAGGCGACACTGGAATAAATCAGCCTGCCCATGCTAGGCTGGGAGCTTTGCTGCAAACTGGAAGTGAAAGTACCTCAGAACTGCAATCTTTAAAATGTCTTCATACATCACTTCAACAAAGCATTCAACAAAAACAGGAAACACTGCGCAAGCTGAAGATGGTGAAAATGTACAGGACAAAGGTAATAATTTGCCCTGAAGAATGAGTGAATGTTTATGACTTAATGTCACTTTAGCAGTATTGAAGCCCCAGGAGATCACCTTTTGATCATGTTGTTTCTCTTCAAGTTTAATTTTACACACATAAACAATATGTGTGGTTGTAATATAATGACTGTGATGTCAAGGAGGATGGCCTCCTGTTCACGACACAAGATTTTTTTTTTCTTGCAACTCATTACGTGGTTTGAATTATTGTGGTTTTAATTCATGTCCACATATGACTTAGAGAGCTTGTTTTCCTATGATGATAACATTGATTGTTCTTCATTTCCAGAATAACCTAGACCATCTGGACAGTCTCATATTCAAATGGCAGCGTGTGAGCCAACAAGCCCTCCAAGATTTGCATGATAAACTGCCAGAGCCAAAACCAACCCTGACAGAGTTTGTCAGCCATCTACAAATTGACCATAAGCTAGTTAACTTCAATCCAGATGAAGAATCATTTGACTGAAATTTGTTTATATATGTATGCTGACAGCCTCAAAGGGCATTGCCGTTATCATAGCAAAATGACAGATTGGCACAGTTTTTGTTATGGGTCTCTTTTTGCAGAGTTTTCATGCTATTGACCTACACCAAAGAATGTGGCAGACACCTGTCTGTTATTAACTATTTGTTTCATGAACAGGATCATCATGGGTGAGATGTTGGCTACTTATTATGAAATTAAAATATTTTTGTTGACTTTGTTCCATGATTTGATTTGAGTTTATCCAAGTACATGTATTCTAATACTTATCAATGTAAATAATTTTCACTGAAATTGGAGAAAAAATGATCTTGGATAGACATATGAGTTATTCTTGATGCCATGAGTGTGAAATCTTTAAGGTGGCGTTAACCACTACCAATCAATCAATCAGTCAGTCAGTCAGTCAGTCTTAAGTGGGAAGTTCAAATTGCTGTCTGGCGAGGTGAACTAACTTGCTACACTCATTGCATGATCTCTGTGGAAGGGAATACTTTATCAGCACTTACAACTCCTCTCCTAGAGCTGATGAGTGCTTTGTTCCTCTCCTTCATGAGAACAGACTCATTTCATTAGTTAAAATGGCATGAATATCAGTAACCATCCGAAACTAAAAGATCATTGTGGTGGATTTCATCAAATTGGAGGCAGTATTGTGTTTTGTGTTACTTTGCGGATATCGAATCTTTTCAGCACATCAGTACCTGGGGACATCTACATGCACCCTCACTGTCATTGTTTGTAGGGCATTGGTGACAAGGAGATGGCAGTGCTTGTGTTTTCATGACCTTCTGCTTGTCCTCAACCAAAACGGTGTGTAAGTCTGTGGGAAAGTTAATTGACTCACAGACTAGGGCGCTTACGATTGTGCGGAAACACTGGTGTGACCAATCATGGAATAATATTGCATGATTGGCTACGCTGGGTTGGCGATACTGTTGTTTCTGCATAGTCGTAATCACCCTGGGTGGTCTAAGTTGCCCCACACTAACTGGGTGGTCTAAGGAGCCCTCACTGACTGGGTGGTTTAAGGTGCCCTCTCAGACTGGATGGCTTGATGTGCCATATTTGGGTGGTCTAAGGTGCACTAAATGGCGTATGTTCGTAATATCAGCAGTCATACCTCACCATGCTTTTCGCCTGTACTCGCTGATAAAGGTAGTGGTCTTCGTCATTATAGGCGATCTTGGGGAATTTCCTGTAACGTGAATATTTACAACATCCGCCAACCAATGAAACAAGGCTACACATACCCGCTGTTGAATGAAGAATGTTTATCTAGTCAGTAGCAATTTAACATCCCTTGACTAAATTCTGCATCACACTTACTGTTGGAAACCCATTATCAGTAAGACTGTCCTGTTATGTGTTGAGTCTGACTATTAAGGATACAGTAATGGTTTAGCCATCCAACATGCATTTGGATGAACTGGTTAATTGGCTGTTTTGTCAACACAAGTGCATTGAAGCACAGTGACTTTCCCCTGCCCGTCGGCACTTCATGCACAAGCCGATCACATTTCAGTGTCACTGTATTTGCCAGACCACCTCTCTGAAAAGCTGAATAGTGTTTACTAACTTTAAAATTTGTACAATTACAATTGTCTTGGCCAGCTCACATGACAAGTCTGTCAAAGCTTTAAATTGGACCATGTGACGCAGACCATTCAGTAAGGTTTTGTGTATGAATTTTCCTTGTTCCCAAGCCATTTCAGCCATGTGATTGGCTCTCTGATAACTGGGTCACCAGGCTGTTTTAACAAAGTACATCTCTATATTTATGAGCAGGTGTAGTGACGAAAAGCATGGTGAGATATACCCGCTGATATTATGAGTGTGCAAGTGAGGATCCCTCAATGATGGTAGTCCAAGGAGCCCTGAATAATTGGGGGTTTAAGGTGCCCTCACTACCTGGGTGTGTGGTGAACGCACTGACCTGTTGGTCTAAGGTGCCCTGATGGGTGGTCTATAATGGCTGTGCCCTAACTGACTGATTGGTCTGGGCTCTTACTGACTGGGTAGTCTAAGGTGCCTTTAATGACTGGGTGGCCCAAGGACTGACTGGGTGTTCTAACGTATTCTCACCGATTGGATAGCCCTCATTGAGTGTGTGGTCTAAGGTGCCTTCACTGATTGGGTGGTCCAAGGAGTCCTGACTGACTGGGTGTTCTAAGGTATTCTCACCGATTGGATAGCCCTCATTGAGTGTGTGGGCTAAGGTGCCTTCACTGATTGGGTGGTCCAAGGTATTCTCACCGATTGGATAGCCCTCATTGAGTGTGTGGTCTAAGGTGCCTTCACTGATTGGGTGGTCCAAGGTATTCTCACCGATTGGATAGCCCTCACTGAGTGTGTGGTCTAAGGTGCCTTCACTGATTGGGTGGTCCAAGGAACTCTCACTGATTGAATAGTCCTCATTGACTAGGTGGTCCAAGGTGCCCTCACTGAGTGGTCTAAGGTGCCCTTGCAGACTGAGTGGTATAAAAGGCCCTGGCTGCTCATGAAACAATCATTCCACTACAGCAAACCATAGGCAGATAGAAACCTGGGTCGAACCTTGAGATGGTCAGGCCTTCCGTGGCCAATGTGATTAGCTTGCCAATGCATTAGAATGACCAAGGAGCCCCTGTGAGTCCAAGCCCCAGCTCATGCTGTCTTTTTCTCCAGTTGTGTGTGGGAAGGTCTGCCAGAAACCTGTGGATGGTTGCTTTTCCCCCAGGTCCTGGCCAGTTTCCTCCCATCATAGTACTGGCCGCAGTGGAACAGGTGAAATATTCGTAAAACACCAATGTATGGCGTAAAACACCAATGATTTATTTATTTACTTATTTGATTGGTGTTTTATGCCATACTCAAGGATATTTCACTTATACAGCAACCAGCATTATGGTGGGAGGAAACCGGGCAGAGCCCGGGGCAAACCCACGACCATCCGCAGGTTGCTGGCAGACCTTCCTGCAAAACACCAAGGATATACAAAAATATGTCAACTTTGTGTTGGACACAGCCGGCCTAACACTGGCAATCTGACTATTCAGCATGACAATTCCAGCAAGTACTAGATAGTCAGGTTATTCTATGATTTTATGTTCAGCTATATATAACTTATTTAATGTGAAAACCTTGCGTCAGCAAACAGACAAGGTTCAGACTGTGAACCTGCAAAAGAGGCATGGTATAGGTGTTGTCAGCCCCTCATACAGAGATGGTAAGAGAGTTGTCAACCCCTCAGACATGGTATGAGAGTTGTCAACCACTCTACCAGGCATGGTATAAGACTTTCCAACCCCTCAAGCAGGCATGGCATGAGAGTTGTCAAGGCCTCTAACAAGGCAGCGCATGAGAGTTGTCAAGCCCTCTAACAGGCATGGCATGAGAGTTGTCAACCCCTTTAACAGGCATGGTATGAGAGTTGTCAACCACTCTACCAGGCATGGTATGAGGGTTGTCAATCCTTCAAGTAGGCATGGCATGAGAGTTGTCAATCCCTCAAGCAGGCACGGCATGAGAGTTGTCAACGCCTTTAACAGGCATGTTATGAGGGTTGTCAATCCTTCAAGCAGGCATGGCATGAGAGTTGTCAATCCCTTTAACAGACATGGAATGAGAGTTGTCAATCACTCTACCAGGCATGGTATGAGGGTTGTCAATCCTTCAAGCAGGCATAATAAGAGGGTTGTCAATCCCTCAAGTAGGCATGGCATGAGAGTTGTCAACCCCTCCAGCAGGCACGGCATGACAGTTGTCAAGCCCTCAAACAGGCATGGTATGAGAGTTGTCAACCACTCTACCAGGCATGGTATGAGGGCTGTCAATCCTTCAAGCAGGCATGGCATGAGAGTTGTCAATCACTCTAACAGGCACGGCATGAGAGTTGTCAATCACTCTAACAGACATGGAATGAGAGTTGTCAATCACTCTACCAGGCATGGTATGAGGGTTGTCAATCACTCTACCAGGCAAGGTATGAGAGTTGTCATCCCCTTTAACAGGCATGGCATCAGAGTTGTCAACCCCTTTAACAGGCATGGAATGGGAGTTGTCAACCCCTCTAACAGGCATGGAATGAGAGTTGTCAATCACTCTACCAGGCATGGTATGAGGGTTGTCAATCCTTCAAGCAGGCACGGCATGAGAGTTGTCAACCCCTCTAACAAGCATGGTATGAGGGTTGTCAATCCCTCAAGCAGGCAGTGCATGAGAGTTGTCAAACAAGTACAGAGGCATACACATTACAATTGCTTGGTAATTTTGTTTGAACAGAAAACATACCAATAACCATTGCAACACTTTATTTACAATACATGTTTACATATAAAAGAGTGGTAAAGTATTCATGTGTATAAAAATGGACATATTCCATGATATGAGAACACCAGATTTGACTGCACAACCAGTGTGAGCAATGTTGGGTACAAGACACTACAAGACAAGACAAGACATGCACAACTATGGTTTGTCTCCCAACTTGCCACATGTCGTGAAATGACACATTATTTCACAAAACAGAGCTTTCCAGCTGACAAGGCTGACTTTGTGAGATTCACTTGTAACGTCCTTGAAATGAGTGTCCTGCCACAAGTCACTTTCACAGGATTCACAGAAACATGGCCCCGGGAGCTTCACCACGCAGAGGATAATGTTCCACCATGCTATATTTAAAATTGTCTTCCACCTCATTCAATGTCCTTTTCCTCCATGAGAGAAGAAATTTTGTGCCATGAAACAGTACAGAAGTCACATCTGTTGTGTTTGCCAAGCTGTCCATGATGTGACCTCCAGTGAATCTCTTCAGTCCTCTTTCAGTACAAGAGAACCAATATGGTCTGCTATGTCCGAGAAAGAAATGTTCTCAATGTCTGAAGGAAACTCAAGTGGAGGTATTTCAAATTCTGCATCATCTACAAGAGAAAGCAATGAGGTTTGAAGATGAATCATCCCTCATTAACAAAACAAATTCAAAACCCTATTTTATTCATTAAACTTTCAGTAATATATGGGCTTTTTCAATATTTCGTTTTCATATCTTTTCACAGAATTCCCCATCACGATGTGGCTAGGTAGGCTACATGACTTACAAGAAACTGGTGGTTTATGAAGTTTTAGGGATATGGCCCCTGGTGACTTTAGATGAATTTAAAGGACAGATGAAACACTATAACAACAATAAGACAGTATCAAGTCGCACCCACCTGTGTCAGGGTTTAGACTGAAGACTAGGTCATTAACGGCCCTCATGTCCTCAAGTATTGAAGTCCTCCTCTCCTCGTCATCCTTCTGTTCCTCACTTTCCCAGTCACCAAAACATGGCGGCCTCCAGTTAATCAGGGCATCCAGGTAAGAGCTGGGGCGATCCTCCTTAGGCCAGATATCCTCAAAGTCATCTGGTAACATTAAAACCAATGAATTTACCAATAACACTACTGAAATTGAACACATGACTTAAACATTATGTAACCCTGTGGCGTGAAAACATTAACTTGCTTTCTGCAAAAGACAAAAGGAAATGTGAATTAAAGCTAAAAACATTTTCGACATCTTGTTGACAAAACATTATCTAAATTACGCAGACACAGAAATATGAATTTGTCCCCAAACCTTTATAGTCGAAGCATCTTACAAAATTATGCACAAAATAAACTACTTACCACCTTCCTTTTTGGTAATGAACATGGTCTCAATATCATCTGTCAACACAGAATTTTAAGGAAGAACATTATTTCACATTGACAGATTACTATTTTATTGAACATATTCCATTGAGCAGTACACGGTGGGATAAGGAACAAGTTCTAAAAAACTTACTGGTCTCTTTCACTAAATAAGTACAATTTAACGGTCTTACTGGAGATGTGAGGGTACGATGACAGTAGATTAAGATACAAAGAGCATTTAAGAAAGGAACAACATAGCCGAATGTCTGAAGTACAGGATACAAGATAAAAAAGAGTAGAACAGAATAGAAAAAAAATGAAAAATAAAAGGAGGGCAAGTCTGAGAGTTATAACACGGTTTCAACATGGAAAAAGCAATTTTTAGATAATTGGCATGAACAAAACCTATTGCTGGCTTCTATATACTGCATACCAAATTTCATTACATGTGAGTTATCACTAGTAGATTTTGATTCATTACCTCTACAGTTTTTCTTTAGTAATGTCCAGAGATAGATTATTCAAAAGGTTTGGCCGGATTGTATCATAATGAGAACAGTGAAAGAAAAAGTGCAAGGTGTCTTCCTGCAGGTTTCCACAAGAACAAGCTGAGCTAGGTGTCAAGTTTACCCGTCCACAGTCATAGTTCAGGGCGCTGCAGCCTTATCTAAGTTGTGTTAGGTATAATATTGTATTTCTGTTTACCATTACCATAATATCGAGGTGGGTTTAATCTTTTTGGGGGTAATTTACTGAATATTTTTAAACATGATTCGTTTCCAATATTAACATCTAGAGCATTCCACAGGTTACCGGTTGAAGGTATAAAAGAACACTGGAACCTTGGAGTTCATGTTCTTGGTGCACTAAGATTAAGTGAATTTCTCAGGTTATACTGAGATAGCTGGTTGACGAAGGAAGGGGGGAGGGAGAGGGGGAATAAGTCTATCATAAAATTGGGTGTTTTTGTGTATCAGTTTAACTTTAGCTGGGTAATGCCTATGGGCTAAAGTGTCCCATCCAGTGTCTATATAAAGGTATTCTGATGGAGTGTATAATAAAAGACCAGTAACAATTCTTGCTGCAGATAACTAGCTTTTCTAGTTGATCACACTGTTCTTTCGTGCAGCTATCCCATACCATCCTGGCTTATTCTAGAATTGGTCGTATAAAGGTGAGGTAGATTATAGATAATGCATGTCTACCAAGATTGTATTTTAATATCTGCAGGATACCTAGCCTGTCACCAGCTGCACCAATTATATTATCTATATGCCATTTGAGATTGTTTTGAAATGTGAGCCCAAGGTGTTTGTGAGTCTCAAAAGATGTAAGTGGACCCTGTTCCATAACAAATTTGGGACAGTCTATTTCATTTCTATTGGCAAAGTGCAGAAGAGTTGTTTTTAGGGCATTGAAACTCAGAAGCCATTGTTTTGAGCAATCAGACAAGGCTTGGAAATCATGGTTCATAACTACTTCAGTTTGAATGGTATTAGGGGACGCATACTGCAAAGAAGCGTTGCCCGCCAAGAGTCTTACAACACTTATATTTTCAGAAAGATCACTTATATATACCAGAAAAAGGAGGAGCCCAAGGACAGAGCCCTGGGGCACACCTGCACTAGCAATCAGCTGGTAAGTTGTTGAATGTCCAGGAAAAAATCCAGTCTGGTACTTACAAAATAGGTTATAGGATCTGAAATGTTTATACATGTATAAATTCTTAAAGACAATTCGCTCAAAAATTTTAACGATACAACTGATTAGGGCGATTGGTTTGTAGTTAGGCAGAAGATGCCTATTATCTTTTTTGAAGATGAGCAGTATATTCGAAGTTTTCCAAACTAGTGGAACAGTACTATGACGGACAGAGATGTTAAAAAGAAGCAAAAGAAGCTTACTGATGGAGGTCACCACGCTTTTAACAACTAATGACTGATAAGATTTGGACCCATCGCTTTATTAATATCAGTAACTTTAATTATATCAAAAACCACATCCTCCAAAATCATAAAAGATTCCAGGGTTTCATGGCATTTCAACACAAGGGGAGGTAGGGTTGTGGTGGAGTCATCAACCGTGGCTATTGTGATAAAATAATCGTTAAGGGCAGTGGCTTTATCTTTATCATTAAAATAGGTGCATTCCTGTCCTTCATCACCCAGGTATTTTAATGGTGGAATAATTTCAGGCCTTTTGCAGTTATCAATAAATATCTTCAGAGTTTTCCAATAAAATTTAAGACCATTTCGAGATTGTAATACTGATTCAATACTGTTGTAGTTCAGTTGAGCATGTTTTTTTCATTTTGCTAACTCAATTTTTATTTTTGTAATTATTTTAATCCACAGAGTGTCCTGTTCTTTGTGCCTTTTTTCATAGTCTGTCTCGCTTTCGCATTTCTCTTCTAAAATTGGAGACGTACCATGGTTTATCTTCTGGCCTGATTGTGACTGTTTGGTTAGGTATGCACATCTTAGCTAAATCTGTAAAGTTGCTGGTAAACATATCCACGGTATATTCACGAATATGAACGATTTATACCAGATTTAATTTTGATGTCCATGTATGTGGCTCTGTGGTCACTAACCAATTTATAAACAGTAATCACATCTCAGTCAGAGATTTCTTAAGTGTTACTTATTATTATAGGATCTAGAAGAGTGGCGGGGAATGGGGTAAGTTTGGTGGATTTTGAAATAACGTTATGGACGTTACATCTCTGTAGAATATCTCCTAGGTAGCGAGAATTATCTTCTGTCATATCATCATCTAAATCACCCACAGCTTAAAACCTGTCAGTGATTTCAAGAGCATTTTCAATCATGAATTCAAAATGGTCATACATTGTTGTGTTGCTGTTTGGTGAAATATAGGATACGTTAAGGAGCATATCACCTTTCTGGGGTGTTGATGTTTAGCCACATGGCTGAAGTATATTCTAGAATCCCTCCCCATGGGTTTAACAAAGTCGTATCTCTATCTCTTCTATATGGTAGGTTAAATCCTTGAATATTCAGACTTCTGTTGCTTACAGATATGTCAAACTATTCTGATTTATGACATAAGGAAGTTTATTACGAATACTCTGGATGTTAAGATGTAGTGTAAGAAGGCCATTTGCATTCAAGTAGTTTTCAGGGCCAGGGTTAGGTTGGATGTCTCCATTAAGCATAAGAAAATTTAAGCATGAGGAGAAAATTTAAGCATGAGAAGGAGAAAGTTTAAGCATGAGAAGGAGAAAGTTTAGGCATAAGAAGGAGAAAGTTTATTTAACCTTTCTCTTTTGTAGCTAGAATAGCAATGTGTTTGCCAATACAAACAACCGATGGCTATACGGTATGCAGTTAGGTCACTACCCATTATCAAACAGATACAACTTATTCAGAGGGGTATACTATCCGTCATCATGGAACCTCAAGTGACATTTGGGTGACACTGAGTCAATGATCCATTCATGACCAATACTGCTATTATTGTTCAACGTAATAGGTATGGGAAAGTTTTTCCCGTTGAGCAGCTGCATGGAGTCAAGGGCACCGACCACCCTAGGGACCAAGGAGAACCACACCAAAGAAAAAGTAAATGAAACCTTTTTGAGTTTTATTTTCTCTCACAATTCTCTCTGATCACCCAAGTAATCTGCAGCAACAGCACCAGACAGCCTCCCAAAAATTTAGTATCTTAGAGCAAGCTTGGAAAAGGAAAGAGAAAATATGACAATAAAAACTAGGACAAGATATGACCATATTAACTACATCAGGTTACAACATGAAGATAAAATTTATAGGATATCCACTGAAGTTAACCCTAAAAGTAATTATTAAATAGTAATAATTGCAGTGAGAAATAGAATCTAATTTGGTGCCTTAGTAATGATAGTACATGTTATACATGTATGTTTTGAGATCAGTAGATTTCCCTTATCCCAACCTGGAGATTGTGATTTAGTAGAATTGCATCAAGGTTTCAAATAATTTGATAAGACGAAGGAATGGGTATACTTAATATATTTAGAGCAAGCAGAGCTACTTTAGGAAGTAAATAACAGGTAGTAAGTGGCACTACATAACAATTCAAAATAATGGGTATAGCAAAATGAAATGAAACTATTCCTTTTGTCGTCACTTTTGTAAGAGAATTTGGAAAAGGGGTATAAGGTCTCAAAAATAAGCAGGGTATACAAGAGAGAGATTTTAGCCTTGCACATGAGAATATGAATTGCAGATTTAATTATGGATCTGGTACATGATGTACAGAAGAATGATGGAGTAAGATTGAAAAATACATTATCAGAGCAGTTATCTCCCTTTGACCACAAACTAAAACAGTGTGACAGGTGAACCACATTAACATGCAATGTCTACAAGATTGAAAATATACCAGTATATACATATCTATACCTGTAGACGAACATGTATAGAATACTTAGTTCTTGAATTTGGGAAGAAATAAGATACAATCATTTACAGGTAAGCTAATGAAGTAACTGTGTTTCTAGTTAGAGTTACATGTTCATGTAGTTGTAAACTACAGTGTCTCAATGAGATCACTTCGGTATAGAGTTAAATGCATAAAGAAGTGCATGGTGACCCATTGTAATGGCAGTGAGTCAACTGGTTATGTGAGCACGAAGTTTTACAAATGACCAGGGAAGTGGTTCATAAGTGCTCAGGTATGGCGGAAATCACTCACCACCAGAGGTCACCAGAGCATTAATGTCACTTTCATTGACCATTTTATGAATTAGTCCATTTTCCCAAAAAATAAATTTCAATCTCTTGTCCAAAAGGAGTGTATTGAGTTACTTTTCCTCACCTCACTTTTACTACCAACTTTTGTCTTCATGTTGTCAGGTCGTCTACAAGCACTACCTGAGCTCCTTTTAAAATCCTACTGACATTACCCTATGTTTGCTTTTATTGGAGTAGAACTCCAATATTGGCTCGATCATCAACTATGGTACCCGACACGTGGTAAGCATTCTATATAAGGGATGTCTTCAGAGCTAATATCTATAATGACTTCAGCAAAAGAACACAGAAAATTATATTTTAGTGCAAAATTACACTTTTCTTGCAGAAAATACTGAATGATTTGGGAGATTACAGATTTAAAGATTTAACAGCTTTATCACAGTACAAATACTATGTGAGGCAATCAGGGGAGATCACTGCCTGCTGCCAGTCTCTGTTGTAACCATTAGCTGAAAAAAATGGCTGTGAAAGTCTGTATGTAACAATGAGGTAAAGGAATGCCCCACACTTATACAGTGTCCTATGATAAGCTAAGCAGTGTAGCTATCCTACTTGCGTTTTTGAACAGTCACGCATCTTGTCTAGTGGTAAAGACTTACCCTCTGATGGTTTCTGCTTTGACTTCTGGTTGACATCTTCTCGTACTGACAACTTCTGTTTTGGCTTTGGCTTACATACTTCTATACAGGAGTTCTTAATTTTTGGATTCTTTGCCAACTGTTCATTCTAAAATACAAAAGAATGCATCGCAACAATAAAAATACAAAAACATACTCAATCATTCTTTTAAAGGACTTACAGAGAGATGCAAATCAAAACTGTGGAAAACAACCTCTACGTATGAGAAAATTTCAAGTCTAATATAAAGTGTTCTTTGACATAAGGAATCTGATATAATTATAATATGTATTTAAATTATACATGCACTTTCACTGGGCATACAGCTAAATTTTAAAATCCCTATGGTTTAAATATAATTATTAATAAATCAAACAGGTGAATAAAGTACCAGAGACATACAATTTCTGAACAGGTGATCTACAGATAATATCAAACTAAATATTCACTCGTACCTGATGTGAAAATTCTGTTGGCTTGGAAGCTAAAGGCTGTCTCTTGATGGGTGTCGGACCAAAATTCTTCAAGGCAGGTTTAAGGAATCCCCTACCTAAATCACTTTTGAGGGCAGGCACTAAGGTAGGGGTGGCAACATTTGGCTCTCTGTTCACACTTCCAAGAGCCTTCCTCACTGGGGTACGGAAATCATTCCTTCCACTGCTTGATCCAAATATTTTGGCCACTGTTCGCAAAACAGGAGTAACATTCACACAAATACATGTATATTTTTAAATTTTCACCATGCAGAAGAAACAATTACAATGTGTATCAGGTGTTGAAGATTTTATACTGGTTGTTAAATTTTATTTGGTACACACCTCATCAACAATTACCAGGGTAGGTCAATAGCAATTGTACGTTTTGACTACCTTAATGTAACTTTGGTGTTGAAGAATAGGTCAAAATAAAAATACACCTTTGTACTAATGTCATACGTGTATAGTTATGTCTTGCTGTTGAGTTTATGGGCCACGGAAACCACCCAGAGTCCTGAAAAACCAACAAACTTTTCTAGCAAATTGGAACTACAGCTGAACCTACAAACTCTGATAAAAGGTTTGGGGATTTTCAGCAGACGTCATCAGTTAACATCACAGTCACACTTTTAAAAATACCAAAATAAGGTGCTAACAAGACTTCAGGTGGCAGTCTGCAGATTGCAACTACCCTAAAATTTCACCTATCACATTTTTCAAGATTCTCTGAATTCTACTGATTTTAGAAAAGTGCTTTGAGGGTGGTTTGAAAAGCAGGATTATAGTTTACTGGAAATATAGTAACAAAACTAATATTTTATGACATCAATTTTCTTCTAATCTGTAGTTTTGGTCAGTTTGCAGTACCAGTAGATCAGCGACAAGCAACAAGCAATGTGATATTTTCCATAACACTTCTCCATGTGAAAGCCACTCATGTGTGGTCATGCCATGCATGGCAGTTTATAAATATCGGCACAACACCACCTTTTTCAAACCTTGGATGACCCAGGACTTACCTGGTGGGACACCATGTCTACTGCGCGCTTTTGGCATGGCTCCGACTGATGACACATTTTCTTTGTCCTGGTACACTTGGAATCCTGGGGTGGCCATTGTGCACAGGTAATGAACTCAAGGAATAACAATCTGTAAGTCACCAAGTTAACATTTTGAAATTTCTATTATAATATAAGAGCATGGCTCAAACAGAAATCTATTGGTAAATATTTATGGCAGTTCAAATAAACATGTAGAGAAATATTTACACCAGGCCACTCCATGAACATACTACATTACTGTTTTTACTGTTGTTGGGAATCTACACAAATCAGCTGAGCATATTTCATTATCTTGGAACAGCAGGGCTTTAGCCTGATTGGAAAACTCGGGACAGTTTCACAACAGTCATTTAACATTACGTGCACATTAACTTCCAAAGTTAAGGCCATCCTTAAAAATATGTTCTTTAGGCATAACCTGACCGACCCTACAAACAGGGCCCTATTCAAAAGTTTTCACTCATATTTTGATAAAACTTTTTTCCTTTTTTTTTTCCTCTCCATGTTTATTTCTTTAAAGTCCCTTTTTTTCCCCCCAAGAGCCAGAAAAGAGGAAATGTGTATGCTGTAAGTCTTAGCTGGGTGTAGACACAGTGCACCATCCACTCCTTCTGATGTTTTACTTATGCAGATAAGGGGGCAGGTTCTTGAGAATGAGGATCACTCATTTGTCTTTCATTCCCAGAGAATACAAATACCTAATACCTCGCCTTTTTGACATTTAGTGTAACCTAGTTCTCTTTCGGCAGACCTAATCACGAGAGCCATTCCTAGTTTTATCCCAGAATTCTCATGCACTCTGCATCTTGTGCCAGTTGTGTAAGCCTTGGATATGCCACCTTGTAGTCTGGCACCTCTCCACACAGAATAGCTAGAGCATGCAAGCCATTGTCACATGTGTGATCGAATAAGGGATGGCCATTATTTCATTCAGGTTAAAAATTCACAACCAACATAGCCTATAAGATTTTGAAAGGGGTCTAGTGAAAAGGTAAAGGTAAGGAGGAAAAGAGATTCTTCAATGAATTGATGTCACTCTACCATGTGATGGTACACTAATCTTTCCAACTCAGCTCTATGCAAGAATAGTTCAGCTAGCTTTGTGGTAATGTTCATTGTACATCACTCTGCCTCAGCTCAAATATTATATGAGGCGATTCTACCTTGATTCCTTGTTTTCCTTAATGCCAGCATGTCAGTTTACTCCCCGCATCCGGTCTCAATATTTCATTTTTTTCATGATTTTGTCACAAAATCTGATTATGACAAATGAAAATTATTCACTGTCCATACCATTTTTCCGCAATATTATAACAATTAATGAAAGAATACGTTTCATTGGCTTAATACGGCATTTGTATAAATTATTTTAAAAATTTAAAATATTATTTACAAAGAGATGTGTGACAAATATGGCCATAAATGAATTAAAAAGGCGCAAGCAAGTGTTCTTGCGTTAATATAAACTCACAAGAGGTCGTCAACCTGGCTACAAATTGTTTTGAAAACAGAAACTTGTCAAGCTCTGCGAGTAAACGTTTTATGTATCGCTGTCAAATTATGAGGGACTAAGCACGATTGCGGCGTTGTTGTTGTCAACGTGCTCGGGTGAGCAGATAATTCATATGAAAAAGTCGACTGAATTTCACCAAAACAGTATTACATTACTTGCAATTGAAAGTATATGAGCTACTACATCACTACACAGAGTCTTATTATTTTTCTGCACTTACCAAAGGGTAAAATGATAAAGTTTTCTGCTCCAGTAACACGTCTTCTCTTTCTGTGTTCAGCTTTGATATGATTTAAGATACGCGCGTGGGTGAATCTGACCAATCAGACAAAAGAACACAAGTTCGGCAACTAGCAGAGTTGTCTCCCCATAGCATTCTCGACCCTCCTGATTGCAGGCTACCTCTGGCCAATGCCCCACGCTTGGCCAACTTTTCTTGCATGTTTGTGTTCCATTTCATCAGCTACGTGAAGAGAGTTAAGTCATATCTCCGTGGACGATTATAATATCTGAGGCATACCTGGTGAGGGTATGGAGGCATACATCTATTATAGGCTTACCAGCAGAGATGTTAATGTACATCACAATTAAATAGGAACTATATAGGTTAAGCCTGTATATGTAACATGCCGTTGACAATCCAATATAGGTGACCGGATAATATCGTTTACCCTAAATACTCGTACATTGTGCATATATGTGTTCTTTGTTGTTGTTGTTTTTTATTTTATTTTTTAAAGAAAGTTACGGGCGAAAGTTCGATTTTCGTGTTTTAAGTCATTATCAGCAAGCTGGAGCGGGTTCGTGTTTTGACTGTGACCAAAACACGTGTGACCAAGACTGACGATGTAGTTTCATCCGCCCGGTATATTTCTTTAATAAACCTTTTTACAGGTATGTAATGTTTAGATTGGTAATGTTTACATTTGACATCATAACGCAGAGCAGAGAAGGATGGCGCTTGGACACAGCCAATGTAGCACATTTGAGTGCCACTGGGACAAAATACAACTGATTTGTCAATACTAACGGTTGATTCGAGAAGAGAATAGCCCCAAGTAGGGAAACGAGTAGAAAAGTTGGAGGTTGAAGACTTCATTTCTTGAATTTCGGAGACATTGGGTGGTGCCGGCTGAAAGTCGTTTCATACCTTTACTTATTATATATATATGGCACATACTGGCTGGTTTCGAGCACCTGTGTTCGTGACAGTAATTGCACAGTTCAAGCTGCTGTTGTAAGTGGATAGTGTTCAAAATGTGTGTAAAAGTAAATCTGGTTAATCCATTCAATTCAGTGATGTAACGTTCAGTTTTGAGTTTTGACTGTAACCCAAACAGCTGTATCCCAGACGGACGATGTGATTTCACCCACTTACATATAAATACGCAAAGTTGTCGATGATTTACACAGTTACCACTTTCAGATGGCATACACGGACCAGAATAAAATTCTGTTGTGAACAAACAGGTCTCTATGCATTTTATATATGTGGTGACCTCATCAAGAGACGGGGGTAAAATGTACAGAGGAACTGTACAGTGGCAATAAAATATTCAGTTTGTCAACTAGGCTATAGGCCATTGCAATATAGTGACATGCCTAGTCAAATATATATAACACATATAATGCAGCTACAGATAATGTGACGAATGGGCACATTTTTTTTATTCCAAAACACTGTACCTGCGTGTGCTGTGTATGAGGATGTACATGTATGTAAATACATACTGCGCATGGGCAGAACGCGTCATACGGTAGATAAACAAAAACACATGGTCATTCCTGACGTTCTTTACACAGTCTTCGCCGATAGCCCACTAAAGAGCACTGTCCTAATTTTTTCTGTGTGCCTCAGTGAGTTTTTTCCACTTGAAACAGTCCTAGAGCAAATGTATAGTTTCAAATGTCAAACAGACACATTAAAGGCACAAAGTGGCTGAATTGTGTGTGACTGCCTACGGATACAATGCTTTTAACTTAGCCACAAGGAACTGTTTGACCAGCAGCGAAGAAATCCCGCTCATGCGCAGCGGAAACAGCTTTCTGGCTTATTAGTGGCCTTATGCAGCATTAAATCATATTTATATTAATGCACGGCGACATGCGCAGTTCCATCTAAGCTCTTCGGAAGTTCTCGTCTGTATAATTTGCATAAATTATAACAGGAAGCCAACATCAAGGCACTACATTTCACCCGGATTCTGTAGGCTACATACTCGTATTCGGTATGATCGTGCACAATATCACCATAATATCTACGTCAGCCGTTGTAAGTATTCAACTCTCATTGTCAGTTCAGTGTCTAACATTATCTATGCTCTTGTATGGCCTCGGCCACATAGTCCACGGTACTTTAGTTTAAATTAGCTAGACACTCATGGGGAAAGATGTCGGTATAGATACACATTTAACCTATGTCTCTGAAAAAAGGAATGTTTGAACAATGTGCTACTCCATTGTGAAAAAAAGGAGGTGTAAGAACAAATGGCGATTTCAACGATCAGCGACCAGGACACCATTTGCCATCAACCAATCACAGGTCGCTAAAACAAACTGCGGCTGGAGCGTGCAAGGAGTACTAGCTGCTCTTGCCCGCGAAAATGAAACAACCAGCCCCCTGAAAAGATACACCTATCAACACACAGAACGCAAGTTGAGACCGACTGATCAGTGACGCGCATAAAAAATCAAGCAGTCAAATTATCCGATTTCGTTGACGTCTGCGTTCGCAGCAAATCGCCTATATAGAGAGGGAGGCGGTGGCACATTCATCTGAAAGCTCTGTGCACAGGTCAAGATTAGATTAGGCCAGTCACAATACCTGCCTTGGAACTTGCCCATGTCTACATCAATTAACAAGATGTAGATTCGTGGGTTCCTCGCCGGCCGCTCGGATGACTGACAAGGAAGCCTGTCAAATAGGTGGCTGAACACATGACAAATACGGATATTTTCTATAAAACATGATAAACATATGCTCAGCTGTCGAATTCATCTGTTTTTAATCGAAATCTGTTGAAATCAGGACAATATTCAGTCTCCGGCCGAGGAGGCCGATAATCGGCATTGTGCACTTTTTGATGTCACTCTGTCATTGGCCGTAGTTATAAAGCTAATAGTTTTGTATATGTCAATTTTATAAGTATTAGACCTATATTTATGTACTCACGTTGTAAAAATATACTATGAGGTGCTGTGCACAACTTATCTCTACTTCAACTCATTAAATAATAGGGCTGACAATGTGCATCCATTCATCACCAGAGCTGTGATTCGTGCTATGGCTTCACACACACACTCGCAGTAATGGTCCCTGGTTACATTTGACACGTGCACTCCCACTTACAATTTTACAAAGACCCCAGATAGTAGATTTGCCACAAAACTTACCTAATTTACTCATTTTGGGTTCATTTGTATTACATTTCTATGCATTGTTGAAATGAAAAAAAATTACCACGTGAAAATTATTTAAATTTTGCAAATAACAAGTGCTAGTAATTGGTATTGAAGCTAGATTATGTGTTATAGCCAGTGTCCAAAAAGTTTTATTTGATACCACAAATATGACAAAATAAACTGAATGCTCTATAGGCTTGGATGTGTCTCTTCAGAAGATATCACATTTTTCCATTAGTAATATCTTCAATTTACAAAAAATGTCGATAAGGCTGAATTATGCGAGAGCATGGAGACGGCCCTCGATGCGGTAAGGAATGGTGCCAGCCAGTGAGCAGTTTGTAGACAGTATGGGGTACCTTTCATGAGAAGACATCCTAAGACAACACAGAGATCGGCTGAAACTGTCAATAAGGCGAGGGCAGGGCTGAGCGAAGAAACAGACGAAAATGGTTTAAAGGTTTGGACGGGTTTCTGGAAAAAGGTAATCGAAATATTTTAGTGGATGGGGCCCGCATTATCAATGCAGACGAGATGTGTCCCAAGAGCGGTAAAATCCTGGGACCAAAGGGCTGGAAGAATGTTCATGAAATTGCATCGGCTAACGAGAAGGAAACTCTTACGGTGCTGGGTACGTTCAACACGGATGGTCAATCATTCAAGGGAATAACAGTTTACCCATACGCACGACCACCGAAGGACCTTGTGTGCTCAGTCCCCGACAGCTGGGCAAATGGTGGATGAAATCAGAAACTTTTGACGAGTACGAGGCAAATGTGTTGCATCCATGGCTGTTAGAGCATCGTGTTAAACTCCCTGTCCTTTTCATTGTGGATGGCCACAAAACACACCTTCGTTTCCATCTGAGCGAGTTCTGTTCTAAACATGGGATTATTTTGTATTGTCACTTCTCAAACGCATGGCATTTTTCAGCCAGCCGACGCTTCCGTCTTCCTATCACTCAAGCTTCAATGGAAAAAACACGGAGGGCATGGCAGATTGAACACCCAAGGAGAGCTCTATGAAGAAAGGATTGGGTTATTCCCCTTCAACCCTGACGCAGCGGATTACTCAAAACTTCAACTGAAAGCCGCTTAGGACCTCACCCATCTGCTTCCAGCAAATTGGCGCTTGTCACAGAAACGACCAAGGGTGTCAGTGACTTTAAAATCTCACTGTCCGTGACACACAAACTATTAGATTATATTAAACGATTAGACGTTGACATGTTACTCACAACTTTAAGAACACAATGTGGTGAGGCGGATAGCGTGGAAGAAAACACATCAGATATGACTACTGCCGACATTCGAGCAGTCTCCACGAATCAACCCTCGGCGTTGTCCGTCATGCAGGATTTGGATGTAAATTACCCGATATCAACCAATTAAATCACGACGAATAGGGAGTTATGTCTGAAGTAGATTTGGCACTCGAAACAATAATGTTCACAATACATCATGCAGCTGAAAATACCGACAACTCGATTTATTAAGAGGTTAATGGTTCCTCAATCTGTACCACAGGAGTTGACTGGATCGGAGGAAGAGCTGCAGGTACCTCTTCACACTATTCTGGTGAATGATTCATCCTCCAAAACACTCACAACAGAGGAACATGTCATCTTAGAGGAAACAGATGTGGATAGCTTCCTTTCACAGGTTCCACAGAATAGTGTCAGTGAAAATGCTTCAAATACGGCAGGCGTATCCTCTCATGTGATAGACATTCATGTGTCGAAAGCGGCCAGTGTGTCACCTGCTCTCTCAAAACACTTGTTCTGGCCATCGGAGAACACTGATGCAAAAAGGAATGACACTTAATCAAAAAGAAAAACTCTCGTATGCCGTCTCCTCTGGAAAATGGCAAATAATTTACAGGGAGAAGGAGGAAGAAGCTGATGCACAACAAGAGGCTAAACGAAAGAGGAAGGAAAACAGAGAAGAACGTAAAAGCTGAACAGAACCCCACCACGATCGAAAATGGCCTCGTAACAGAGCAAAGAAGACAAGCACGCTCACCCATCATCAACTCAGTGTTGACCCTAATATGGAAACACCGAAGAAAATGACAATGCCTCATGCCTATATTGCTGGGAGTACTTCAGCCAGCCGAAGGATGATGAGGCTTGGATCCATTGTTTGATGCGTGCATGCTGGGCCCACGAGGGTTGTGCTGGGACACCGTTCATGTGCGAGCCTTGTGAAATCAAATGAGGTAAAACAAACTTATTCGTTTTTGTAGAATTAGTTTGGTAGCGTATTATAAAGTCTCTAATTTAGCCTTATGTCTTCAGTTCTATGTGTGTGTAGGGTTTAAGCTATATTTTTCTTCTATGATACATACTGACACTGGATTATCAAAAAGTATTTGATGATAGGCCACCATGCCAAAGATGACAATATGTAATGTAACATACCTGTCCTTAATGAACTCGATATCGAGTTAATAGTGGGCGATATACTAGGCAAAACACTGCCTGTGCGAGGTTATACAACGCTACACCAGTCATTTAAGATAAACCATTCTTTCAACCAGTTAATAAATGCATTAATGAGACAAGTTCGCTGTGTTATAAAGGGGTTTACTCAGACTTTATGTGATGGGAATGTTTGTTAAACCGTGAGGTAGTGAGCAAGACAGTGGATGCTTTAGTTGATTAAATGAAATAAATTTTACCCAAATCAACTTTGCCATCTGCTTTTCTTTGACTTCATGTGGAGAGTTCCCCCTTTGACTTTATATGGAATAGATATATATCGTACAGGACAACTTTCTTAAATTTCTTAAGAACCGTGTCGTAGAAAGTCTTAGAAACGTGGCCCTTGGTAGACTTTCCAGTAAATGGTTCCATTCCACCGATCATGCTATGAGCCACCTAACAAGTGAAAAAATTACCTTAAGGTATAAAACACACCCGAAAGAAAACAATAGGATGGGAATATGTAAATCTAAAAATATATGATCAGTGTATGCATAAATTAATTGGCCTGATTATATAGAACACATGCCTGACAGCGCCATGAAAAAAACAGGCCCAGTACATGTGCATAAACTGCGGATTGTTATGATTCGTTATAGTGGAATATGTTGACATAATAGATATGATTGAAAAACTTTCATCCATGTATAGGATTCAGATTAGTGGCCGATAACCGATCAATTATCGGCCTGGTGGCCGATGACTGAACCATCCATGGCCGGAGTTAGAAACCATGTGTCCGAACACTGAAAGTATTTGCCAACTTAGCCGTACTAAGTTTATTCATCATGAATTCCCATTGACCACTGCAGTCCAGACTAGAAACGTATTTGGAGAATATAATTTCAGTTATCGGCGATTACCAACTCGAGAATGCGTGCGTGTCCCAGTGAAAGTTACATTGCTATGAGGTATTAATTAGGTGGCCGATAACCTACATGGATGACATGGAAGAACGGTCATTTCCTTCAGAGCTATTGTGTGTGTGTGTCTGTGTGTGTGTCTGTGTGTGTGTGTGTCTGTGTGTGTGTGTGTGTGTCTGTGTGTGTGTGTCCAAGAATACAGAGGGTGGTTTTTCATGATACACTGGTGTAATTTCATCTTATAATCCATGTGATGGCAGGATTGTGCTATCTAGGTGTAGGCCTATAATGGAGAAGAGACCCTTTCCTTGGGAGGAGCGTAATCCTTAATTGCTTCATGTTACTTATGAATTTGAGTCCAAGATTTGCCTCCGAACTGAGGATCTGTGCTGTGCCATTGGCAGAAGTGTTCGGACTCGTTGTCATTTCACAACCTAGCATCGTCTGTGATGTTCTCCATGACATCCCGTATAGCCTCGGCCACGTAGTTCACGTTATTCGGGTTCAAACCCGCCACACACATGCGCCCGGTTCTCAGTAAATACACGTGGTATTGCTCACGGAGACTCTTCACCTGGGAGGCTGAAAAGAAAAGAAAATCTTTAATGGTATGATCAGTATTTTACGGTTATATTAGGGCGACCATTTCACAAAACCCTACCAAAGTTTTCCACTAAAGAACAAAAGGCGAAGGGGTGCTTCCAGTTACCCTGCTGACGTCCAACGAGCTAACTAGATCTTAAAAGATATGACAACAAATAATATAATCTTAGTTATTTCGGACGACGGGTGTAAACAGACTTCAACGGCAACAGTAATTTTTATCTTACTTGTTTGGTAACTATTTAAATCAATTGTTCATCTGAATTCATACGATGTCACTGGATACGCCGCATTAGACAATGCGGGAACTGGAAATGCCGAATTGAAGAACTGCCATCAAAGTGCAGACGTACCATTGATCCCAACAAAGGCGAACATTCCACTCTGCTGAAGCAAAGTATCCCAATGCCCCGGCGTTTGGAGGTCTCTCAGTCTTTGGTAGAGCGAGCGTCTCATATCCCCCAAACGCTCCACTGCTCTCTCCACGTTTTCTCGCCTAGAACAAAGACAAGATTATGTACAGTCGGCCACCTGATAAGTTCGCCATTGCCAAATTGGATTGGATTTGGTCTGATGATGTGGTTCGGCTTTTGCGCCATGCATATTCAAGACAAATTCATGCAGTTGATGGTATGTCTTTTTGTCTGAAGGACCGTGTACCCAGAAGGAGGAACCACAGGTCTTCAGTAGCCACATGATTCGTACGGGCTACCAATATCACTTGAAAGAACTTTCTTTGCTTTTGCGCTAAGCCCTTTCTAGTTTAACAATATGCCCATATTTTGGTGCATGTCAAACAAGGGAATTTTCGTGGTGACATGACTCCTTAGTCGACGGAACTTGTTGTACCGTTTGAGTAGTCCATCATTCGTTGGAGACCATTTGTCTTCCGTCTATATCGGCAACATACGGTTGCCTATGCGTCACCACGTATAGCTCGGTGGTGGTTTACCCCCGGATAATCTGATTCCCTACACCCACAAAACTAGCCCGTATAGCATAAGAGACGTCGTCAATGTGTTGTTAAACAGCATATCAAGCAAAAAACAAAGCAAGTTTTAATAGACTAAGATGGCATTAAAGAACTACATGTATATATTCTTCTGGATTAGGTATAGGCCTACAAACCCAGGGCTATCTATATGCATGCATGTACCATTCCTGGTATAGTTGTGCATCTTGTAAGATTCTCGCCACAATGGCTGCTCCATGGTAACTCGGAATCAGACCCAAATCTCCCGCCAACCAAACCAGATGTGCCCGGATGTTTCTCGCCATGGCACCGCCACTGTGGGCCGTGATCACGCATAAATTACCCACTCGTTCGTCTGAGCAAATGATATAAAAGAGGAATTCGAGGGGGTGTAAATTGACGTGTTTATAACACAAGGTTTTGGTCCACCATATACATGTTGTGTATTGCTAAGTTGGGCAGGAATTTTAATTAACGTGAGGCATTGCGCTGAATGTATCTGTCTTCCATTTGCGAAAACCTCTGAGATTCATCTCAGTTAAACTAATATATCATAAGTGCGCCGGGGATCATTCATCGCTATTCACGTGTACAAGCAACATTTCTTTGCATCCACTGTGATCATCATGATGTGGTCATCATTGCTCTGTTAACAAGCATTTCCGAACTGCCCTCGCAGTCTGTCCAGTCTGACCGTATCATTCAGATCCCACGTATACAGGACAAGCATACAAGTTCTCACAACAACCAAGAATATAAACTTTACATAACATAGTGAAACAGTGGAAGACGTAAATTCATTTATATTGAAAACGACAAAAATTTGAATAAATGAATGCTTTTGGCTTAACACCACATTGGCAATATCTCAGCCATATCGTGGCGAACAAAAATTTGAAGAGGGGCAAAATTTATGACTAAGCTTTGGCTTTAAGAACAGATAGGGTAGGCTTACAGAGTTAAAAAATTAAAAGTGGTAGAAAAGAACTCACTGTAAAGACCAAAATTTTTGGAGAAAGACTGTGCAACCATGAGCTCCATGTTTAAGTCCACGAATAGGCGGACGGCCTGAGCGTCAATGTCTGAGTGCCCGGATGCAAAACTTTGGTAAGCGCAGTCAATGATGACAAACAATCCCACGCTCTGTAAACACAATGCACAATCATACATGTTGTAGCGACTCTCCACTATAATATCAGATGAAGTCATTTAACGGATTAAAAAAATACATTCATGTAATTAAATTTCTTCACATCCTTTACCCTCGTACGTTTTCGAGTTAAGAGCGTACAAATATATAACTTAACAGCATAAGCAACCCAACATCAAACGCCCCACTTATCTGGTAGAGCCACTGTAATTACCTGTCACAACCACTCTTACGGGACATAGGCAGTGTTACCAGACACAGCCACTGTTACCTGACACTGCCACTTTTACCCGACACAGGCAGTGTTACCTGGCGCAGTCACCCGTACCTGCCCCAGCCACTATTACCTGACACAGTCATTCTTACCTCACACTGCCACGGTTACCTTTCACAGAAACTCTTATCTGACACAGCCACTCTTACGGGACATAGGCAGTGTTACCAGACACAGCCACTGTTACCTGACACTGCCACTCTTACCCGACACAGGCAGTGTTACCTGGCGCAGTCACTCTTACCTGCCCCAGCCACTATTACCTGACACAGTCATTCTTACCTCACACTGCCACGGTTACCTTTCACAGAAACTCTTATCTGACACAGCCACTCTTACATGACACTGCCATCGTCACCTGACATAGCCACTGTTACCTCACACAGCCACTATGACAGCCGCTGTTGCCCGACACAGCCCCACTTGAAACAGCCACGCTTATCTGATACAGCCACTTTTACCTGACACACTGTGACCCGACACAGCCATTGTTGCCTGACACAGCCATTGTTGTCTGACACAGCCACACTTACCCGACAAAGCCACTGTTATCTCACACAGCCACTATTACCTGACACACACATTATTACCTGACACAGTCACTCTTACCTGACACAGCCACTCTTACCTGAAAAACATTGTTATCTGACACAGCCACTATTACCTGACACACACATTATTACCTGACACAGTCACTCTTACCTGACACAGCCACTCTTACCTGACAAACCACTGTTATCTGACACAGCCACTATTACCTGACGCACACATTATTACCTGACACAGCCACTCTTACCTGGCACAACCATTCTTAACTGACACAGCCACCATTATCTAGCACAACAATTCCTACCTGGCACATCTCTGCTATTTTTGCCCACTCGGTCAGGGAAGGATCTGTGCCAGTGGGGTTATGAGAACAGGCGTGGAAAACGATCACCGAACCCTTGTTGGCTTTCTGTTTAAAATTAACACATTCACATTCATATTTCACCAAGAGTTTAGACATTATTTAAATGAGAAAAACATTTGCAGTTAACTCTGTAACGTTGAGGGCAAATGAAACGGCAGCGGTTTGGCCAGCCAACAGGGCAAAGGATTCGCTTTGTAGTTATGAGCAGGCACATTTTAAACAAGTAACACATCTATTTGGACAACTGTATTTGAAACATCCTAAGCATTCATTAAATAGTAAAAATGTTTTTCAAATCCTTTGTTGCTATAGCCGTATAGTAAAACTTCTAAGAAATTCTACTGAAAAAGTATTTTGAAGACATTTTAAAGTAAAAGGCAGCAAATGACTTAGGTACCGTTCATTAAAAAGATTATAAAATTTTCTCTTGAATGTAAACATCTGTTTGAAATTGTAACAATTCGTTGCTGAATTACAGTATCTTCGTTTAAGGTGTGCAGTATTGTGCTGCCGGTTGGGGATCTGAAGGCGTCCATGCTTTCAGAGTTATGAGAGATTGTAACCCCTCTACACTGCTACATGTATGTGAGCCTGTATAATCCTTTCTTGTACATATTTCCTGATGATAGCACAAACTAAGTAGCCGAAATAGGGATTGACGATGTAATAACTTCATTATTCGGAGTTACCTTCGTTCTACTTTAAACATAATACTGTCCAACCTTTCAGGCAAACTCAACTTAAAGCATGCACTGTCTTTCACTTTAACAATCTAGTGAGTCGTAACTAGGTACATGTGTATCACAAGTCTAAATGTCTGGATGTCTGTAATATTCTCAACCATATACAGGTACATCCTGATCGTTCATAATTACAGTTTAGTGATCATGACAGTGTCAGTAATGTAAATGTGTGTGTATGACGCTACCTTTACATCAGTCAGGAGACCGCTCATGTCCAGACAGTGCTTCTGTGTGTTCCAGTAGCGGTACTTCTTGATGGAATATCCCGCTTGTTGAAAAATCCCCTCGTGGTTTGCTGTGAAAGATTTTGGCCTGTGTATCAATTTGTGTTTTCCAAGCAAGACTCCCTGATTTATATTCTCGAGGAATAAATGAAAGACTTGCAATGGATACTGAGTGGTAATATGTATGCATGGCTTGTTCCTGCGGCCATGTTGGATCTCATGTTGGACAAAGAATATTGTCTATCCTGGTACATGTATAAATCTTTGACAAACGTACATACGTGAAACGCAGCCCTCCCGTATATATCGTCAGAGGAAGAAACCGTTCCAGACGATAGAATATATTATCGCAGTGTCGAACTACTTATCCCTGCACAGCTTATATCATAAATCATTTCATTCAAAATGAAAACCATTATTCACTGACTTTTGAATTTCAGCTGTGATGAAGACTGGAATGCGCTGAATGAAATGAATAAAACTGAAATGTTCATTTATATTTAATGGGTACAGTCGTTATCTAAGAAGGGAGATGACGTCAGGATTTGGCCTCACCCCAGGAGAACTCTGGGATGTAAACAGTATCGAGATGCAAAAACCTGAGGCAGAACTCCGCCGCTAGCCGGAGGGCGCCCGTCCCGCCCACTGACTGTATGGCACAGACCTGAAAACATACAGTTATGTACATGTGAGCGGATGAACCGACCACCTAAAGCCGGAGGGCGCCCGTCCCGCCCAGTCACTGTATTGATTCAACTCTATTCCACTAAGCTAAAATCAATGAATTAATCTTAGATCTATCTTACTTTCACATACATTCTGCAACCAATACAACCAGTAGATAAACATGTACTCGACAATACTGCGCACGAGCATATATGGGACTATGTCTCCGTAGGTCTAAAAACATTAATAACCACGGTAATTTTATAAATGCTTCATCATTATCTCCTTGTGAAAAAAATCCGCACATCTATTTCCATGTAAAAAAACCGGGCCTGCTGTTCATGCAGTGACATGTATTTACAATTCAAACTCAATAGGCCTAATAATATTACTAACAAGCAAGACTCTTGAAGAGCTTACATGACAAGTTCAAACAAGGTGAAATACACATTCATGAAATACACATTTGGGGCTTTCATAAAGTGCGGTACACCATTGATTTGTGGATCGTGAGAAATTTCTTTCATCTGGCTCACCTGTGGACGTGAGAACAATTGTGCCGACTTCATACTTTATGTTTATACTATATGTTTAACAAATGTGAACCAAACGTGTGTATGTTCTGAACTGACCCGCTTGTCTTTCACAGCAGTGCTGTCTCTTCCCAGAAGAAACGATGTGGCTTCCTCCTCAAATGCAAAATTCTCAAACGGTTCTACCAGTGTGCAGGGTTTCTCGGCAGCCATCATCTTTTCTACCTTACGTACGACAGGAAACACCCAGGGTTTCCCAGTCTCGTCTTTGTACACTAAAATGACGCATATGGAGAACTGAACTACAATCAAAACGATTCTAAAAGATTCAATGGTGACGATTCACCCATACAAGTATACTTGGCTAGTAACTCATGGCGATTCATGTATTTAACCATAAATACATTAGTGCAACTCTCTTGGATTCACCCAAATACCTATTGGGAAATCCTGACGATTTAGCCATACGTCTGGGGCAGTAAAGATGATCCACCTACACAAAGACGACATTTGTAACTCATGGTGATTCACCAATAGAATAGAGTCATTTATGGCCATTCCGCCACACGGCTAGGGCATTTCTGATGATTCTCCCATACAGCTAGAACATTTCTGACTATTCCCGCATACAGCTAGGGCATTTGTGGTGATTCAACCATGTACATTTAGGACATCGTGACAAATGACCCATACAACAACGGCATTTATGACGATTCATCCATACAGCTAGGGCATTTGTGGTGATTCCCCCATACAGCTAGGGCATTTTGACGATTCACCCAAACAGCTAGGGCATTTGAAGTGAATCACTCATACAGCTAGGACATTATAGCAATTCAGTCACACGACCAGGGAGTTTGTGGTGATTTCCACATATATCTAGGATAATTCCCCATACAGCTAGGACTGACACTTGCATTGATTCAACCATACAGCTAGGGCATTCGTGACGATTCACCCAAACAGCTAGGGCATTATGGTGATTTGTCGATACAGCTAGGACATTTGTGGTGATTCACCCGCTCAGATGGGAAGTTTGTGGTGGTTTCCCCATACAGCTAAGGCATTTGTAGCGATTCAGTCATACAGCTATAACTATGAACTTCGTACCGTGCCCATTCTTTCCTGGTGATAACCTGTATTAGCACATCTAGTACGCAAACAAGAAAATGTCACACAATCAAGTGACACAGATACTGTGCCCAGAGCTTCTGGACGTATAAACGATACAACGTCTGTGTATATATACCGTCACTGATAAGGTCCAATTCCCGTGAAGGGATCTGCTCAGTGGTGGTTGAGTTTAGGACGGAGAATTTCTTACGGCGCCGTCCGATCTGCACCGGTATACTGTATGAAACAGACGACATCTTTACTTCGAGTACTACTTCCGGTGGCTAACAAATACAGGCCTACCAAAGGTTATATTGTAAGACTATCATGACCTAGTCCTTCACTTGTCTGAATGTTAATCTATGTTTATACTTGACATATGACCGTGCATGCGGTCTACCAGATACGAGGCTGCACGTAGGGCCTACTGGCTACTCCGCCAAATACACTGCATCCTACACGAAATGTTGTTAACACTCCATCAGACATGAAACAAACAATACATATGGGTGGTAAAAACGCCCAAAAGGTACGGAAATGTGGTCAGTATTTTTCAAATACGACCCTTAATATAAACATGAGCTAGCGTACTACGGTAGAACAATGACTCATGGGGTCTCTCAACAGCGCGTTTGGTGAGATTTCAAGTTAATTCCATGCGGGCTTAATCTCCTGTGGCAAGCAGATCGTGGGTTTCTCCCGAAAACTATCTGGTTTCCTCCCATCGTAACGCTGGCCACCGTCGTAGTCTAGCTATATATACCGGGCAATAAATTTGTTGAGTATGGCGCTAAACTCCAATCAAGTAAATAAATGAATATATCACTAAGACTAGAGTGTAAGAAGCATAGACCTCATCGGTCAGAATTATATGTATGTTCTGTATTCAGCTTAAGTATAATACAGTGTATGCATCTGATTTTTGCCTTTAAAGCTCAATCCGTCCTTATATCGACATATGTACTTGTATCTGAATTGTATTACACTTAGGCCTTAAAATATATAGTATTTATCGGGTCCTCCGAATGCTGCTTATATGTAGCCAATTCAAACGATTTTTCCGTCCAACAGTTGAGATCTGTACGTCACTGCATTAACGTTAGACCTATGTGCCGCAACTAGACATTTGTCTACATAGGTGTACATATGACCTATATGGGTAAGGTTGGCCTGAATGTATACGACAGCGTGTGTTATTTGCTTCAGACTTGACGTGTGTATGTGTGAGGGTGAATGTATATATAGCCAACAGCCTTAACTACCCATACCTGATACACATAGGTCGCGATGTAGGCATTTTGTTTCAAAAACAATTAATATACTGGTGCATGTAACTTATACACTGATGCTGTTTTCAAGGTCAGGAAACAAAATTCTGCGAGCAGGATTCGAACTTCCTCAGTCTATATATGTAGCCCAGTTTGGTGGAATTATATATTTTATCATAATATTCAGTTCAGGTAATTCCGATAAAAATGAGAGCTTTGTACAGATTATTCCACATATAGGCCTATAGTCTGATCTTAAATGTCTCACCTCCTGCCCCTAAATCAACTTTACGAGAACTAGGATCGGATTTGAACTGAGCGGACAGCATGCGTGCCTCTCCCAGTTTGGTCATTATCTGGTCGTCGACCACAAGGTTGTCGAACATTCCCGACATGCTGTTATGTAGGCCTACGATACATCACATAACACTAAGTTCACGTTTGCTGTATCCACTCCTAGGTACACTTATGCGTGGCGCTATCACTACAGCAAAAGTGCTATTCACATTGGAGGGCAATGATATGCACGTCAAAAAGAGGCTCATGAATATTACTGAGGCAAATATCAACCGCCACATACAGCGCGGGAAAGACGACTGATCTGTTATATCTTAAGAGCGACTGTTTTGGTTCCTTTTCCTACAATTTTGGAAAGTTAAGTTTACAAACCAGTTGATGTGTAATTAGATATACCACATACCCCCATGTACTAGTATTACAGAGCTGCTGACATTCTCCGTTATCATGTCTTCGTTACACAAACAATACTTTTGTTTGTGCATATAGTAGATGGCCAATTACCTCCAGTGTCAAATATATAATTATCTTTCAAAAATAAATCTCGTAATTACGAAAAAGCCATTTAGCAATAAGGAGGAAAACAGTTATTACGAGAAAAGGAGAAAGCAAAGTAGTAATTACGAGATATTTTCATAGTACATATGTATCATGCAGCGTACATAGGCACAGGTCAACATGAAATGCGAAACCAGAGGACAAAGGTCTTGAAACCTAAAGAGGGCGTGAAGGCGATGCATGGACGCTACTGTTTCCGCCAGGGGAATCGGTTAAAAAGGTTATTTTGGAGCTACGAGTAATAAAGAAATGACTGAATATTTATAGTCCAATCTTCCATACTGGAGAACATTTTTACTCAGAATATACTAGTATTGGATTTTTGACACCGATTCTGCCGTATAAGGACACAACTTGCATGTTCACTTTACCTAAAATGTATGTATATATATACACATATATAGAGAGACCAAATACATATACTTGTACATGCAAGGCCTCTCGCCAATGCAGTCTCTCTGAGTTCAAAGCTAGCTCATGCTGGCTTCCTCTCCTGCAGTGCGTGGGAAAGTCTGTCCGGTTTCCTATCACCATAATGTTGGCCGCTGTCGAATAAGTGAAACTTTCTTGAGTGCGGCGTAAAACACCAATCAATTAAATAAATAAATACAGACGCATGTAGCGTGTAGTATACAGAGTAGCTTCGTTAATTTTGAGCCAATCTGCTGAAAAAATGCGGATGTTTTGACCGCCTGTCTTTCCACGTGCCACAAATTGATTGATTGATTTACTTTCGCCAAATGTTTGATTTCTTTGACTAAGATGTATACGAAATTTATCTGTTCTCTAATTCATGATGTCCAGCCAGTAAAGCGGTATCCCAAGCATAAAAGTGCATGGGTGAGTATCTGTATTTATACGTAAAACACAAAATATACAAGAATTAATAACTCGAAGCAGAAAATATGATGTGCGTCCTTAATAACATAGTTTTAGGCCTAGTAGCCTCTTCATTTTTATATTTATTATGTTACAAATGGGTTATCAATCAACCAATGGTTTCGTGTCTGCTGTTAACACGGAATAACATGCTATAGGCTATACGGAGGTAGGCTATACATCTGGGACCGAATGCATAAAAAGGGAAATAACTGGGCTTACATTGTGGTTAAGGCCATTCTGAGAATTGTTATTCTTCTCGACCTATAGTGTGTAAAACTGGTATGTGCATATAAGCAAGTGCTCAATACATAACTTGGCCTATACACTGACAGTAAGCTTATTATAGTGATATTGGAGTGTAAGTGGAGAAGAAATTGTTTGTTAGATGCCTTTACTCACCCATTTAATTTGGACAACAATGAAGCCCAGCATGTGAGGAGCTGGTCGCAGCTGAGAAGTTAGGACGCCTGTCTCTCAGTCGCTTGCACAACCGCGGTCTTGGACATGCAGGGAATGTGTAGATACTCTTCTCTTAATGCATTTTTATGGGACTTTGGTAACTATGTCAGACCATTCGTTGAAGGCGACTTGTGTTCCACCACTGTTTGCATGTCAGTACGTCATAAAAGATAAACAGTCATTTACCCCATACACCCTTATTTCCATTTTCATTTTATCAAGTCAGATACTTCGCCCATACACGACGTTTCATGCCTTGATCCAGCAGGCAGAAATAACAGATCCACCTCACTCTGTATAACTGCAATATTAATATAAAGATATTATCCGATCAAATAGTACTTCCCCTAATTAATGGACAGCAAGGACAAAACAACATGTGTCCTCACACACCGCCGAAGGCAGGCAAAATATTCGAAACTCAAGAACTTTCCACACCTCTAAGGATGAGGGGGGAAACCGACATAAATCGACAGATGCTGGTCTTCTGTCATATCAAGGTGTGATGTCAAATGTTTCTTGAAGCGTTCAGTCATGGAGGTAGAATAGGATGAAGCCTCTTGATCATTCTTCAGGTCAGCCTATGACCGAAGACTTAAGGTCACAGCGAGACGACAAAACTTATCCGCTGTGCCTTTGTGTTGTGAATTAAATCTCCCGTGGCCGCGTAGCGTTTAATGTTCAGTGTACCAAATAATATGCTGAAGAACACATACACGAGTCGGACATATAGCATAGTCTGTTCTACCGTGGAATATTCTTGAATAAACAATAATAAAATAAATGTAAGTATAATGGTCGCGGTCTACATGTGCTTCCACAAACGATGCCGAAATACAGACTGCGCCGAGAGCTTTTAGCACAGTTTTCACAGAATTATTTCAACATCATTAAATTTGGAATCACGCAGCATTCCCCCAGCGAAACAAATTTCACGACACTGTCAGCTACAGTATTGCATTCGGCCTTATTCTACTCCTTAAACTATCGTCCCCCGCCCTAACCACAGAATAAGCTCTTCAGTCGATATGCATCCCACCGTCTATTCCAGGAATAAACGTTATACTAGTTTTGGTGGAGTTATACCCGGAGTAAGCTATACCTCCACTTCTATGCATTCGGCCGCTGGTTATTACACACACACCAAAAAATCGTGATGTTACCAGGAAAACGTCTAGTATTTAGAAAGAATATCATCATAATTACGAGATTTTTCTTTGACAACATTTTTTATGCTCACCGGTTTCCACAGCGAGCTGCGAAACAGAATTTCTACATACTACATGTACCTCGCTGCCTTGTATTTCAAAGATCGAGGTAGCAAATGGTCCTCTTTCGGTTTCAATACACAGGACCTGCACTCAACTAGAGTTTAGTCACCGGTCCGCGGGACACACGAATTCCACCTACTGATCATATCGTTCACAAATGACGTCACGCCGACTTTTCTCTGGCCCTGAAGCAGAACTTTAATCTCATATTACCTTTCCCATACACATGTACACCTTACAGGAGTACTCTTCACACGGAATTTATTCAGAGCTGCACATGAAGGTGTTTCTTGACTTTTTATCGAATGGTGTTTTTAAATCTTTAAACCTTACTCTTTTCACTACAATTTATGTTATACTTCCCCAGTCTTCTCCTTTACGTAAACACCCACATAATCCGGATATAACATCAACAAAACCAAAGAAGCTGTTATATAATAAAAAAAAACGTTGGATTTATTTGAAAATTCAAGTTCTATAATCTACATCCAAATTTATAGAAGACATCAGTTCAGTACAAATATATCAAGCACACAAGCAAACCATCATAATCTAAAACGGCATCCCGCACAGTTCCCAGTGTGAAGTTTTCTTGACAGCATTACAATTATCCTCTAGCGAGTAAGTGGTACAAGCATGGCACAACACTAAATTATCCCTCGACAGAACATCAAATAGGCCAGTAACTATTTGGCACAGCTGTGTCAATCATAACACGATGGTTATGATAACACCGATTGGTAGAAACAACAGCTGACCTATGAGTGACCACACTGTTTCAGAAACACCTTAGTTGGCGTTTCTGAAATCCTGTAGTTTTCCAAACATCCCTACCATCAGCTACGAGGATGCCAATGCTCGCACAGATGGCGAGCACTCGGGTATTCGCCGATCCCAGACCCGCGTTGCAGCATGCTCACCAGAGCTTCTCTGTCATACAGATATCACAAAGAAATATTAGGGGTTACATACATAAGAAACCCGTGACATTTGTGGTAATGCTGCTTCTTTAGCTGTCAAAAACATTAACCTGAAGCTGACGGAGAATGTTCTGTACCAAGACATAGTAATATGCTGATAATCAATAAATAACTAATGGCTAGAGAAACAGGCAAACACATATACACAACAAAAATAAACGAAAATGGGGGAACACACCATCACTAAATAAAAAAAAAACCTAAACGAAGTTCTTTTCACAATGTACACAATTTCCTTTTACTTTCAAATGTTCAAAAAGCTGAGCAGAGATCAACAGTGCACTCCTACAACAAAGGTGTTTTTGAATTCAATAATAAATTCTGTTCGGTAACCATAAAATTCATAACAATGATCTATTTCATACCGAGAGGTGTACTTCAGGTTTTGATATACATGACCAACACTATACAAATACACAGTGTACACACAAGCATTTTTCTAGACTATCTACTTATCACCATGAGCACAATGTCTGACAGGAACAGAGCTGGAGATGTAAGTGAGCACATGTACATGTATATAACTACAACGAGAAATCCCAGTAAAAGCCTTGGTAAAATACACACAGTGAATACCTCATGAGGATGTCTGATCATTCTTCTTGACGCTGACATCACTTTATACACACACAATAACACTCTTATCTACTATTTGTTTACTAGTCACAGGACACTTCCAATGTACAATAAAGCCATGTGCAGTTGTTCTGCCACTTTTTACCTCTTGCGTGTAACAAGTGAACTTGCCTAAATGAGAGCAGTTTAGCAGAAAATCAGTGAAAAGAAAACAGATGCGCACAACTAATTACCAGTTTCCGTCTACAACAAGACTGTGCTCAGTCAGATTTACCATTTTTTTTCTTGCTTTACAGGATAGGATATATTTGACTTTCACCAGACATTCCATTAGCAAAGCAATTCAATGAGACAAATACTTATCTTCATTACCTTATCAACACCAAATTTAAAAATTCCAACAAAAATGCTTACCACTTAGAAAGGTAATCCCTAAGTCAGTAAACACATATCTCTGACTGAATAACAAAACATGCTAACTTGAAAAGCCATGCCTTTTACAGACATTCTGTATTTTCTTACATTCAAAGCTGTGATGTTTCATGAGTAACAAGATTTGCTTCCTTTTGGAGATGGCCAATAACTATTCTCCACACTTTTAAAGTAGTTCTAGTTTTCACAGCTCTAAGTTCTGCATAATGCAATGGTCCTAAAAGTCAAATTACCTGTCAAGCAACATGAAATTGAATATGATTTCTTACGTTTTCAGAACTACATGGAAAAATTGGCATGAAAATAATATTGGTTTCATTTTTTTTTTTATTTTGCTACAAAATTATCAGAATGCAGGTGGCTTGGCATGCCTTTCTATTAAATAAAAACAAAATTATATCCAGTTATAGTACATGAGAATACACAGATTAGAATCTCTGCTGCTGGACTGGGTAAGTGATTTATTAAGCATTTGATACCACATCATGAATGGCCTTAGCAACATAGTCCATGTTCTTCGTCGTCAGACCACACATATTTATACGACCAGTCTTCAGTAGATAGATGTGGTACTTCGATATCAGGATATCCACTTGTTGTGCTGTAAATATAACAACAACATCGGTCAACAAACTGCTCAATGAGAACAACTATTATGCTCCAAGCATAACTTATGTGTACAACCATTATGCTCCAAGCACATCTTACACAATCTTTATGCTCCAATCATAACTTCCATGTACAACCATTATGGTCCAAGCATAAATTACACACAACCAATATGCTCTACCGCATGGCTGGAACATTAATACAACCTGTACTCTACACAATAGGCAGTAAGAGACAATTACCAGGAACTTATGTTGACATACAACAAACTTTACAAACGATTCACATTGTTCTCCTAATTATCAATATCAACCTTTTCCAGATATCAACATTATACATTTCCATGTACATTGCAAAAATATACATACCTGAATTAACTAATGACTAACTTAGTCATTCAGGGTCAGTATGAATCCAAAACATCTGCATATTCCCAGTAACTTTGTTGAAGACTATTACGGAATCAAACTCCTTATGACCTTTGCAGTGAGTAATTTCAACTGACTCATTTCTACGATGAGTTATACAGGCATTGTAATAACGTAGGATCCTGTTTCATGTACCTTTATACCAGTGTTGTACCTACCCTTGTATCTTAACTCAAACCTCTAACTCTGGATGGACCGATATCACTTTTCCTTTACATGTACATCTGTTAACGTCACACTGACTGTTGCACATGTCACTATACTCACGATTCAGTCCCGTGAAGCTGAACATGCCTGTCTGCTTGACAATGTGGTCCCAGTTTCCTGGAGTCCCATTGGCTCGTAGCTTCTCAAACAACTGCTTCCTCATCAAGAGAATCCGGTCGGCCATCTTCTGAACACTCTCCTTCCTGTTGAACAGAAACGTCTTCATTAAAATAGAAATATAAAATAAAAGGTGTAGCTGGACAAGGGTGAGAATGACTATACTACATGTGCCAGTAAACCTGAACAGCATTTTTGAACATTGCTCGCAGGGAATGGCAAGTCTGTTTGGCTGACAGATATTCAGCACTACCCTTACACACATGCACACACGCACACCAGAGACACTGACACCAAAGCCTTGCCTTACAGTACAAACACCTACACACTGAAGTCACAGACAACAGAGTTTACCCTTACAGCACACACATACACCAGAGTCACTGACACCAAAGCCTTGCCTTACAGTACAAACGCCCACACGCACTGAAGTCACAGAAAACAGTTTACCCTTACAGCACACACATGCACACACACCACAGTCATCGACACCAAAGCCTTGCCTTACAGTACAAACACCCACACGCACTGAAGTCACAGAAAACAGTTTACCCTTACAGCACACACATGCAAACATACCAGTCATTGACACCAAAGCCTTGCCTTACAGTACAAACACCTACACACACTGAAGTCACAGACAACAGAGTTTACCCTTACAGCACACACATGCATACACACCACAGTCATCAACACCAAAGCCTTGTCTTAGAGTACAAACACCCACACACAATGACGTCACAGACAACAGAGTTTACCCTTACAGTACACATACCACATACACACCTGAGTCAATGACACCAGCACAAATGAGCCCATTCTACTTAGCACCTCCAAATCTGTGCAAGTGTAACCCTCATCGTCCACAAACAGTGAGATCGGGAGAATCCATTAATCATAATTGTACACACATACACACTACTATCGTTTACAATCAATGATGTAGCCACCATTACTCAAACTTACCATCAAACGGAAAGGTACTACTCTCCATGCTCACCTTTCGGGGCACTTTTTTTCACGACACCATTCAAGGCACTGCTGCTTCAGGGCACTACTTGAATTGTGAACAAACATTCACATTTACCTGGGAATTACACCTCATGCTCACAGAACAGAGCACTACTCCTCACACTCCTGATAAACGGCACTAAGTCTCATGACTCCCACAATTATTCACATTCACCACCCAGCAGCCAAGGCACTATTGTTCAGACTCACCACTTAACAGCAAGGGCGCTACTATTTCGACTCACCACTCAGCAGTCAGGGCACTATTGTTCAGATTGACCACTTTAGAACAAGGGCACCACTGTGAAAGATAACCACTCAGCAGGCAGGACACTGTTCCGATTCATTACTCATGGCACAATTATACAGACTCACAACTCTGCAGCTAGTGCGCTACTGATCAGATACACCACTCAGCAACAAGGGCTGTATTGCCACTCATCAGCAAATGCTCTGTTATTCAGGCTCACCACTCAGCAGCGTGAGTAGTAATGTTCAGATTCATGACTCAATGGCCAGAGCACTATTATGCAGACTCATGACTCAGATTACCCCTGTTCACTCACCACTCAGGGCCCTATGGCTCCAACTCATGACTCAGTGGTCAGGGCACTCCTGTTCACTCACCACTCAGGGCACTACTGTTCAGACCCTCCACTCAGCAGCCAGGGCACTACTGTTCAGACCCTCCACTGAGGGCTCTATTGTTTAGATTCATCACTCAGGGCTCTATTGTACAGACTCACCACTCAGGGCTCTATTGTTCAGACTCACCACTCAGGGAACTATTGTTCAGACTCACCACTCAGGGCTCTATTGTTCAGACTCACCACTCAGGGCTCTATTGTTCGGACTCACCACTCAGCAGCCAGGGCACTATTGTTCAGCACTGTACTGACTATCCTGCCTCCGTGGTTTGGTGGGTTAGACCAGGTTGTTCTCACCACCAGTTCCATTTGAGATCTCACACGAGCCTTAGTCTCGGCATCTTTTGTTACCACAGCTAGATTACCAATACGTTCATCTGCAAGTTACCCATAACAAATAATCAGTTAAAGTGAAACAGTGCATGTTCAAAGTTAAGTTTGCCAAGCAGGCTGGACAACATTATGTTCATTTCGGCGAAGTATTTTTTCCTAACAGCTGCTATGACACTGAAAATTGGCAACTGACCGTGATCTGTTGGCTAACATGAAATGCTGCCATCGTGTGTGGGCTGTGATGTAATTGTTCCAAGCACAGAACACTAGTCACTTGGTACTGTAGTAAGCTGCCAGATCTGTGCTTGAAACTTATGTATACATGTTAACTTATAACAGGAGGTGATCAAGAAACTTATCAAGATAGTTCTTCATTCACATTCAAACAGGTTTCCACATTCAAGAGAGAATTTTGTAATCTTTTAAATAAAGAGTGCATAATTCATGAGTTGTCTTTCACTTTAATCAACAGGAATAATCCAGAAAAGGGGGTGATTTAAAGTATCAGTCAAAATGATTTTGTGCAGTATAAAATAGTCCTCCAGTACAAATTAATGCATGACAGGGGCAAAACAATTGCCAACCTGGTTATAAAAAGGGAAAAGGTAAATCCAATAATTCCTTATTGGCAGAAGCCCAATGATTGTTTTGTTGGAGGAACCAACAGATACCACTTAAAATGTATTGACGCATTTCTCAGTGACCATGATGAACAATTGTGCATAGATAATACACCAACACCAATAATGCAAAGTCAGGAATAGGCAAAATTAAGCGCTGACAAACGTCTGTCAGCCTTTAGATAGTGAATGACTCTCATATCATGTTTTCAATTTTTAAGTAGGTCCATATATACAATTCTTTCCAAATAACCTCATGCGGTGCTTCACTGCAATTCACTGAACAAATGCAACCTTCTGAAAATGCACCCTATTCTCACTCTAGTTTATATTCCTTTGACACTCCATCATGTTGTGTGAGAAACTTTCAGGTAGGGGTATTCCCTTTAAAATCTATCAGGTTATCCTTAACAATATGACCTCATCCAGATGTGGGAAAGCTTAAACGCGTCGGCTGCTGACTGGCATCGCAACAAGCTATTTAATATTGGACAAGCTGGCCTGACAAGTACTAATAAATATAGTCTGTGTGTGTGTACATTGCAGTGTCATGCAGGAGACATTCAGGTGACAGATCAGAATCTCAAGCAGGACGTCTAACATCAACACTTACTATAAAGCCCAAAATTCTTGGAGAAGGACTGAGCAACAAACAGTTCCATGCCCCTCTTGTTGACAAATTCCCTGACGGCCCAAGCATCCTTGTCCAGGTCCCCACTGGAGAAGCCCTGATAGGCACAGTCAAACAACACGAACACGCCCTGCTTCTGAAAGCACCAATCAAAACTCAGGATTGAATTGTGATTGACAGAGGACAAGATGCCAGAGCTAAGGTATTGTATAATGGCATGGACACCCACATGTATATGTGGTGCATTCTAATTATATATTTATATATTTGTAATACACTGTAATTGTAATCTAATGCCTCATTTTTATGCATGGAAAGTAGTGCAATTTTCACCATACAAATGTAATATATTGTCATTGTACATGTAATACACTGTAATTGTACATGTAATATACTGCTTATATTTAACACATACATGAAATACACTTGTTATACATGTACTACACTACTGTTACATGTAATATTGAAACTGTACCACTGTACATGTAATACACTGATTATATTTAACACATACATGAAATACACTTGATGTACTGCACTACTGTACATCTAATATACTGAAACTTTACCACTGTGTATGTAATATACTGAAACTGTACCACTGTACAAGTAATATACTGAAAATTTCTGTGTTAAAATACTTTTGTGCCATGTACAATTGAATCAGTAGCAGCAGAGGTATGCTTATAAATGCCTGTTTTGCAGAATGCAAGGCATTTTAACCTACATACACAGAAGAGTTCATTATAGATCTCAACATCAATGTGAGCATGTCTTTAACAGAACATTTAACTTTAACATAAATAATGATGAATACTTCTGCAATCTCAGTGATAAAACATTTGGTTGGTTAATAGAAAATCCATATCCCAAGGTTTTCTTGGTAGTCAAGATAAACTTAATTGCAAAGCATTTCTGTCAAAATCATCTTAAGTATCAGTACACTGACCAACTGTTGGTGGTGTACTGTGAGATGCCAGTTATAAACAACATATATGGATATTTATTTATTTTTTTTATTTCATTGGTGTTTTATGCCATACTCAGGAATTTTCACTCATACGACAGCAGCCAGTAGTATGGTGGGAAGAAACCTGGCAGAGCCCACGGGAAACCAACAACCATCTGCAGGTTGATGGCAGCCCTTCCCACGTGGATTTGGCTCCTGGGTCATTAGACTGTACCAGCACATACTTGAATATTAATTTATTGTTACCTGTATTTATTGTTAAGTGTAATCACTGCAACAATCTTTTGGGTATGGGTGTTCGGGACAATTGCATGTAAGGGCACATCAACCGACTCATTTCACTCATCTGCTTTACATTTTACTCATGCTTGTTTGAAATGAATCGGTAAATACTCACCAGGCAAAAAAAATATCTGGATCCCTACACTGTTATTGCACTAAAATGCAGAAATTGTACATGTAATATAATGTATTTATTTATTTGATTGGTGTCTAACACCATACTCAAGAATATTTCATTTATTAATATAATGTAAATGTATGTACAATACACTGTAACTGTCCCTATAATGTACACTGTAACGTACTGCAATTGTGGTGATTATGCAGCAGACCCTTAACAATGCCAGAACACATTCTACCAGAGAATGCTCAGGTTACTGATGGTACAGCACTTACCTGACAAACATCCCCGATACGGTTCCACTGCTCTGGGGTGGGGTCCACACCTGTGGGGTTGTGTGCACAGGCATGAAGGATCACAACAGACTTAGGAGGAGCATTCTGAACAGGACAAACCATGAACAAAAATATTACTGTAAGCTTCACTTCTTCTCCAGAACAATTATACAGGTGTCATATTCAACATAATCTGCTGAGTCAATGTTTCATTAATAAGAAAGTATGCAAGGCAAATCTGATTTGCAGAATAAATAATAAGACTTATTACTTCAAACATGGCTGCCCATTCTATCCACACAAATGCATATCACAATCTCATTGCCTATCTGATACAACACATGTAATCCAGAGTATCTAAGCCTTACCCCTAAATCCTCGACCATGCCATCAATATCTAAACTTCTGCTGGCAGCATCCCAATATCTGTACTCTTTGATGTTTGGATAGCCCACTGACTTGAAAATTCCCTTGTGGTTACCTGGGACAGTGAAAGCACTCAACTAAATTCACTATGGTATAAACAAACAAATCATACATCAATGAAAAAGGACTATTTAATTTAAACTGACGAGAAAACAAAACTCATTTTTCCTGCACTTAATAGGGCACACATTACTCCCCAAATTACTTTATACTACATGACACTTCAGCAAACTGCTGTTAAAAATTTACATTCATCGAGGATTACATTCATAATGTACCTATGTTCCACAGTGGCAAGTTAAAGGTGTCCACATAAAGTGCAAACGTTTTCAGTTTTCATGCTCCTAAACATCCACTAACCCTAATTTTGACAGGTACAATGTGAGCAGGCTATGGGTGGAATGCCCATGTGCCCAGTTTTCACTTACCCCATGTTGGTGCAGACACGTAGACTGTGTCCATCTTCAGATGTTTGAAGAGGAAGTCTGCAGCTGTCCTTAAGGCTCCTGTCCCTCCGAGAGACTGGACTCCCTCCACCTGGTCAGGTAAGGTCAGACAATACACTAATCATCAGTCATGTCACAAGTTAAATATCTTACTCAGTGAAGCTTCACCGAGGGGACACAGTGACACACTGGCTAGAGGGTGGTCTAACCTCTGGCACAGCAAAGCAACAACAGTTTATCATACATGTATGTTGGTTTTGGTCTACCACATGCAAGTGTCACACACCTATGACCTTTCCCATCATATGGCCCAGATACTGCCGATGAGGCATTAAGCCATAACCATTCATTCACATCTATGAACAACACACACATTCATGTGTGGCAGATGTAGGGATGTGTGACAGAGGTAGGGATGTGTGGCAGAGGTAGGGATGTGTGACAGAGGTACGGATGTCAGCAGAGGTAGGGATGTGTGACAGAGGTACAGATGTCAGCAGAGGAAGGGATGTGTGGCAAATGTAGGGATATGGGGCAGATGTAGGGATGTGTGGCAGATGTAGGGATGTGTGACAGAGGTACGGATGTCAGCAGGGGTAGGGATGTGTGGCAGAGGTAGGGATATGGAGCAGATGGAGGGATGTGTGGCAGATGCAGGGATGTGTGGCAGATGTAGGGATGTTGGCAGAGGTAGGGATATGTGGCAAATGTAGGGATGTGTGCCAGATGTAGGGATGTGTGGCAGATGTGGCAGATGTAGGGATGTGTGGCTGATGTAGGGATGTGTGGCAAATGTAGAGATATGGGGCAGATGCAGGGATGTGTGACAGGTAGGGATGTCAGCAGATGTAGGGATGTGTGGCAGAGGTAGAGATGTCAACAGAGGTAGGGATGTGAGGCAAACGTAGGGATGTGTGGCAAATGTAGGAATGTGTGGCAGATGTAGGGATGTTGGCAGAGGTAGGGATCTGTGGCAAATGTATGAGGCAGATGTAGGGATGTGTGGCAGATGTAGGGATGTAAGGCAAATGTAGGGATGTGGGGCAGATGAAGGCATGGGGGGCAGACATAGGGATGGGTGGCAGATGTACAGATGTGGGGCATATAGAGGGATGCGGGGCAGATTTAGCAATATGGGGCAGATGTAGAGATGTGGGTAAGACGGAGGGATGTGGGATAGTTGTAGAAAGAGGGGCAGAAGGAGGGATGATGGGAAGATGCGGGGATGTGGAGCGGATGTGAAATGTAGGGCTGATGTAGAGACGTGGGGCAGATGTAGGGATATGGGGCAGATGTAGGGATATGAGACAAATGTAGCAATGTGGGGCTGATGTAGAGACGTGGGGCAGATTTAGGGATGTGGGGCACATGTGGGGATATGGGGCACACATAGAGATGTGGGCAAGACCGAGGGATGTGGGGCAGATGTAGATATGGGGCAGATGTAGGAATGTAGGGCAGGTGTAGGGTTAAGCGGCAGTTGTAGGAATGAAGTGCAGATGTATGGATGCGAAGAAGAGAAGAAATTTATTTATTTATTAACTACTAACTCAAAAAATATTTCACTGCGACGGTGGCCAACATTACGTTGGGAGGAAACTGTGCAGAGACCGGGGGAAAACCATGACCATCCGCAGGTTGGTGGCAGAAAGAGGGGCAGAAGTAGGGATGTGGGGCCAGGGGGAGAGATGTGGGATAGGGAGTAGGGATAGGGTGCAGATGTAGGCCTAAAGGGCAGATGTGGGGATGTGGACAGAAACAGGGTGTGGAGCAGAAGTTGGCTTTATACCATTAGAAACAGTATGTACTGGTTACAGACAAAAACACGAATTCAAGAGCTGCTTTACAACTTCCTAATTACTGAGTCTCCATAATATTCTTATTCACTTCGCCAATGGGCAATTGTATCGCAAATAACAGCACTGAACTCATGAAACTACACGTAACGCTGAAGAAGAGAAAGAAAAACACAACTGTCCCAAAGAACTGCTGGTTGTCAGACTCTCATATGAACATGACCTTTCTAGGCCAACGGGTTATGGTAACATCTAGGTTTAACTGCCTTACTAACACAGTTTTCAGCTCTACTACTGAAGTAAACCAGATCTCGTGTCAACACCAGGTCAAGTTAACTAAGGGAGACAGATAATGGGTAAGCTGTGTAGCTCACTCACCGCACCACACGTGATTACAGAGGTACCAAGTAAAGTAGGGGAGCCAGAATATATTCCAAATCTGACCTTTCTTCACACCTATCATACAGGTGATAAATTTTTACATCATTCCTGTTTGGTTAATCAAAATACATACAGCCAGAAGTCAATAGAATACAAAATTATATAGTAGGCTAAATTTGTAACCATGCAATCCCTGGTCTTGAAAATATAAAATGACATTATTGAAGTCAAGAAATCTGGATTCCAAGAAATACAGCTTAGTTAAGAACTCATTACTGTGTTTTTCCATATAGTCTGAGTATTATGTATGGCCGGAGGGGAAACAAGCATGATTTGGACAAAAACTCACAGTAACTGCATTGGTAAGAGGCACCAGGCCATTACACTTCACTAGTGCGCTAGCCCCCTTGGCCACAGATGACCGCTGTACGTTTGAGATCTGGGCCACCAGAAAAAGCTTGGTATAAAATTAGAAGTACTGTTTTAATAATGTTACTCTGATCTTACCCGATTTTCTAGAATAGCTGGACTGTCTGACCCCAGCAGCAGTGCGACAGAAGCTTTCCTGAATGACTCCAGCCCCACCACAGGTAAATACTCATGGTTGAGGGTCATGTCAGCTGCCATCTGAGACTCTGCAGCCCGCACCACAGGTAACACCCACGGCTCTCCATCGTCAGTGCGAAATGCTAAGGCAAAACACATAGGCAATATCATCTAATCAATTCATCAAATAGGGAAACTGTTTTTTGTTTCTTTTTATATCAGAATAATCAACAGACTGAACTCCATGTACTCACAAGTAACAATATTACAATCGACAAAATCTTTACAAATTGCCTTTATATAAATCATCTTGAAACACCTCATCGCATTCCCCAGTATCACAACATCCTGTTTAACTTCCTTCCAAGATAACATTTCACTATTTGAATAAAATTACACTTTTTTTTTCTTTTTGGAATGAATGAAAAAATCAACTGAAGACATGTAGAATAAAACTATATGTATTTTCAATTAACACAACGCAAAAGAAATTAGAATATTTGTACCAGTACCTAAGGATCTCGGCTGTGATTTTGGGGTAAAATGGGGTTTGGCATAGATTACAGCCAAGATGCTATGCAGGTAAAAATAGTGGTATTGAAGAATAGCTTAGAAAATCCATGAAAAATAAACCAAAACATGCATGAACCAGGTAAAACTGAGATAATCTTTGTTCACCAAGGCACTCCCTGCCAATTTTTTTCACATTCTTTGACCTTTACGCCCAGGGAATTCAAGATAATTCGCATTTGTGACTTACACTCACATATGTTGTCGACAACTTGACCGAAATAAACTGGGTTGTTGCTCTATGCACATGTGCATCCACGGTTGACCTTTATGCAAACTGATTGAAGGCATAGATTTGTTTAGTATGGATGTAAATTTCAAGACATGATGTCAGGGAAAAGTCAATCCACACTGAGCATGTACGCCACGTTGAAACAAATTTAAGAAACATAAAAAAGCTGAAAGTATTTTCGACTTCGGCTAAAATTTACATGAGAATGGTGCGGTAACGCTAAGTAGCGATTGTGGCAAAATGTGTGCAAATATTTCAACTTTCTGAAATAAGGTGTTTTATGTGTATTCAGGAAGAACCTAACGAGCATGCAGCGGAAGTGAACGAGGGGGGTAGAACCTTACAAGCATTATACCTAATCGGGCTAAGAGTGGCCAGCACTCCTTACATATCAGTTTAGACAAGCCATCCTTAGACCATGGTCTTGAGCTTATGTACCAGTAAGGTCTTTAGTCAGTACTGGTACTGTATGGTACAGCCAAGTAATCACATGGCCTTTACACGAAGCTACAGATGTGTAAATGCCATGTGATTACTTGGCTATTTAAGGTATGAAGAGAACAGAATATAGCATAGCAATAATCTTTCTTGCTGACACTGGCTGAATATTACACTATATTGCTGGTGAGAGTAACTACTTTACATTCAAGTGGTAAGCAAGAGCTTCCCACTTTGAGGAAAACATTTTGGGAATGTGGATCAAATAGTGGATCAAAGCTTAGACGAGGGTTTAACAATGCAGTAATATTACTGTGCAGTGACGTGTTATCTCCCTTGACAGCACATTCCTTCGAGGAAAACTGTACATGTTAGCATTATGATGCCATTTATATCGTTCCTGGGATTTCACATTGTTAACAAGTCCCATATTACACCCACTTTTAACTGACAAAATGTCACAAAATATGAACTTCACACTGACAAGTAAAATGCCGCACAACCGATGCGGTCGGACTGAACGAAATACATTGAACAGTCTCTCTTCATGGATGTGCGAGACCGTTTTCCTCTGTTTATTACCTCTGATTGGTGTTAGAAATGTTCACAGAAGCCTTACCGCCAACACCAAGATTGACCTTAGTGGCCGCTGGGTCTTCCCTGTACCTTGCTGTCAACTGAAACACCTCGATAGGTACTGCTTGCTCGATGTCAGCAAACCACGAAGCCATGTTGAAAGTTTCAGTTTGCGGTCAGAACTGGAAGTTCAAGGTCAAATCCAAGCTACACTGTACAGCGGGAGCTACGTAATGTTGTCAAGGACAGCCGACGGGAAGGATGCATGTACGTGTAGGGGTCGGGCTACGTGGCATGTATGAGAGGGTAGTTGGTCGTCTGAGATCCGTTCACGGATATGTCGGCAAATCGAGTTGTGTGCAACACACAGGCTTTCTACATTGCACAATAATAATAATAACAATAATGACAAGAGAATTTATTTTGTGCCCCTCTCTCTCCATTTATGTATAAATCATTCGGCGTCTTTACGCCTAATTTCATTCACTAGTCAATGTTTACAAAGGTCACCTGTTATAGGACAACGCGGTTAGGCCACTTGGCGGTTAGGCCTACAGAAGGCCTGGCCTTGTAAATTCTCACAAGTGACATAAAATTTTATTGGAAGGTCTTCTTACAATAGCAAATCGAGATAATCAACAATAATCTGTGTCCAATATAGGCTATAGGCTCTATAGGTCTAATGAAAGAAATTGTAGGCCTACCTAACAGTGACTATATCATCCCATTAATGCAAGAAACTGAAATGAAAGCTTCAGAAAAAGTAGGCAAAGGGCCATCACCTTCGTTCATAGATTTGACCATCACCTGCATGGGCTGCATACAGCTAGACGACTAGATCATAACTCCTTGATCATAACTCCTTGATCATAACTCCTTGATCATAACTCCTTGAGCCTCCGTGGCCGAGGGGATTGGCGCTCTAGTGTTGCGTACACCTGATGACCCAGACCTGAGCCTCCCACCAATGCGGTCGCTGTGAGTTCAAGTCCATCTCATGGCGGCTTCACGTGGTCGCAACCTGCGGTTGGCCGTGGGATCCGCCTTGCTCCCGCCATAATGATGTCGTATAGGTGAAATATTCTTGAGTGCGGCGTGAAATACTAATGAAAAATATCAATAGAAGTCCTGGACGGAAAGCTACAGTTTGAAGGCTGAAAACATAGAACGGATGTAGCCTATCCAAAACGAGACTACATGAAGGTCTGGCGGGTCTCGATTGGAGATTAGAGTACCAAAGGGGGGGGGGGGATATTAGCAGCGTTCGGAATCTGTGGTGAATGACTATACTTTAAAAGACGGCGCAAAACACACATGTTTATTGACAGACGGTCTTTTATTGACTGGTAGGTCGTTGCTTTCTTTCCACAATGTTTAGACAAGAATCCGTGTGTATAATCAGTCATAAGTGTCCCGACCTTTGGTTTTTTTTAAGAAAGGAGAGCTGCAGTAACTAGGCTGACAGACGACCTGTTATTCTCATTTCATTCACCATATATATAGCAGAAAGATATACACATAGGCTTATGATAGTTTTTGACGGGAGTAAGGCTCCGAAGAAATTGTTATATCTCAGTATAAAGACAATGACAGCGAAGCATGGAGCAAACGATACAAGTTGAATAAGACTCATTTTCAAAAAATATAATGTGAAACGCAGGAATCAGAGTTGGCTAACAAATAGATGATCTGTCAATCGAGACTTAAACAGTGATGTAGAGTTGATTGATCTGAGGTACAAGCATAATTTGTTCCACTTTCGCGGGCACTTGATTTTTGATGTGTGGAGTGACGATGTGGAGCGATAAATTGGTTTATGAAGATTATTGTTCAGAGTTATAGTTGGATATATCAGATTGTCACGTCTAAAATGAACAGGGAGTTCTTCTGGATGACGAATATTTATTTATTTATTTGACTGATGTTTTACGCCGTATTCAAGAACATTTCACTTATACGACGACGGCCAACATTACGGTGCGTCGAAACCGGGCAGGAGGAAGGAGTCCGGAGGAAACCCACGACCTTCCGCAGGTTACTGGCAGACCTTCTGACGTACAGCCGGAGAGGAAGCCAGCAGGGGATGATGAATAAATTTATATGCTGGAACAATACAAGCAAATTGATTTAGTTTAAAAACATTCAAAATTTTCAGTTGCTTGAAGAAGGGATCAGTGTGTTCTACCCTGCCGGATAAATCAATAGCTCTTACGGCTCGTTTTTGGAGAGGAAATAGCAGTTGTAAGTGCGTTTAAAATGTATTGCCCCGTATTAAATTGGCATATGATAGATAAGGAAATATTATGGAATATTACAGTATTAAGAGAGACTTTTTATTAAAACTGTGTTTAATATGTTGAATAACATATCTTGATATTTCAAGATAGTTTGCTGCATATATGATTTATATGAGACACGCAAGAAAGTTTATCGTTAAAAATAATTCCCCAAAAATTGACATAGAAAGAGCTTGTATCATCAGCAAAGAGCACAAAATTCAGTAGGGCGGAAGAAGAAATTATATCATTAACATATATAAGAAAGAGTATAGGATATAGGCTAAAGCCATGTGGCACACCATACTTAATGGGAGAAGGTGCAGAAAGGCAGTTATTATAAAGAACCCACTGACTTCTATCAGACAAGGAGCTTGTAAACCAGGAAAGAAATCAATTTCGCACTCGATGGGAGTGTAATTTTTGTAAAAGAATATAGTGATCAACATTATCAAAACGCTTTCGATAGGTTCAAAAATGTAACAACACTGAACTGTTTATTTTCCTTAAAAGCGATCAGTTTATTGCAAAGGTAACATGCTGCTATACAAACTGGTCTGTAATTTTCAACTATATTACTTTCGCAAACCTTAAATTTGGGGTCAGTTCGAACTTTTTTCAGTGATAACGGAACTGTTCTCGATCTAAAAGAAATGTTTATGACATGGGCAAGAGGTTTACAAATGTAAGTGGCAACAAGTTTTAAGACTGACATGTCAATGCCAAGTAAGTCCAGCTCATGCTGGCTTCCTGTCCGGTCGTATTTGTGAAGGTCTGCAGGAAACCTGCGGGTAGTCGTGGGTTTCCACCGGGGACTGCCAGGTTTCCTCCCACCATAATGCTAACCGCCGTCGTATAAGAGAAATATTCTTGAGTACAGGGTAAAACACCAATCAAATAAATAAATAAATTAATAAATAAATGTCAGGCATGGACGGCTTGGATATTTGCTGTTGTTTTTTTTTGCAGCGGCTTACGTTTGTTTCCATTAAAAATTTTGTTCAGAATTTTCCCTGTACTTTTGATGGCTTTAATTTTGTCATTAAATTTGCGTTCCTAGTATGATTTCCGCGATAAAAATAACAATTTATTAAGCTTTTGACGGTAAGTTCTATATTTATTAGCGACATCAGGATCATTTAAATGGAGTTTCATTCAACACAGGTTATTTTTTTTCATAAACTGATTTTACAAGTCTATATCATGTTATCCATGGTTTGATGATGCGACGTCCCTGTGGTTGGTGTATATAGTCAGAGGAAAGGGTCTGTCATACATCTCATCGAAAGTTTCTTGGAATGCATCAAGTGCTTCCTCGGTGGATGTTTTAATTTAGATATGATCCCGGTTAGTGATAGATATTGTTTATTTGAATTTTTATACATATTAATTGGGCTCATTTTAAGAAATGGAATTGTTTGTTGTGGTGCTTTTAATTTTCCTTGTATTTTATGTATATGGAAGATGAGAAGACGATCAGTGATGTCGGTAAAAAGAATCCCTAATAAAAATCCTCATGAAAATTAGTAAATATTTTGTCTGTTAGTGTAGTGGTTCTATTAAACGTGCGAGTGGGTTTGGTAACACGTAGGGAGTAGTAATTGCATTTCCTCTGATGTAAAGAGCCCGGGCAAGCCCACGACCATCCGCAGGTTATTGCGGACCTTCCCACGTACGACGGGAGAGAAAGCCAGCGTGAGCTGGGTTTGAACTCACAGTGATCGCATAGGTGAAAGGCACCTGATTCAATATGCGCTGCACTACCAAGCTAACCCCTTCTGCCACGGAGGCCCCAACTAAATTAGTGTGCAGCTGAAATAAATAACCAATGAGTTCTGCTAGTCTTATTCATCAAATACCTTGGTGAAGAAAATTTCAAAAAATCCAACTGTAAACGGTTGTTTCAAACTTTTGTATGCATCTACAAGTGGTAAAATTCTTATTCTTAAAAAGTAAACGATAAAAGCCTATGGATATAACATTTATACTTAAAGGGGGCACAGTGTACAAGGAGGAGAGAGGGAAGTTCAAGGGGAGAAATTGTCCAGGAAACTGACGGGGGGGGGGGGGGAATTGTCCAGGTGAAAGTGTCCAGGACGGAAAATGTAGATATAAGCATGGTATGTACGGACTATACTATTTTGAACGCAGAAGCAGGGTGTCAACTCTATTTAGGTGATTGTTAGTTGGTTACTCATTAGTTCTGTACAATATGACTCTGTTCTGTAGCTGTTGTGATACAAAGTCATATTGTATAGGACTACAGCTATACTCATAGAGTAGGTCAAAGCCACCAAATTGTTGGGTTACATGTCTACTTGAGGTCTCCTATATTGGGAAAGATTTCCCAAGTTACAGAATAATTATCGTGTCTCCATTTAGGCTTGCATAAGCCTACAACGCATAACAAAAGATAAACAGACCACCATCATCGGTAAAATGAGTTTCTAGACTTTTAAGTACTTATCTAAAATTACTTATCATTATATAATATTCCCTCTCCAGTGAGACGTTCGTGGGAAGGTCTGCCATGCAGCAACCTGCGGATGGTCGTGCATGAGTTTCCCCCGGGCTGCCCCCCTCGTATAAGTGAAAAATTCTTAAGTACGGCGTGAAACACCATTTCAGTAAATAAATAAATATATATAGTTTTGAATTTTGCTAATTTTATCCAGGGCAGTACTAACCATATTATTCTAGCAGACATCGTGCACATTTCCATACATGCTGCAGTAGGTTCAACTCTGGCCGAATGGGATCGACTTTCTCTGGCAAACAACATTGCGCAGATAAGAGTGAAGCATACCGACAGAAATTTGTCACAGTGGACAATGATCGTGAATTCAAAAGAGTTATCTGCCTTAGTTATAAAGGCGCTAAAGTTACGGCTGGCTGGTTTTATATGGCCAATGACAAGACTCCATTCTTGGGTAATCAAAGGAAAGAAAATCGAACGGCAAAGAAATAGTGGAGGTGGAACTACAAACAGTTACAGAAAACAAAGAAGAAGGGCAATCACAAGTACCATGTATAGGATTTTTTAAAAAGTAGTGCATGGGACACAGATGGTGTATGGCGATGACATCACCAATGCATCCTAATACATTTTGGGGGTCTGGAAGCGAAGCCGACAGAGTAGCATTTCAGAGGTAGTCAAAATTATCACCGATTTATCGAAGTAATTCCAGTTTTAATGTGTACTGCCTTCGTAGCTGAGTTGGTTGGCGCACTAGCGCAGCACGATGACCCAGAAGCCTCCTACCAATGATGTCGCTGTGAGTTCAAGTCCAGCTCATACTGGCTTCCTCTTCCGCCATACGTGGGAAGGTCTGCCAGCCACCTGCGGATGATCGTGGGTTTCCCGGGGCTTTGCCCAGTTTCCTCCCACCATACTGCTGGCCGTCATTGTATAAGTGAAATATTCTTGGGTACGGCCTAAAACACCAATCAAATAAATAAATAAATACTTACCTGAGAAAAAAGCAAGACAAGAAATTTGTTTAAAATTTCTGTTTGAATGGTGTTTAAAGGGGATAACTTAAAGTGTTCATGGTTAAATCAAAGTAAACCGTTTGATTTCTGCTGCTGTTTTTTTTTCTTTCGGTTAAACATAGTCATTTTGATGATAGATTTAAAGTGTAACATGAACGCATTACATGAATAGAACAAAAAGTTGACATAAAACTGAGAAGATCAAACTAAAAGTGTTTTTTTTTTCATAGGTAAAATTTAGAAAATGAGTGTTTAAAATAAAATCCGATGGATTAAATTAAATGTATTACAGTTTAATAAGAAAATATCTTAAAAAGGAATGTTTATTATTTGAAAAATATTATACAGCATACTCAAGAATATTTTCACTTTTCATAAAATAATTGTGGGCCGAAACCGGACATAGTCCAGAGAAACCCACAGCCATCCGGAAGGTGCAGGCAAACTTTATTGCTTCTGACTGGAGAGGAATTAGGCCTACGTCGGCCAGAGGTGAACGTGAACTCACAGCATTCACACTGATGAGAGGCTCTTGGGTAATTCTGAAATATGAATAGATATCATGATTTAAAACTTGGATACTTTTAAAAGTAAATGCAAGATAGACTTTTACTATAAAATTAATATTTGGCCATTAAAACCTCCTGGAATTTCATATTGTTATCTCCCTATGCCTTACTATTATTACTTTTGGGGGGGGGGTGAAATACATAGATGCTGGGCCCATTATTATACTTGTTCATAAATAGCCTAATCCACCTATGGTCCCCAAATGATCTTCTTCAGTCTCAACAGACTGTATACTTCTGACAGCTGCCAATCAACAATCTCACTCTTTTATGCCACACACTTTTATAAGGGGTTATTATTCCAAGCGGCGGTTTTATGAAAATAAATTCACAAATTATTTGTCAATGCTTAATTCATTGAAATTGTCAGATACCTACATGATACAGACGAATTTTCAAGCTGTATCACCCATTTCCAACATTGCATCCCCGTTTTGAACTTTGGCAGTTTACCTACCTTTCCAGATGCATATACATGTTTACTATACTGAAAATACAAAACTTAATACATAGTCAGTAACTTTTCTTGGTGAAACCATCTAAGTTTTGATCTGTTTCGCCCAGTTTTGAAAAAAAATATCTTTTTTGTTCTGGTGTAGATTTGACCCAGCTATTCTGTCAGCTCAAAGAAGTGTGCCTTACTTTCACAATTTAATGCTTTTAGAACCCTTGTTTCCAGATGCAATAGTTTATGCAAAGCCAGTGTTGAAGTCAGCTCAAACATTCCCAAATGTACAATTCACTTAAGCGTCCGAATCCAAGATATAACCACATGAAAGAGAGTTCTAAAACAAACCTTCCATTTTAAGACCATCGTACACTTTATAAACCTTGCAACTGCACTACGCAATAACCAGACCCCTTTCAAACCGATCAGGTTGTAATTTACCATCGAAAACTGGCCACTGTATAACCCAGTCATTGCGCTTATTCACACAGCACAAGAACAAAAGGACCAACACACGGTGTAATTTCTTCGTAAATTTCTAATTACATGTTGATTACTCATGGTATTATCTGACGATCCATTGCTAAACAAAATAACAACCAGTCTGTTCAAGAACTAAATTTACTTAGGAAACCGAATCCCTGCTCCGGATTTCCCGTGCGTGAATGCAACCGTCCGAAAACGTTATCGTTCCCGAATTCGTTTCCTGCTCCGGAATGATTTCTGTGTATAAAGTGAACTTAGCTTTAATCCAACTTGTTTTAGACGGGCAATGCATATATTTCTCATTATCAACGAGACAGCTGTAAATACGTTTATTTTCAAGAGACGCTGATTGTCAAATGTAGATGACTTCTTTTAAACTTAACTGCAACGGTAAGACAACTAAACAGCCCCCAAATAATGTTGGGCCTGCTATAAACGCCGCTCCCCCCCAAAAAAGCCTTCCACTGACAATAATGAAATGGTCGACGATGCATATGGGGCCATTTGCACGGTCTAATGTTCAGTGAAGACCGACTTGTCTTGCACCAGTATAGTGGGCATATGCCTACGTCGCATGCATGCATGTGTATCGGAGCGTACGTTCGTAATTAACTAGCCAAAGATTGTTTACCCCCGAGCATTCCGGTTCACTCTAACCAAAATAGCCGCTACCGTAGATGTACATGTACACACAAGTGGAGAATTGTTGAGTATGACGTAAAATGACAATTATTTGAATAAATACTTAAAGAAATACATTCATCAGTAAGTAATAGTAATCTTCTTGACTAATTTGTAGTTTTTGCCACGATGACATCAGCTCTGTGTTTTGTTTTGTTTTTTCTTTTTTTTTTTAGCTAGTGATGTACTTCATGCGAAGATCGGTGTCAAGAAAGCTGGGAAAAGTATAAATATGATTTGCGCCAAACAGTCCCTAACTAAAGACCAAATACACATGTATCATAGCTCTGCCAAACAAAATTATAAGCATAACGCCACCAATATCTCGTAGAACCACTTATCTTGTAGAACCATTTTTATATCAACACCTTGATTAGCATTTCTCACTTAGAAAGAGAATATATTATTTTCATAAAACAACGCACTATTATTACCCGCCTGTACTACGCCAGGAAAAACTTTTTGCCTTGTTCAACAGTTTATCATTTTATTCAGCAAAAACAGATCGACTCTACGATGTTCAGATCCTGGGCAGACACGGAACACATGTTGTTCGTGGTGACTACTAAAACTGTAACAAATACCAAATACGCTGAATACACTGTAAACTATGAAAGCGGCAGGCGACTTGGACACAACAGACTCAATGGAACAAGCTACCGCTTCCATGTCGTTCCTTACTGAAATCACGGGTCAAATCGTTGAACCAAAAACAACCTAGATAACGCCAGTTTCCAAAGGAATATGTATATGGAATATATGTATATCATGCATGAAGTGTGAAATAAAGCATGACATGTAAGATGGAAGCAGTCAAACATCAGTTTCCAGTGAAGGATGTAAGATAGTCGATATTCTTTAAACATGACATCAAAAGAATTAATTGAAACTCGTTAACTGACACATTTTCTGCGGCGGGGAAAAAAATCCCATAAACACAGTCTAAATAAAAATGGGAAAGGGGATGGGGTGTAAACGCAGGGAATTAGTGTAACACATGTCTGAGTTTCTAAAGAATCCGCTGACTTTGAAAACCTGTAAGGGTTTGGGATCGTAAAAGGGTGCAGACAAACCGATTTACAAAACTACACTGCATGAGGTATTGTGACGTGTACTCCAACAATGAAATGTCTCTTAACCGACTGAGATCAGTTTATTACTGTATGGTGGGCTTACCGCGGCTAAATCCGCCATACATAGAAACAACGGTTACTGTCCTTTGTCAGACACTTCACAAACTTCCTGGCTTTAGGCCGCAGGCGATCCGTTAGGAGGTGGAATCCAAAACCATGTCAGTCATTGGTTACATTGTAATCATCCCAATAAGAGCGGAGTCTTGTGAGCCCTGCTGAGTACCCGTGCTTCTCTCTGTTCCTCTGCCCCCAGTAATTTATTTATCTGATTGTTGTTTTACACGGTATTCAAGAATATTTCACTTATACGGCAGCGGCCAGCATACATGATGGGAGGATACCGGGCATGACCTAGATTTGAACTCACAGCGACCGCATTGCATGGTGGGAGGGTTCTGGGTCATTACGCTGCGCGAGCGTGCTAACCAACTCCATTAATTAAGAGACGGTATATATAGCTACATCTTAAGTTTATATAGCGACATATAATCCTGTAGGACAAAAGCCTTTTGCAATAGGCAACAGCGATGTGTTCCACTGTTTCTCACCAACACTTAACTCCCCGTTCAGGACGACGAAGCCGTGAAGCTCTACGAGACAACATAACGTTTTCATGATAACGCTAAGGGGGCTTCGTGGCGGGTCAAGGGATATGGGGATAAAGCAACCAGTGGAGTGCTCATGGCTATCGTTACTTCGCACACACAGCGACAGATTGCACAGCTATATGTATATATGTAGATTATCTTCTGCAAAGGTGCTTCCATTTTCTGGCGTAGTTCAGAGTACTCTTACAAATGTTAAATTCAATTCCGGAGTTATTCAAATATTGCCTGTATCTATAGATAGAGAACATCAGCTTTAGTGGTAAATATAAACTTTCAGAAACTGGTTTTTGACAAGTCTTCTGGCCAACGAGGAAGTGAATGACGCACGCACTGATGTAGGGCCTGACCTACCTCTAATAAAAGGGCATGGGCGCATGCATGCGCAACTACATAAGTATACATAATGAGAGGGGATTTTTCGCAAAGCTATATACCCGTGAATACATGCCGTGAGTGGTTGGGGTGTGTGGGTTAGTGCTTTCACGACGCCTATGAAAGCGAAGCGGTACAGTGGTGTGAGCCCGGCAGATAAGCCTGACACACGGTGAGAAGTTCGGAATTATTGGTGGATTGACTGACGGTGAGTCAGTAATTTACAGTTTCACGCGACTTTAAACTTTGTTCATACATAGTGAAGACTGTCGATAGACCTATAAAGCAAATGACGGGGGGCGGGGGTATAAGTTGTGGAATGTGAACTATAGCGAATGGCAGACAGGTTTTTATTTACTTCAGACGATATGATCCCGCTTAACGTTATGTAGTGGAAACATCACCTAACCTGTAAGTAATTCAATATGACACCCACTGGGTAAAATTTACGAAACGTTTGTAAACGGAAGTAGGCCTAATATCTCCAATTCCACGAAATATCCATATCTAGGTCATAAATATCAGGCCTATCCGGTAATTACGTCTGACAGTGAGGTATTCCGGTTTATATGATGTCGTTGATGAAATGTGTATCTCAGTCATGTTTTGATTGGAAAGGCCTATCGGTGAGAAATCCGGAACACTGATCCCAGCCCGACAAAACTACTCGTCTTCTCCACTCCACCACCAGCGTTACCTGACCATCAGGGAGCGCTAATCCAAGATCTTCGTGCCCATCAATCGTTAATTTTGTTTACATGAGACTTACAGAACACTAATCCCAACCCGCCATAACTACCATCCACCATGACCTCGACGTCATAGGACACTGATCTTAGATTCCCCATATCTACCAACTGTCCACCATTACTTTGACATCACGGATCACTAATCTCAGGACTTCATATCTACCAACTGCCAGCCCCCTCTATTTTGGCACCACGGTCACAAATCTCAGGGCTTCATATTTACGAACTGTCCCTCCAAACTCTGACGCCACGGAGCACTAATCTCAGGGCTTCATATTTACCAACTGTCCCCTCTTACTTTGGCACCACGGAGCACTAATCTCAGGTCTTCGTATCTACGAACTGTCCCCATTACTGCAACACCACGGAGCACAAATCTCAGAACTTCATATTTAGCAACTGTCTCTTACTTTTACACCACGGAGCGCTGATCTCAGGTCTTCGTATAAACTCATCGTCCATCCATTCATGAGTCAGTGCGAGGCACGAATTACCGATCTTTACATCTTTACATCTCACTCATTGTCTGACGAATTTTTTATAACTGACATACAAAAATATGAAATTTGTTTAATTTTAACTTTAGTTCCTTTAACCCCTCTTCGGCGACATGAGGCGGAACTATTTTCGTATGAGGCGAAAGGTGCTTAAATGTTCATCTATAGCTAATTGTTCGGCTACAGTCTCAGAGGGTAGTTTCAAGCCGCCAACAATGCGCCATTTTACTTATTTAACATCATTTCCGTCCGCCTAACTTGCTTCACATCATATAGCGAGGTTATATAGAAGTGAAGTATGTATGTCCTGGCCTCTACGAAGATACAGGAGAAGGAGGTTTTAAATATGGACGTGTTTTGTTATAAAAGAATTTTTTCAAATTTCTTTTCTTTCAAAAATTCAATTAACACGTTTGTTTTTGGAGTGTGAAGGTTATAAAATGACCTTTTAATCGAATATGCTTTGGTATTTCGTGTATTATTTGAGGCATGGATCAACAAAAGACTATGTAGACTGTAGCTTCGGTCATATCCATCTTTATATGAAGTCTCACAAAGGTCGGTTACTGGATTGGCCGTATGAGATCAAAGTCTTAACTTAATAAGAAATAACACAATACTGACATTATTTTTACCATTTTTACGGATATTTAATAAAGATCATTTGGAATGTGATTAATGCACCTATATAATTGTTTATTCTAGTATGTTTTATACATAAAATTTTGTACCTTACTTTACCTTTATGAGTACAGACCTACCAAGAATACGTGACGATAGTCAGCTTGGTATACTTCCTAGTCGTGCCCTTGGGCTTCCTAATGTCACAGCATGTATTTTTACAATTATAAAATTGGCTAGAGTAATCCTTTTAGAAAGTTTCTTCACATATGAAAGTCATCGTGTAGGTTAGTGCACTATAGCCTCTTTAAATTTATTTATTGATTTGATTGGTGTTTTACGCCGTACTCAAGAATAATCCTATTTGAAGAGTGATTTCATTGTGGCATCTATCTAAATACGACAGTACATGTTTGCTGCATGTTGAGTGAGGATAGGGAATTCTTAGTAGAACTGTTCATATTCTTTTGCAGGTGAGGAAAATGAAGACATTGCTGAATACTCTGACGTCGTGTTCGGAATCTGATGCCTTAGGTCTATGCAGCCTGCTGAAAAACTCATAAAGACGTAACTGAAAGTTCTCATCTCACTAAGAGTTTCCAGGCATTTTAGCTGAATACCTTACCAAAAATCTGAAGGCAGCCTATATGACGTCAAGACCTTGTCCAGTTCGGAGAAGTGAACTTGTATCGCGAATAAACTGCAAACTCGATGCATTTAAAACTCATGGATGATAAACAGGAAGTTGACCAAAAAAGCTTGATATTGTGCAGTAAATGACTATTTTATGATCCGCTTTTTAAAGTTGAATGTATAAGAAACTAGTGTATGATAGGGTCCGGTACCCAGTTTGACTCGAAACCTGTATTAGCTGCGTGAGAATGGCGAACTTTTTTCTACCAGTACTACTCAGGCATTTGTCGCACACGACAAGGAAAAAGAGAATCTGTGCCTTTGTGGCTGTTCTGATGCTAATTTTTGTATGTAATTCACGGCACACTTCGGCTGTAAACATCGCGCGGAGGAAAGTGGTACAGGTTATACCAGAAGGAAATTGTACAACTTACTCTGACAAATGGAACGATACCTTTACCAATGTCACCTGTAATTTCACCTGTCCGTCCGGCATTGCTACCCCACCTCAACCCATCGCTCTCACAAAAAAAAACGCCTGTGCCCAGATGTCGGACCCTCGGTTTTCTGACTCGCCCACTAACCAGCCGACAGTTACCTATACCTTTTCCAACGTCTCCTCGGAAAGCACAGTCTCCTACAACCTAAGTGGCATTGAGTCATTGACACTGGCTTTCTGGGTAAAAGTCAGTGCAGATCTGGAGTGCAATCCCTCTGCACAACCTTGGTGAGTGTGGCAGGTTACACAGCTACATTACACAGGCCTCGCATAAAAAGCATGAAAGGGTATATTGATATTATGGTATTAGGTAAAGGGAAATTAATAGGATGAAATGACATACTTTTGACCAAAATAGTTAATGGAATGAAAAGTAAAAAACTTTATAAGCAATTAAATACGTGGCAATATGAATAATACGTGCAGTTTCTACACACATCACATGTTATTAAGAATGAAGGGCAAACTTACTGGACGGTAGCTATAATATTCACATTCTACGATCCAACAAAAGGCACGATACTCTGATGGTAAAGAATAGTTATGACACACAGCTCAAACACGTTCTGTGCTGTGAACTGTAACACGTTCCTCTTTACTGTTCAGAGTATGTCCCTTAATGCTGAGAACTTCGATAAAGCATTCACATGTACATAATGGTGTGTTTAGGTTACCATGACTACTCGGTACCGTGCTTCCCGTCCTGTACAGCTTATTTCGTCTACATGCAATCTTATATGTTCTTCTATATGTTTATAAGTTTTGAAGCCACACGTTTTGCCTGTTAGATATACCCATAACGTGTGCAGGACTGCTTCCCTGGAGTACGACATCTAAGTCTTTTGGTTACACTTTAAATATGTGACCTTGCACCTAAAAAGCGATTACTTCCAAAACCAACCAACATTTCTAGAACCAAAACTATATACACCCGTGGCCTTTTTGTGCGAGTCGGAAATGCTGAACCTTTTGATTTTCAAATAAAAAAGATATGCAGTATAAATTTGTTTCTCCTCTGATTATCAGGAAGAAAAGTTGGGTGATAATGTCACAGTTTTGGCTTTAAAAACCAGTGACCACACCTTTATATTCTGGGATTACCAGCTACAAGTATGTACTGACACTGATGTGGAAAGGTTAACGTTTCCCTTCTCTGTGTAACCTGTCTAAACCCTTCTTCTGTGGACCTTTTCCCAAATCCTTCCTCTCTCTGTACCCTTTCTAAGCCCTTCCTCTGTGGAACGTGTCCAAACCCTTCCTCAGTGTAACCTGTCCAAACCCTTCCTCACTGGAATCTGTCCAAATCCTTCCTCTGTGGAAAGCATCCAAAACCCTTCCTCAATATAACTTATCCAACCCTTCCTCCGTGGAATCTGTCCAAACCATTCCTCAATGTAACCTTTCCAAACCGTTCATCTGTGGAACGTCTACAAACCCTTCCACTGTGTAACCAATGCAAACACTTCCTCAGTGGAATATGTCCAAAGCCTTCAGCTATAGAGCCTCTCCAAACCCTTCCTCTGTGAAATTTGTTTAAACCCTTCCTCAGTGTGACCTGTTCAAACCCTTCGTCTGTGGAACGTCTACAAACCCTTCCTCCGTGGAACCTGTCTAAAAAACTCTTATTCTGTGAAGATTGGCCTTTTTAAACCCCTTAATCTGTAGAATCTCTTCACAGCCTACCTCTGTGGAACCTGTCCAAAAATTCTTTAATGACACTTGTCCAAATCCTTCCGCTGTGGAACCTGTCGAAACTTTTTCTCTGTGTAACTTGTTCAGATCCTTGGAAATTCTTGTTAGTCAGTCGAACTTGTCAAAGTATTTCAGAAATTCTTGTGTGGTATACTTTGCTCTCGCATCCCTGTGAACACCTTTCCTCTGTGCACCTTGACCACACATTTGTAGAACCTGTCCAAATCCTTCCTGTCCAAATCCTCCTCTGTGTAACCTGTTCAAACCCTGCCTCTGTGATCACCAAATCTGTTTTATTGATTTTTTTCATAGTTCGGTGTTCTGGATACCAGACCGGAAAAATATAACAACAGATATTCTCAAGGTTCAGGCAAGTCCCAGCAAACTGAAAATCCAAATCCAGGGCGGATCAATTGACTTTGGCCCGGATTTAACCAAGTGGCAGCACATCACGATTCTGGTATGTTATCGGTACATGCTAGCTGTATAGCAATGGTGGCTCATTGTGCCCGTCCATTTGCGAAAGTCTGATTCAGTGACGGTACACAGACCTATAGGACTGAAAGGTCATTGAGAATATGAATGTAAGCGACATTAGCGTGAGGAAAATCAATTTTAATGTCATCAGTGGTAATGTGGTCAATGGTAATCATATCACTTTGAGTGGTATAAATGCTAGTGATATGGAAGTTTGCGGGAATATCCATTTTGTGGAAGGGATGATATCAATGTTAGTGAAACGGATATTAGTGGTATTAGTGTTAGTAATATCAATATCACTGGCATCAGTGTTAGTATCAACGTTAAGTAGTAATATCAATGTAAGTGTCAGTATACCAGTGTTAGCTCTGTCAGTCTTGGTGGTATCAAAGTTGGTGGTGTCAATGCTATTTAGTAGTATCAATGCAACTTGCAAGACCTGTCTACGACTGCTCTTACGATCTTGAGTCGAGGGTCAAATGTCATGAACATGACCAAGGATTTCAATATTTTTCACCAGCATGCGGCTGGGTAGTAACCTCACCGTAAGCGCGGTGTGACTCAGCCTTTCGTGATGTCATTGTTTAATTATTGTATCAGTGTCAGTGGTATGATTATTAATTAGTGGCATCGGTGGTAATTAGTGGTATTACTGTTAATTAGCAGTATTGGTGCAAATAGCATGAATGCTAATTATAGTACTTTTAAACAATTTATACAATGACTTGTAAAGACGCACCGAGGGAACGAGGCAGAACTTAGTGTCTACGGTACTTGCTATAGGGCAAGCCAGCGTGGGTTCTATCCCGGCCTAGGGCGGGGAGTTTTTGAATTCCCCGGATGTAATTGGTCGTAGGCACTTGATGACTACGTCCGCCAGTGTGACGTACAGTAGTGACTTCCAAATGTCAGTGGTATGACACGGTAGACCCTTTTTCTTCCAAAGGTAAAATCACGACCATGTAAGTGAGAAATTCATGAGTGCGACGTTAAACAGCACTCAGATGAATGAAACAATGAAATCAAATTAAAGACACATTCACCAGGACATAACCTGATACTGTTTCAGGTAATCAAATGATTTCAAAGATGACCACAAGTGACCCACTGGAGTAAATGCCGCATTTTTATAACTTTTCTACTGTGGCCAGTGCATGCAAAAAGTCAGGTCTGCTGAGGCCTCTACTCAGTCGGTCATCTAAAATATATATATAAAATATATGCATATAAGTCTGAAATAAAGCAGACTTTATTTCAGACTTATATGCATATATTTTACAATTTTGCGTTAGGTGTGCTTTTATCTTAAGTATCCAACGTTTGCTCACGTGAGCTTTCATTCCATGTGCCCAAAGCTGCTTCAGGTGGGGCTTTCATCTCAGATTTCCAAATTTGCTTCATATGTCATTATATCCCCAAAATCCCATGTTTGGATCGTTGTGAATCCACGTTTGATGTCCAGAATTTGCTTCATTTGTGAATTCATCGAAATTGTCCAATTTTATGTTGGTGTCTGCTCTCATCTCAGGTGTCCAAGGATCTGTTGGTAGCAGTTCTAAACAGAGAGTTGGAGGAAGCGATGGCTCTGAGTGTGGGACCAAATTTTTCCACAATTGTAGAAGCCATTTGGGGAGTGAAAAATGGTGAGCAGCAGATCTGCTAACTACCTATTATTATAGTACATTGTTGTATAACTACGAACTATTCTGAGGGTTCGCAAGCCGGTTCCGCCCTAAGTTCGCCAGCACTTTAGCAGTGAGGATACGTGCTCATGTATTTATACCCAAGGGACGCGTCTGTAATCTATCTATTAAATAAATATTGGTGATGCCTATGACGCAATGCTTGAATCATAATTAATGACCGATTGACAATATCATGTATAGCTCTGGCGTGACAAACTGTCTACCGTATGTGGTTCAAAAATGTGCTCAAGTACGTTTTGCATTACAGGCGCAAAGATCTATAACGGTGCATTTGCAGTGGCTGGCATTAACCTGTATCGAAGAGCTGTGGATGGAAGGTATAGTTTAATCCCACCCTACATGTCACACGTCGCCGGTGCTGATCACGATTCTATAGAGAGTTTGGTGTAATTATTGTTATACAACAGATTATGTTACAAGGCCGGCCTCCGTCCACGTGGGTGAGGCCTTTCTATAGGTTTGTGCGCTGTAAATTGGAATAACCCAGTGAACTCCCAGTTAACCTAGCATGAAGATGTCAGGCGTTTGTGTAAGAGAACGGCAGTGGCCTTATTTCTTTCATACCACCCGCCTACATGTAATCGAGTTATCTCTGTTTAAACTCCACCTCTTTCCTTTTCCTCACGTTTTTTCGTTATAGACATTGACTCCGGAAAACGTGTGACTACCATGTTTGTATGACACATCCACATTACAGTTCCTCATCAATCTCGTATATGTTATATTTTGTTGGTTTTATTTTAGGAGATAAAGTTACCAGTGGTTTACACTGACTTTGTGTCAGAAGAAAGACATTATCTGGAATTTAATCTTTCAGAGAAATTAAAAAACTCCAGGGCATTGATGATATTCCGCGGGTGGACCCACAGTGTAGGTGTGGAATCCCCACCCTGATTGAGTCTGGCCCGTTAAGCTGTAAGGGCGTGAAAACCGGAAAGTCAGTAGAAACCGTCAGGAGAATCAACAGTCAGGCTCATTACATCGAGTACGTTAATGACGGTGATGTGGAAACAGTGTGGATATCAGACCCCAGAAACACCTCCAACATCACCATCGACCTGGGGGGCAAAAATCAGGTGGGTCAGCAAAGAATTAGAACTATAGCGGACTTCAAGTCAAGCTCTACTGTACTGATTTGTGGGTAACTAGATCTAAATTCAAACCCAGAAGCCACTCCATATAATGACATGTCGCAAACTAGATCTGAAGTAGTTCCAGTCTCAGTAAAATCACATGAAGAGGCCGCTCTCTAAATTGATTTGTCGTCAACTAGATCTGAAGTAGTACCAGTCTCAGTAAAATCAGACGAAAGAGCCTCAGTAAAATCAGATGAAGAAGCCGCTCCCTATAATGACTCCCTAACTAGATCTAAGGAAGTTCCAGTCTCACTAAAATTAGATGAAGAAGCCATACCGTAGGATGACTTGTCGCTAACTAGATCTGAAGTAGTGGCAGTCTCACCAAAATCTGGTGAAGAAGCCGCTCTCTATGCTGACATGTCGCTATTCATATCTGAAGTAGTACCAGTCTCTCTAAAATTAGATGAAGAAGCCATACCATATGATGACTAGATTTGAAGTTCTACCTTCCCATTACTTCTAGGTATAGCCTGAGTAAGACTGACAGCGGAAGCAGATATTTTTTCAGGTCTCCAGTGTAGTCTGCAGGAAACCAGTAGAGGCACATGATCTGCGCATGGCTTTCGCAAAACTGAAAAGGAACAAGGAAATCAAATACGTCAAAATACATAAATTTCCATTTTCCACTTTAAACTACTTTTTGGTCGAGAACAAAACGAGACAATCGTTTTACACATTTTTTAACCTCGCAATTGCCTGATAGATACTTGGAATGTATAGTTTGAAGTAATGTGGATTCCTGATGCCATTACCACCTCGGGTTTGTCAGATAGCTAATGAGGCGCCGTGGATTTCTTACGCATTGCCACCTTGGAGTTGCCAGCTGGCTGGTGACGTCCTCACCCCATTGACGCCAGGTGTCTGGTGAGGTGCGATGGGTTCCTGACGCAATTACCACCTCAGGTTAGTCAGGTTGCTGGAGAGGTGCCGTGGATTTCTTACGCCATTTACACTTCAGGGATGTCAAGTAACTGATGAGGCGGCGTGGATTTCTTAAGTAAACCTCAGGGTTGCCATGTAGCTGATGAGGTGCGGTGGATTCCTGACGCCATTACCGCCTCAGGTTTGTCAGATAGCCGATGAGGTGCCGTGGATTTCTTATGCCATTGCCGCCTCAGGGCGCCAAGGTAGCTGATGAGGTTCCGTGGATTCCTGACGCCATTATCAACTCAGGTTTGTCCGGTAGCTGGTGATTCGTGGTGGGTTCATCACACCATTTCCACCTCAGGTTTGGCAGGTAGCTGGTGAGCTCTGCGAGCACTTTTCTCTCTAAGGTTGCCAGGTAGCTGATGAGGTCATCGCGACATTTCCACTTTCGTGTCGCCGGGTAGCTGGTGAACTCACGCCATTTTCACCTCAGGTTTGTCAGATATCAGATTAGGCGCCATGGATTCCTGATGTTATTGCCACCTTAGGGTTGTCAGATAGCTGTTGAGCTCCTCACGCCATTTCCACCATAGGGCTGCCAGGTAGCTGTTTGCTAGGTAGTCGGTAAACTCCTCGCGCCATTCCACCTCACATTTATCAGGTAGCTGGTGAGCTCCTCACGCCATTTCCACCTTAGGTTTTTCAGGTAGCTGGTGAGCTCTTCACACCATTTCCACGTTAGGTTTTTCAGGTAGCTGGTGAGCTCTTCACACCATTTCCACCTTAGGTTTTTCAGGTAGCTGGTGAGCTCTTCACACCATTTCCACCTTAGGTTATTCAGGTAGCTGGTGAGCTCCTCACGCCATTTCCACCTTAGGGTTGTAAGGTAGCCGGTGACCTCTTCAGAGCATTTCCACCTCACGTTTGTCAGGTAGCCTGTGGGCTTCCCTCCTTAGGGTTGCTAAGTAGCTGGTGAGCTCCTCACGCCGTTTCCACTCGAGAGTTTATAGGTAGACTGTGAGCTCCACACGCCATTAGGGTTAATAAGTAGCCAGTGAGCTAATCAATTCATTTCGATCTCAGGCTTGTCATGTGGCTGGTGAGCTCCTCACGCCATTTCCACCTCAGGTTTGTCAGGTAGCTGGTGATCGCCTCGCACTATTTCCAGCTTAAGATTGCCAGCTAGCTCCTCAGGCCACTTCCACCCCCGATTTTGTCAGATATCGGATGAGGCGCCATGGATTCCTGACGCCATTGCCACCTTAGGGTGGCAGGTAGCCGGTGAGCTCCTCGCGCAATTTCTGCCTCAGGTTTGCTGGGTAACTGTGAGGTAACTGGTGAGCTCCACACGCCATTTCCACATTATGGTTGCTTGGTAGCCTATGAGCCCCAGATGCCATTTCCACCTCCGATTTTGTCAGATATCGGATGAGGCGCCATGGATACCTGACGCCATTGCCACCTTAGGGTGAGCAGGCAGCTGTTGAGGTTCTCATGCCCTTTCCACCTCAGGGTTGCTAGGTAGCTGGTGAGCTCCTCACTCCACTTCCACCTCAGAATTGTCAGGTAGCTGGTCAGCTCCTCACGACATTTCCACCTTAGGGTTGCTAAGTAGTCGGTCAGTTGTTCACACCATTTAAACTTAAAGTTTGTGAGGTAGCTGGTGAGATTTTCTAGCCATTTCCACCTCAGGTTTGTCAGGTATCTGGTGAACTCTTCATGCCATTTCCACCTTAAGGAAGCTAGTTAGTCGATGATCTCGTCACGTCATTTCCATCTCAGGTTTGTGAGGTAGCTGGTGAGCTCCCTTACGCTATTTCCACCTTAGGGTTGGTAGGTAGTCGGTAAACTGCTCACGCCATTTTCACCTCAGGTTTATCCGATATCTGATAAGGCGCCATGGATTCTTGACGTTATTGCCACCTTAGGGTTGTCGGGAAGCTGGTGAGCTCCTCAATCCATTTCTACATCAGGTTTGCTAGGTAGTCGGTAAACTCCTCACGCCATTTCCACCTCAGGTTTGTGAGTTAACTGGTGAACTCTCATTCCATTTGCACCTGAGGTTTGCTAGGTAGCTGGTGAGCTCCTCACGCCACTTCCACCTGAGGTTTGTTAGGTAGCTGGTGAGCTCCTCACGCCATTTCCACCTCAGATTTGTCAGGTAACTGGTGAGCTCCTCACGTCATTTCCACCTCAGATTTGTCAGGTAGCTGGTGAGTTCCTCACGCCATTTCCACCTCAGATTTATCAGGTAGCTGGTGAGCTCCTCACGCCATTTCCACCTCGGGGTTGATAAAGTGGAAAATCCTGACTGCCGTCGTCTAACTGAAGAAGGTTCAATTAGTAGGGCGAAATATATCAAACACACAAGCTGTGAATATCTGTGTATATTTTCAATTTTTACTAATAGGCTTTTATTTGTCACTAACGAAATGGAAGTGGTTCTATAGGCCCCTGTATCTTTCCATTGTAATTCAGATGAAACGTTTTCTGCTTATTTCTGATTGCAGATTTTTAACATGACAATAACGTTTGGCACTGCCCGTCCCCAAACAGTTGGGGTAGAGAGAGTCTTTGGCAACACAACCATGTACGACTCTCGCGAGAGCGGGTAAGTGATGCAGAATGCAAACTATAACTCAACATAACGAAAATGTTGATGTTCCAATTAAATCTCGGTTAATATCTGAAATTGTCAAATGGTATTAGATAATAATTTGTGATCGAACCATGGCACTTTTCACTCTGCTTCCTAGTGAAGTGAATTGTCCAGTGTGTTGGCAGGAGAAGTCTTCGTGTAGATGTTACTTTTGAATTATCTGGGAATGTTGGACCGACACTAGTCGTGTTTTCTGAGGACTGTTTTAATATGGAATCATAACGTGAGGCTATCTGACGTGCTCGCCTCTGGCGATGCAATGGACCCTGACGGCACGAAGTTATAATACCCCTATTATATCCCTGTTACAGAACAGAGCCGGAGATAGTGTTCTCCTGGGACGTAGACCTGAACACCACAAACCGATCCCTGTACGAGAAAACACTAGCGACCAACGTTACATTAGTGCTTCAGGGACACGCCGACGACAGAAACTATCACTCTGTAGCTGAAATCATCATCTCCGGACGGTATGTTGTCAATCTGTGGTAGAAATCACCATCTCCGGATGGTAGGTTGTCACTCTTTAGCAGAAGTCACCATCTCCGAATGGTAGGTTGTCACCCTTTAGCAGAAATCACCATCTCCTTCTTACCAATGGGTACCACGGTACCATTACGTAGGTACTGTACCACCAGGTGGTCACAGCCAGTTGGCCACAGAACCACACTGCTATCAGTTCACCACAATACGGTGGTTACAGTGGCAATCAGGTCGCCATAATACCGTTAGGTTGCCACAGTAGTGGCAAAGTGGCGACCTGGTCAACAGGATGCCATTATTTATATATATGTAGTTGATTGGTTTTTTACGCCGTACTCCAAAATATTTCACTTATACGACGGCAGCCAGCAATCAGGTGAGAGAAAACCGGGAAGTGCCCGAGGGAAACCCACGACAACCCACAGGTTGCTAGCACAGTATTCCACGTGTCTCTGAACAGGAAACTATATAGCATCTAGACTTGAACTCACAGCGACCGTGTTTGTGAGAAGCTCCTGAGATGCTGGTGAGAAGCTAAACAGCAATAGATCGCCACGTTACCGCCTATTGGTGCTTAAAGTGGCGGTATGTTCCCATGGTATCAGTGGTTTGTCACAGAGCCAATAGGTTGCCACAGTACCATTAGCTTGTTTAAGTGGCATTTAGAAGTTGGGATGGAAGTACACTACAACATGTCTTTCTTATGGATATACAGCTTCTTGGTTTGTTATCACGACGTTTCGATGTAGATACTAACATCGTTATCAAGTAATCGTTATCAATCACTTGATAACGATGTTATAAGACATACCATTTGGTCGCCACAATTCCAGTAGACCTAACTCTCTCTGGAGAACAAGTTGAAAAATTGACACGGTAGCCTAAAGTATTTTTTACGCAGATCAGATATTTTTATAACCACTTTCTTTCAGTCGTGCGTGTTACGGCACCCAAGATAATGGAGACAGTTGTACTTGCGAAGCCTCCAGAAATACATCAGAATACCGTCAGAATTGTGAGGTAGGGTTCTTCCATAACGGGTCGCTGGTGTGTTCTAGTTGTAATTGTAACAGTAGTTTTTCTGAAGGAGTCTGTAATCAGGTGAGGATCAGCACACGCACACATCACCTCACGTCATCTCTACATTGTCTGAGATTATCACCAGAACCTTAGTGAATCACTTCAAAAGTAAGCCCAATTCTAGCGTCATTTCTCTTGTTTCAGGCTATATATCACACACACTGTTTAAAAAGTGCGATAAAAAGTCTTTATCACACTGACTGTGGTATTTCTACCAGAATTTATCGCTACAATCCATTGAGGTAAAAGCACTCATAATATTGACGAGATTGTTTCAAGTGCATGTCGGGATACTGGTATTTTCCGGATTGTAGAGAATGCCCGAAGTGCATTGTTTTAGGGACACTGCCCCCTATCAACACATGTGACTCCATATCAGGACGATGTGCCTGTGTAGGGGGAGTAATGGAAAATGACGACTGTGTCAGTATCATTTGATTTCATTGTCTACCACTGCAGGAATATACTCGCCATGGGTGTTTGAAACTGTAATTTTCATATTTTACACTTCTTATTTACAAATATTAACATGATCTCCGTCGATATGGAATATTTTTTATTTTATTTATTTTTTTCTTGATGTTTTACATTACATTTAAGAATGTTTGAATCGCACAGTAATTAATTAACTGACGGCGAAGGAAACCTGCATGGCATAGCCGGTGGGACATCGCCACATGTGATTTATGTAGCGAATCTTGTGCACTAGGCCCTGTTACCACAACCACGAAACCTTTAATATCTCGAAAACAGCTGACATGATCAAAGACGTCAGCACTGATTTTCCTCCTCTGCATATACAGGCTGCTATTATCAAGGGAATTGTGCCGACGTTTGGCCCCGTGGCAGGAGGGACGCGAGTGACGATCAGTGGACATCTCCTGGGGGAGGGGGCCAACTTTACTGTGTACTTGAACGACAGACAACAAATTAGCCACAGCAGGCAAGTTGGAATATATGAATGTGACATGCCATTATTTGATGGTTCTATCTGGAAAGTCTATGTTTGATTGTTTATTTATCTATTTATTTGTTTGTTGTTTAACTGCATACCCAAAACTTGTTCACATATGATGGTCACGTTTATGAATGGTCAGTTGAAAACCACTGACCCCTTGTGTGTTGTGGTAAACTGTTCCACATCTGACATAGGTCATATTGCTGGAAGCCAAGTTTTTTCCAACAGACTTCCTACAAGGCCACACAAGAAAGCAACGTCGACCTCCTATTGTAATCATGGTGCCATGACAAATGTAAGGAGCAGAACGCATCAATTCTCCTGTCTGAGAACAGCATTCAAATCTTGTCTCGTATGACCTACTGCTTACCATGGTTATATAATGTCTGTCTCCAGAAACCACACCTCGCTAGTGTTTAAGACACAAAGCGTCAACACAGCCGGTAAGATGGAGATCAGAGTTGACCTAGGACAGGGGGTTACGCGTACGCTGAACTTCACCAGGTTTGAATATCGTGTCAATCCAACAATCAACTCCATCACACCGTCAGTATCCATTGCCAGGTTAGTTAAAGCTAGACTAAATACACCAAAGGTTTACAGTGGGAAAATACACCGATATTGCAACAGTATGACAAAATGTATTTAGCACGTTAATCTTTGAATCTAGAGCATACTCTGCAAAAGGATAAAGGCCTCTGTGGCTGGTATACACACAAATGTCTGTTACTGTGCCTTTTTCATTAGCAATCACTTGTGAATACAACTGACAAAATGGGGTATGAAAATAAATGTGTTCTGAACGTAGGTAAGGCCTGGTCCCTATGCATTGTTTTCATGTTATATTCTGTACATATGTGAAATGGGATGACAGCAAAATAATTTGAGTAATTCTTTACCAGTGACGTCTAGTATATTACATTAACATCACTGCATGATTTTCTTTACCTAATTCTGCTTGAGCAATGGTGATAGAGGGGTGTAAATTGTTACTTCTTAAACACTTACAGGAACAGTTAGAATAAAACCCTAACTGAGGTAAATTGACAAGAGGTTGAATTTCACCGGTAACGTGTGAGCATTTGCCAACTCACACTCCGTCATATGAAAGCCAGCATGCTAGGATGGTAGAGGCGCAAGATGCCAAGAACAAAGAATCTATCGGTCCGTTATATTGCTACCTAATCCAGGATTCTATTGGTGGACTAGGCATCACTTAGGCCTCGTCCTTAAATGTGACGGCAACACAGCATTTCTGAGCAATTCTAGAACCAAGACCTCAGATTTACAACAGTTAACATTACTGCTTTGATTTTTTACAAGATTCTGCTTAAGTGGTGGTGCCAGTCTGCGAGGGAAGCGTGAACGTGGTTAATATTTATGCATTTACATGAACAGTTAGACTAAAACGCTAACTGACGTAAACTGACAGGAGACCATTCTTCACCGGTTACGCTTGACGATTTTTCCACTATGTCATTATCGTCGTCGTCGCCATATATGTCTGAAACATTGTTAAGTACGACATTAAAACCCATGCAAGCGCTCAGTCACTCATTGTCGTCGCTGCTCCGGTTTGAATCTCTATGCTGTGGTCTTCTATATTACTCCTCATTTATACTTTTGACTTATTCAACAGTGGTGGTATTTTACTGAGAGTTACGGGGTCTCACTTGGACAGCGTGTACCAACCGGTGCTTAGAGTTTATAACTCGTCCTGCGACTTACAGGCATCTCAGGTAACTGAGGAGAATAAGTCACTACAGGTGGCATGGTTGTGTAATGGACAGCATGGTTTTATTTTGTACAATGTCGGTGTGTACTGGAGACTGTGGTTGTATACAGTGTAATATGATGGCATACTGGACATCATGGCGGTGTAGTGTGCAACATGGTTGTATAATGGAGAGTTCGGTTGTACACAATACGATATGGTAATATGCTAGATAACATGGAGCAGCATTGTTTGTAAATTGTTCAGCATGGTTGTTTGTTGAGCTTAATGGCTATACACTGGGTTTCAAGGTTGGTTGCGTCTTAATAGTCCGTCTTATGTTCAAAATAAAGTTAACAAATAGCAATTCGGCTAGTGTGCAATGTGGTTAACCAATATACGATCATTATCAGTTAAAGTTATGGTACCTGGTATTTTGGCTGCCATATCCTGTATACATGTATTTAATGCCGCTATGCTCTACTTGCCCGGAATATCCAGTGTTATTATACTCTTATTGGCCGGTATTTCAACTATTATTCTAAATTTGCTTTGTATATACAAATGTAGCTACATACTACCCTTCAAAGGCATGGCAGATGTCGCTATAATCCACTTGCCCTGCGCATATAAATATTGCTATACTCTTTCTTTCCCTGCAAATCCTGTGTTGCTATATACTCTCTACTTGGCCAGCATATCCAGCGTTACTCCCCTCTACTTGGCTGTCATAGGCCTACGTCCAGTATTGTTACATACCTATACTACTTGCCCGTCAGATCCATTTTCTAGACTCGACTTTCCCTACGCTCTTCAGGGCCTGTATAACCAGTATCTCTATACCCTGTTTTTGCTGCCCAGTCCAATTATATTAGTAGAAAGTTTATTTTTCTGTTCCAGGAATGCCTTGTGAGAAAGCGCAATTCTACGGTAATGTACTGCCCTTCACCAAGTCTGACCTGGAGTCAGGTTCCTCGGGAGAACTTTTTTCTGTTGGGTGTGAAGTTTGATGCGTTTAGTGGTTATTGGCGTTTGCCAGAAAGCGTCGCTAACTTAACGCTCCATGAAGATCCCATTATAAATCCGTGGAACTCAACGCGCGACTTTACCTACCCCTTCAACCAGGTCATTTATATCACGGTGAGTAGAATAACAGTAACGCACGACTTTACCTACTCCTTGAAACAGGTCATAGTTATCACGGTAAGTACAACAACAATAACGCAGGCCTTTACCTATCCCATGAACCAGGTCATTGATATCACGGTGAGTACAACAACAGTTACACATGACTTTACCTAACTCATGAACCATATCATTGATATCACGGTGCGTACAACAACAGTTACAAACGACTTTACCTACCCCATGGATGAACAAAGCCATTTATATCACGGTGAGTACAGTAGCAGTAACTCAGGCCTTTACCTACCCCTGAACCAGGTCATTGATATCACGGTGAGTGTAACAATAGTAACGCACGACTTTACCTACCTCATGAACGAGGTCATTGATAACACGGTGAGTACAACAACTGTTACACACGACTTTACCTACCCCATGAACCAGGTCACTGATATCACGGTGAGTACAGCAGGAGTAGCGCACGGTCATTGATATTACGATGAGTACAATAACAGTAACATTGGACTTTACTTACCCCTTCAACTATGTCATAGATAGCATGAGGAGTGCAGTGGCAGCATACCTACCCTTTCGTCATCCTTTCAATCGAGGGATAAATCTGAAATGAAAGGCTTATCATTACTAGGAAAGATTATTACCTAGATCAACGTATGTACTGACATCTAAAACCGTGCTCTTGTATAGTTAAATATCCTGAGGCTAGCACCTCGTCTCCTTGTCTACGACCTCATGATACACATTAGTGCCGTGTCCTCTATTCTGTCATGGAAATAACTATGTACGGTACTGAGACACCGTGATACACACTAGTACCGTGCGGTTTACTCTGTCATGAAAATACCTAATTACGGAAATCTCGTGATACACACTAGTGCCATGTCGTTCATTCTTTGAGGAAAATAATTAACCACATGATACACAGTAGTGCCTTGTTGTCTATACTGTAAGACATATGATTAATTATTAAAACCTCATCATGCGCACTGGTGCCATGTTTTGCTTTGTTATTTATTTCATTTATTTGATTGGAGTTTTACGCCGTACTCAAGAATATTTAACTCATACGATGGCGGCCAACATTATGGTGGGAGGAAACCCGGCAGAGCCCGGGGAAAGCCCACGGCCATCCGCAGGTTGCTGGCGCACCTTCTCACATAAGGCCGGAGGGGAAGCCAGCATGAGCTGGACTTGAACTCACAGCGACCGCATTGGCAGTGCTTTGTGTTAGTTGAATGGCATGTCTATAATCATATGACTTTATTATGAATTCTCATGCAAGAGAGCTTAATTTCAGTTAACCAAACGTGTAAATAAATTATTTTACATTTAATTCCTATGAGAAAGTGAGGAAAGTGATTTTTTGGCGTCAAGTGTCCAGGTTCAACGGATCATTTAGTGAACCGCACGGTGTTCCAGTATCTGCATTGCTTTACTTTCTAGTTTTCATAAACATGCAATGCTGAATTCTCTTCAGGGCTTCAACTTGACCGTGGCCGCCAGGCAGTCGGACTACTCTGTCAGGGTTGGGAATAAGGCTTGCACCATCAGCCAGTTGTCTCAGAATCAGATCATCTGTTTGCCTCCTTTTTCCGTGCCGGGTGATCCCCAAGTCAACACGACCGACACAGTTAACGTTATAGTAAGTGATTCTACAGTGAAACCTGTGAAAACCGACCATGATCGGGACCAATCAAAAATTGTCGGATTGGACAGGTGACCAGTTTATCGGGGGGCGCGTACTACATCTGTTTACTTACAATAAAGGATTGGAAGATACTATACAGCCGATATATCGATACAGAATAAAACTACAGAAAATACTATAAAACTAAATTACAGACAGAACGTGATTATATGCCCTTTTCATAGCGAACAATGGTTTATATGTCACTATATGGCATGTGACTATACACAACATCAAACGCCAAGTTGTATATCTCAGTGATTGCAGGGCGTAACGTCTCCGGGTTACATACACATATAATCACACAAATAGGGCAGTGAATCTGAGATCATGTTATATGCCTAAGACTATCGGCCGCTGCGCTGAGTAGTGTATCCTGGTTACAACTCATTTCCTATTCTATTCTGTGAATTACTCTGGTCGCGGTCACAGTCAGCTTCGCTATCAGCGACCACCTTTAGCAGATGCCGAAACAGAAGCACTTCAAGTTACGAAAATTAAGGTGTTTAATATTATCTTGTTTCCACAGGTACAAGTGGGGTTCCTGAAAGTTATGGTTGGCCAGCTACACTACATACGATTCTACAAGTCAAAGGAATTTATTGGTATAATGGTGGGCATAGGTTGTCTGTTTCTCCTGATCGTAGTAGTGATCGTGGCGCGCAAGTGTCATAAGGGAAGAATCCATCGTCAAACCTCAGCGCGAGGGCACAGGGCGGAACTACGGGGATCTGTGGGCAGCTGTAAGGCAACATTACGCATGTCATTATCAACATTACCCATGTCATTATCAACATTACCCATGTCATTATAAACATTACCCATGTCATTATCAACAATAAACAAGTCATTATCAGCATTCCTTAGCCACTATCAACATTACTCAAACCTTTATCAACATGACTAGATTAGTTATCCAAGTTATCAAAACTACACAAGGCATTATGAGTATTATGCTAGACATTACCGATATTACCCTCGTCATTACCAACATTACTTCAGTCATTATCAACATTACACAAGCCATCACCATTACCCAAGTCATTATCGACATTACTTAGGTCACTATCAGCATTACTCTGTTCATTATCAATATTACTAATATTGTTTTGGTAATCAGCAACATTACTAAAGCCATTATCAACATGACACAAATCATTATTATTATTCCGGCCATTGTCAGTATAACTCAAGCAATTATCAGCATGACTCACGTCGATATCAACATTATTATAGTCGTTATGAACATTAGGCCTACACATTACACAACATACAGAGTAGGTGTTGAGTGTTATCAGAAATCCATAACAACATACAGAGTACGTGTATTTGAGTGTTGTCGGAAACTACATACAGGGCACGTGTGTTGATGTGTTGTCAGATATGAAGACTATCCCTCTAAGGCCAGCGCTCCCTCCTGTCCCCCACTCAGCGTCCCTGTTTGATCGACTGGCCGATGACATACAAGAGAAGGTCATGAAAGCAAAAGTGGACAAACAGTTCTTTAAACCTGGCAAATTCTGTACCAAGAAAGGTAGGTCTTTATAGAAACTTAAACTCCTTCGTAGCCAGATCACCGAGATGAAGATATCAATAGTCGAGTTTTTTTTAGCCCTTTTATTGCTATAGGTAAGAAAAGCCCTACTGTACTATGTGACCTGTCAAAAATGTTAGGCAACTATTACTGATTACATTTTCTATAACATGGGCGTCCAAGAAAACTTTCCAAAAAATTTATTTAGGCTAGACGTACGATAGAGAAAATTGGGGTGCTGGAAGTTTTTTTAATTTAAGAAGCTCCTGGTTGAGGGAGAGATCGTTTGTACCTCCCTGACACGGCAAGACAGGTGATCGGTAAATTAAAATCAACAAAATTGCCTGACAGTTTTAACAAGTCAAATGACACAGTTGACCTCTTTTTACCTTCTACGACAAAAGAGTTCGAACTCGAAACTCCCCTATTATGTAACCTGGGCTGTCTGAATTCACTCTAGAAGCCTGAGATTTAAAATGGCATCTGCTGTCACTATAGTCTGTGAGAAGTTCCGTGATGTTACCAAGAACAGCTTTCTAACCGTTTAGGGATGTAAAGCTGTGAACAAACACTAATGTCAAGTCAGAGAGCGATCCTGAAGCTAGGACCATACCGAAAACCAGTAAAAAAAACAAGCCATATACATGTGTGCATATATATATATATATACCGGTGATGGTCATTTGTGAGTGTTGCAATATGTCTGGAGCAATATATGACTGAGATGACATGCAGATTTATTATCTTAGAATGCATAATTTCTGCAAACCAGAATCAGATTCAGACTGAATATCCTCCGTTAACATTGTCTTCAGTCTAGATTTTCCTTTCCAGGCGAACTTGCGAGGATTATTGACGGACAGTTTACCAATCAGTCGCCTGTGTTACCAGGAAGGAAGCTGACCATCAAGGCATTTGTACAGGCTGTGCCAGGTATGTACTTGTATAGGCGGTTCCAGGTATTTGCCTGTATAGGCTGTGCCAGGTATATGAGTGTACAGGCTGTGCCAGGTGTGTGAGTGTACAGGCTGTGTCAGGTGTGTGTTTTTGTTTGCTGTGCCAGGTATGCGCTTGCATAGGCTGTGTCACGTATATGAGTGTACAGGCTGTGTGAGGTAGATGAGTTTACAGGTTGTGCCAGGTATGTGAGTGTACAGGCTGTGTGTGGCGTATGGGTGTACTGGCTGTGTCAGGCATTTAAGTGTACAGGCTGTGCTAAGTACCTTAGAGTACAAGCTGTGTCAGGCATGTGTGCGTTGTACAGGCTGTGTCAGATAGGCTGTCTAAGTGTACAGGCCTTGTGGGGCATGTGATTTCCCAAGACCTGTAAGTTCAGTACTTGAACAATCGGTGTCGTGCTTAGTCATTGATTAGGAATAGGCACATTGACCGCATAGACCATCAATATACAGAGCAATTTTGAAAATCGTAAGAGATCTTTATCTAGGGTTTAACATTTTATTAATCTAATTTAAAAATTATATACATGTATGGTATCAAGAAGCGTATTCCAGTATTCTTTTATTTTATTTTGTCGAGTTTTTCAGAACAGTCGTGGGATATCGACCAGTGAAACTTGAACCCATATTTATTGTTTTGAACACCATACTTATTAACTCAGGAGATGTGAAACGAATTCAAGAATGCACAAGAGGAAAAGAGACAAACATGCCTAATGTTGATTGTTGTGGTTTTACAGAGAATGCTGCCGTCCCACCATGGGCTACACAAGCCATCCTCCAGGCCGTGTCCTTCCAGGGCCATAAACACCCAAGCATTCTGGAACTGCTGGGCGTGGGCTTTGACAAGACCAGAGCTTACTTCCTCTATCACCACATGAGCAATCGCTCATTGAAGGAGTACATCATCAACCCTCAGATGGTAAGCACGGCATACTACAGAATACTCACTGCTTTGGAAGCAAGATATGGCCATGATCGTACCTTAATTCCATCGTTACTTATCTTTGGGGGTCGTTGCGAAGCAGTGGCAGGGGCGATGGGATGGTGACACGAAGATATGGATCGGTAATATGAGGCGATGCTATGAAAGATGATATTCGTGTCTTCGCTTCTTGCCATCTTCCCATCGCTTCTTATATTAGCCCCATCGATTTGTGTCATCTACGTATCGCTTCGTATCGTCTTCAGGGGAAAGTGCAATGAGACCATGGTAGGACTGTGGTTTTTAAAGACTTACACATACAACATCCCCTCCGTTAACCCCGGGCTGTTTCTAGGTGGTTAAACTTTGTTCTCAGGAGGACGACCTAATTTCAGTTATTCGACGGCGGCCAGCATTATGGTCGGGGGGAAGCAGGTAAAGCCTGCAGGAAACCCACGATCATCCGCAGGTTTTTGGCCCGTGGAAAAGTATACATGTAGGCGTACCCTTTTATATGTACTCTTACTAAATACTAAGCATAGTGTCCAAATAACAGTTTAGATCGTGAACCAGTAATACAATATCTGCCCGCGTCAAACTGAGCACGGGAGATTTTCAATGGAATAAAGCAAAGAAATAAACTTTGTCATAACATCTACTGTTTCCTGTTACATTTAACAGTTTAGTATGGTGCGACGGATCTGGTGCAGATTTATTATCTGTCATTTACAATATAAGAATACATTTGGGGATTCTAAAATGACGTACCGGTATTGAAATATGTTTCCGTGGTACAGTAGCCATGTTCTGCACAACGATTTTTGTTTACAGACCATAAAGGACAACGAATTGATGGAATATGCCTTACAAATAGCCGAAGGGATGGAATTTCTGTCAAGCCGCGACCTACAGCATAAAGACTTGGCCACAAGGAATTGTATGTAAGTAAGAGGTTACGTAGTCATCGAGGGTAGATGGCGTGTGGACACTGCTTACCTCGTGGCCATTAATTATACCTGTACGCACCGTGTTTAGATTGTGAAATCCTTGTATAAAATCCACGAAGGCTTTGATACGATCAATTGAAATGTTATTCGATTGATCTTATTAAGCCTTCGTGTACCCCATTGCCATTTTGGATTTGCAGCTTGATGAAAGCAAACTTCTGCATCAGATCTGCATCGAACTGATTTATTAGTTGTATGATATTTAAGATACATTATGTGTTATATATAGTAATGGCTCAGATATTGATGCTGTACTTCTATCTGCCGCTCCATCACAAAAGTTTTCAGGGCAATTTCTTACAAGGGTTCGCTCTATTGAATTAAAACTTGTTGGAAGATTTCACCAGAATAAGTTGTACAGATCAAGTTTAAGTTTCGGACAGTTACGTTCATTTTGAATGAAGACATCGCCGTTTTTGTCCATCAAGTTTTTTGGACTGTTTTTTAAAGCGCGGGTTTATAGTATTGAATTGAAACATGGTACATGGTTTTACCATAAATGAAGAAGTTACAGATCAATTTGGACATAATATATGACAGTTTTGATCAAATTTAACGGATATTTTCCAGTTTTTTTTCATCGTACTGATGCAGAATTGAAACTTTGTACTTATCTTTACATGACAAGGTACAGATCAAATTCAGAATTTATCTCCATCCATCTTTATACAAAATTATGGCCGTTTTGTCCATATACCGGATTTCGTTTCAAAACAGCTGATTGCTCCTTAATGAAACTGGCACCCGACTTCATCAAGACAAATTTTGTCTGTTTCGACCATTCTGAACAAAGTTATGGCTGTTTTGGTTCCGTTGTGCAGTTTGACATAGCTATAGTATACTGAAGCTCATGGCGTGTTATTTAGCCCTGATATAGAAAACAACACAAGTCTCTTCCTTTGTTAGGCACATGTAATTCTTCTTCCATTCAGTCATTTGCTCCACAAATGTTGCCATGTTTGGTCTTCTATATTTCTGTTTATCGCTGTGCTTTTTTCGTCTTCTTCAGGGTGGATGACGATTTCATCACCAAGATCTGCGACATTGCCTTCGCGTCGGATCTGCATAGCTCGGAATACGTTTATGACAGCACACGGGACATGTACCGCCCTCTGCGGTGGATGGCTTTAGAGTACATGAAAGACGGCTTTCATACCACCAAATCCGACGTGGTGTGTTGGAATCATAATCACATTTCTATAGATAAAAGTGTGTCTGATGTCTTTTGCTTTATTTTCCTCGTCGTGATCGGATATTTTGACAGGTATAAAGCATGTGTAGTTGTTTGTCAATCTGGATGACCCTGTATTTGTCTCGTAGACAAAAAGAGAAATAATTCAATGAGTTGTGTCCATTCATTTTCGGATTTGCGTTCAGTGTTTCTTTTAAATCACCCATTTATACCTTAAACATAGACCTGTAGTCGGTATTTCACCCATGTGTGCCTTTACATTGGTTTATAGAAATCCCTGCTTGCTATGTTTGACTGTTTGCTGCAGTGGTCTTATGGCATTGTCGTTTGGGAACTCTTCAACCGGGGTCTGCTGCCCTATCATGATATGGCTGATGATGAGATCCAGAGAAAGCTGGAGGAACGATATCGCCCCCAAAGGCCTTCACAGATTTCCGACAATATGTGAGTAAAATACAAGACATATTTCGGGTGGCCAAGAAAACGACTATAACTTTCGTAAGTTTTACACATAATTATTCCGAATGTTTAAAACGTAAGTCTTCTGTATTTCACACACAATGGATTGTTCAGTGGATATAAAACACATTTCAACAACATTTCGGTGTCAGGATATCATGATATCATGTGAAATGGTGACAACTGTAAAACTGCATAAGAAGTATACGAGAGTAAGCAGATGCTCCGGAATAGGGTAATCCAAGCGGGGTTTTGATGTCACTCAGTCTGAGGCTTTACATTTCAGGTAGGTAGAATTAAATTTGTTACTGATTTAGTACTATTTCACCTAGGATGGTGAAACTGATACTAAATATAGTCTACCTTTAAAGGCAAAAGAAACCGTACAATGTAACAGGCTGAGCAAGAGTAGTGGGGGGGGGGGGGCACCGAAAAGTGTTACTTAAAATGCCTAATGCTTCCTCGCCTTTAGAATTTAGATTTTTTTTATGTTAAATGCAGTCAGATGTTTGGAATTTATGGTGGATCTTGTGGATCATATTGTTAGTAATGTATGTCACCAGTGACATCACACTACTTTTTCCACACCTTTGCAATTCTACATACAATTCAGTGTGAAATATAGGCCCCGCTCAACGTGCAATGTATGATGGTTAGACAGATCGCACATTAAATTAAGAGTCAGAAAAGTTGCCGCCCAAGCATTTTTTTCAGGTACAGTTCTCTAAATCTTTATACTGTTGCTTACTTCATTCTCCCAGTTTAATACCGTTTACAAGTATAAAGGGTTGCTTATCCAAAAACTAGAGTTATGGTTCATTCTGGCCCACCTGATATATATATCTATGATAGCAATGCATAGTCCAGTTGGCTATAATTCTAAAAGAATTGGGCTTATAAAATGTAGTAATTCTTTAAATTGGTTTTCTGATTTATTCCACTGCGTTTGGTCGAACGGATTATGATAAATCCAAAACTACATAGGCCTATGGTATCACGCAGTTATAGCTTTGCTATATATAAGGGCCTATGCCCTAGATAAATCCATGATTGTACAGCACCGTACTTTTAAATTCTGTGTAGGCCTAGCCAAAATAAATCAGTAATCACAGACTACCGGGCTGTTTTACTTTTACTGTGTTGGCCTAGCCAAGATAAATCCGCATTTGCACAGCACCGGGCTGTTTTAGTTTTCTGTGCTGGCCTACCCAAGATAATTTTGCCTCGACAAAATTCCATACAGTTTTGGAATGATAAAAGAGAAATTCCAAGACCAAATTCCCACTTCTCCCCCGTATCCAGTTGATGTCAAATGAGGTTCCTTTGTTTCATTTCACCTACACGTTAATTTGTTTTTTACACTGAAAGCACATATAATATGATACTTGTACACTCTGTGATTTTGGCCGGTGTTGTCAATACATACATTCAGCTCGACATGCATCCACGGCAGAATTTCCCATGCGAGGATATCATTCACATCAGCAATACAAGCCTATGCATCAAGTTTCACCATGCACGGGCTAAATGTATACAGGTCTGTGTTAAGACTGTGATTTTCTGGACTCGGGTGTATTGTTTGCAGGGATGCATTGATGATGTCGTGTTGGGACGAGGACCCGAACCAGCGACCATCATTCAGTGAGATCGTCCGCCGTATCAACGAGGAAGTTGGCATTGGTGGTGCAGTCGAGGACAATACCGGCGATTACGTGAATATGGACGTGGAATCTGGCCTGGGACCGGGGAGGTATCGGGCCAGCAGCTTCTACCCCCGTCGACCGGAAAGTAATGTATACGGCAATGTCCCTGTAGTCCACAACACCGGAAGGTCATCTGTTCGCAGATATTAAACATGGAAAAGGCGCCAACGGTCAAGGGCCTATGCACTTTAGCTCAATATATGGCATGTATATTATACCCAATTTTTAAGTGGCATGTTTTGCTTGATTTTGAATGGTTCATCCACCTTACAGGGTTTTTGGTGAACTTTGGTTGATTTCTTATGAGCCAAAAGTAGGTGTTGGCAAAAAAGTATTGCTCCTTTAAGTGCATTTTACAGGCCAAACTTTGAGTTAAATACAATATATGTGGCACAAACCTATATAGTGCTGAAGTACATTATTCACGACTCATTATCCAATACACCCGTCTTCTATATTTATAATGTATAGTTATGTATCATTTGTTCGTGAATGAATGCTGAGGTGATAAATCCATACTCTTGTATACAGGGGCCATAGCTATGCCACAATGCAAAAACCCTGCTGAGAGTGTATTAGCAGAATAAGTGAACGCGGCTTATATATTACATGACTGAAAACGTTCATTGGCATGTAGATAGGCCTATATACGCACCTTATATGGAACATGGTGTGGAATCAATGCCCGAAGTCAGTTGTGTGGTGTGTGAGCGTTCTGTTGTCCAACCGAATGGACACAGGACACTCCATTTAGCACGGCATGAAAAATTGTGCTTGTAAACATCGTGCGTATTACAGGTATATGCACAGGCCACTGTTGTCGCTTGGATGCCAAATGCCTGGAATGAGTGAAAAACATACACGAAGGCCCCACTGGCGTATACACTTCTCCTGGTTGATTTTATCTTTTTCAGATAATTTTATATTCTGTGAGAAATATTTCAGTTGCGATTTTTGTGTCAGTCGGTAAATAAATTCTTTAACACTTTAACAGATCTTCCCTTTGACATTCATGTATATACATATATTTTACATCGCATAGCTCACAAGTAAAGGTCCAAGCCATTTCACCTTTGTGTGTGTGTGTGTTTTCGTTACACTTTGTCGCTTAATAAATTCTGCATTTACACAACTGTTTCCATTCATGTATCGTGGCATGCAAAGGTCTCGCGCGGCTCAACCGGGCCAGACGAGATAGGCACTCACTTTCCTCGCGAAAGCAGTACTATTCATTGGCATTCGCAGAAACTTCAAAGCATACAACCTGGAAAGATGGAAATTTAACACTCAGATAATGTCACTGAATAGTCAGGTCACTACACTAACAGCAGCGAAATTAACTAATGCTGAAACAGACCTGCATTGCAACACAATATATTACATCCGAATGCAAATGAAGGGCGTAATAATTCCCATATACACGTACTATATCCACATTGCCTATAAATATATATACCGTCCTCAAAGGACTGCCTTAAGTAAACCTTCAGCGTTCAGCACGTGTTTGTGCATTGTAGAAAACGAAATAATTTGTTGCTCGCTCAGAAACACACGCCAGTTATGATGTGCAAGTCACGATATGCTGTATTACTGTTTTATTCCAGACCAAAGTTCTAAAGATTAGAAGCATTATTCCCAATTTTTGATCTCTCTATGTAGGCCTATAGCTGTTCACCGCGTTCTTTAAGGTTTTAACCTCAAAATTTGATGTCTGTTGACCATAAATGTTATTCCTTGGAAGTATGCCCCAAAAGACGGCATAACGGACTGTTATACAGCGTACCTAGTGAAAACCAGACCATCGATATACCGGAATCCTGCCAACACCGGCCGCTTCACGCGGTCCACTTTTTCTTACATTTAACTTTTTCCATGAACTACATTCATCGATAAGAGCGAAGTGGATTCCTCTCCTGTCATAGCCTATAATTGGGAAGATTTACCAACAACGTGCGGATGCTAGTAGGTTTCCCCTGGTGAAAAGAACAACGCGTTTAAGACTGCAGTCGGCATACAAAAATGAGGAGAACTGAGGAAGTGCTTGTTCCTCTTCCTGGGCAGTGTATCTCACACAGGGAACGACTTTCCCCGTGGAATGTTACAGCATTTATCGTAATGCCATGCTGATTGATTGGTAATCGTACTCAAAAGACGGCGGTCAGTTTCATGGCTGGATGTGGCCCGAAATTCAATGTATTTGTTAATGACGATCCCAGCCACAAAAGCTCTACTGGTTGGGACAAAATTATCACGGAGCCAAGTTATTTATTTATTTATTTAGTTAGTTAGTTAGTCAGTCAGTCAGTTAGTTAGTTAGGTAGTTAATTAGTTATGTGTGTATAACGGACAATGGACTATCAAAATTGAAAATCAGTACCGGTACTACAAAATATGTATCTTGATTCACTTGTACCCAGTTTTGTTGAAATTTGACAAAGACTGTAACAGTAACTAGTATCACTTTGACAGAAATGTTAGCATATGCTGTATGAATGGACAGACACACAGACAATCGATCATGGAAATGGAAAATCCATACTACGATTTATGTATCTTGATGTAGTCTACAGCTAAGCCAATTTTCATTTGAATCGGACAAACTCCTGCAACTCTGCAGGAGATGTTACAGTGTTTTGAGGGATAACTGATAATCGGAATCACTGATCAATACTCCGAACTGTGTACCATGATGTATTTATATACTCATTTGATTGATGTTTTACGTCGCACTCAAGAATATTTCACTTATACGACGGCGGCCAGCATTATGGTGGGAGGAAACCAGGCAGAGCCCGGGGTAAACCTACGACCATGAGCAGGTTGGTGGCGGACCTATCATGATGTTGTCTACACTTTAACCAAGTTCCTTTGAAATTGAACCAAAACTGCAGGGGGAGTGGCATTTTAAAAGAAATGTTAACATGACGAATGAACGGACAGGCAGACAGACAGACGAACAACCACTCATCGAACCGGAAAATCAATACTATGAATTAGGCCTATGTATCTTGATGTAGTCTACACTTGAACCAAGTTTCGCTGCTATCGGACAAAAACAGTAGGAGTAGCGTTTTGGCCTAGTCATAACCACTAGACACTCACCATATACCTACATACCGTAGCGGTAACCGCCACACATAACTAGATACCTGTATGCGAATTTTGCCATGTAGCTTCAATCGACTTTGAATCAATAATAAAAATTAAATATGAATCCGCCATCAAAAGGAATTCACGGGGGTGCATAAACTGATTCTTTCTCGACGGAAACTAGGGTATATCGAGCCATGTTGTTCTAACTTAACGCCTAACTTAGCGAGCTTAAAGCTTTCCAATCCAGTCCAAGAGCCATCTCAGCACTGAGCCCAAAATCATTCACTCCACCATCATACCACGGCAGTAGAGGCGTAAAATTCGTGTATATTTGAAATCACGCTTTGGAGCGACATTTGTTCGTGTTCAAGTGTTGGTTTCCACTTACAGGATGGCGATCAAATTTATGGGCGGAGAAAACGTAAGTGCCCGCTGTAAGCCTTCGCTTTTTCACAAGTTACTGACGACCTTTCTGGTGTGTTAGTCCTACATGAGCTCCACTGTCGTCCCGATATTTGGACGTTGCTATACCAGTGGAGTTATACAACCTTCCATTTAATTTCTTGGGAGTAGTGCCAGAGTTCTGCCGCCTCGCAACTCAGCCACTTATCTTATGTCTCCTGCCACAGTATAGACTCTCGAAAACATGCGCGGTCTCACCTTCATTATTTAGAACCCGCCCGGATAGCTTCCGCTTTCGGACGGGGAGATCTGGGTTCAAACCTGGGTCGGGTCATACCAAAGACTTTAAAAATGGTACATCCTGCTTCCTCGCTAGACGCTCATCAATAAGAGGATAGAGGGTGGACTGATCGGCCCGGTGTCAGTGGGACTGGGTGAGGGCGCTTGTTGGGTGTCTTCGGCAAGTCGTCTCGGTGAGGCAGCACCAGATAAAAGATACGGTGGAAATCTGTCCTGCACCAAGGAGACACCGCCTTCGTATAAATGAAATATTCTTGAGTAGGGCGTTAAACAATAAGCATTCATTCATTATTTAGGAGCTGACCAGCTTAGAAGCTCATCGCTCCATGTTAAATCAAAAACGAGGCCATGTTTTATGGTTACACGCTGCGAACGGAAGCGCCGCCATAAACATGGCGTCGTTTTTGTGTTTGTAGGACTGCATGTGAGTATAAATTATACTCAGCAATATATACTTGCTCTCACCATTGAGGTGAAAGCCGGAAATCTACGAAGTCCTTCCTGAAGTCCAGGTGTGCCCGATCGATTCACAGGCAAATCTGTAACCACTAAACCAGGGCCCACTCCCGAGTATATGTAATGATCTGCATAAACGCGACTGGGCCAAAGAGAGAATCTTATTCAAATCTGCTCTGTTCCAACGTAATTCTTTCTCACATGTTAGCTTTATAAGCACCAAGTGGACTTCCCAGTTTTCCGTAAATTAACACTTAACATGTAATCACTGCATTTAAGGGCGTCTGCTTTAACAAAATAGTTGGCTAAAACATGATGTTAGCATACAATCCCAAATTTACAAAAAATACCGTGCAATGCACTTAAAACCCCTCGATCTTAAGCACATATACAATGTAACGAATAGATACGAATTCCAAGAGATATTATGTATAATACCAGCCAACCATAAAACTGTGTAAGTGTGGTATAAATTTGGTTTACTTGGGCTAAACTGAGCCAAACTGGTAATAAGCCTAATATAAAATTTAACACAAATGACCACTAATGACCTTGAAGAAAAAGGTCAAGGTCGATTAAAATCAGTTGGGTTCTTCCTCGTGCCAATGTGTAAATGTGGTGTAAGTATGATGAACTTGGGCTAAACCGTTCTAGAGATAGAGCGTTTACAATCCTTGTATAAAAATTTAACTTAAATTACCCAATGACTATAAGGAAAAATTGGACATTGTTAAACAGGCGCTACATACACCCGCAGCAAGTTGCTGGTTTGCTACCTCTAATGGAACATTTGCCATGTTTGTGGAAAGCACAAGTCCGTGAGAAGATATAGCTGGAGAACATTGGTATAATGCATAACCTTGTGTAAGGGTGTCGTTCTTATGTTATGCCCAGATCAAATTTTGAGCATATAGCGCTTTGGTGACCTTGACATTGAAGTAATGACCTCGGCACAAGGTGATGACAGACCCTCCTGGCCTAACGAACATTTATGTAAGCGAAAGCTTCTATAAAGTTGTGGTTTAAAAGTTATGACCCAGACAAGGCAGTGACAATTATATGCTATGGGCACCTTAACCTTGAGCTAATGACCTTGACCTTTGACCCAATGTCATGATACACCCGCCTGGTTGAAGGAACATTTATGCTGTTCTTACAAAGCTACCGTGAAGAAGTTATGGTCGGACAAGGCGGTGTGGGCAGACGGACGTGTGCCACCACACGTATGAAAACGTCAAGGTCACTCAAAAATTGATAGTGTTCTTCCTCCTGCCAATGTGTAAGTGTGGTGTAAGTTTGATGAACAGATGGAGCATTTACGAGGAACATGGACAGATGGACGCTGTCTGCTACAACACTCCTTGGCCAAAACTGGCCGAAGGGTAAAAATACTTAACTTAATATGCAGACTGTCTCTACACCTTTCATGTAGTATAGAGTTTGTGAAAGAATACTACTTGCTGTTGCAGCAAAATAGGAGAACTTATGCAGACACAGCGAGAGGAAACTGAAGAGATTCCATCCGGGGAGAGTTTTATCAAAAGGGTGTAAGTTGTTTCATACATAATTTCCACGAGGAGATGTAATGTTGAGATGTCAACATGGTAGAAGCGCGTGTTACACCCTCTGGGTAAAACGGGCTCCTGGCTATCGCGCCCATTCACAAAATATTGCATTACAAAAACACATCTGAAGAAGTATTTTCCTTTTGTAAGAACTATTTATTTGAAACAGTGCATGCACAGCTGCTTATGTTCATGTATGATACAGATTACACTAGCACTTACTGGCGAAAGTCATTACAAATTTAAATATTACATATACTTTTCCTGCTTTCTTTCCAGGATTAGCCAAAAATAAGTAGACATCTCAAGTCAATATCAAAATCTTATGAAAAGAAATAAATAACCGTGATTGCAGGTACATGTGCTAACCAAATGACTAAAGAGTATTAGCACATGCCCAGGCATTTTGATGCCTAGAGTTATTACCAGATTCTGACCAGACAAGTTCCAATATGAAACAGTTACATCACAGACGAGTATTGGATAAGATTAAGGACCTAGGGAAGCTGGAAAGTTCAGCATCACCCAGTCATCCACGTCCTTCAGTCCTTCAGAAAAGGTCAAATAATCCGACCGAGAAAGACAGAGCCCTCTGGGGTACCTTCCTGGTTACCCAATGGACAAAACCCCAGCCTACTGTAATGGTCAAACATGCACTTGTCCCCAGAGGTCAGGCCAACATGGATTCCTATGGAGCCATTAGTCTTCAGGGCAGAAATCAAACAAGCTAACAGCCTCTTTGGTATCGCTTCATCTGCCAATCGCCCAGAAAGGACATCAATGCGGGCAACAGATGGGTATCGAGTTGCAATACTGAAAGGGACTGGAACTGGGGTCTGGTGGAAATCAGATATAACCGCCTGAAACAGAAGCATTATTTCATTAGCTTTTTACATATTACAAGACTTAAGCCTGGTTTTCGAACAGGTAAGAACAAGTCGTAAGGTGGTCAACCATTCTAACGCCAGAAACTGGCATTCAGTTATTGGTACATAGAAACCCACAATACATTGAACCTCCCACAATTCAGCAACATGCCTTCAATACGGTCACTGCTTAGAATTAATTAATCATTGGGGCCATTCTGAAGAACGGATCAACAGTAAAATAGAACCAAGCTACAAGGTGATGTAACAATCCACAAAAAAAACACCTAAAAAATGAACCATACTAAACAATATTTCTAGCTGAAATAAACACTTACATCAGCGGTGGTGAGGATTTCCTTCACAGGCTTGGGGTATTTCTCACATAAGGTAGGGGACCAGGCAATTTGACATCGCTGTGTGAACTGTTTGCAATCTAGTGCAGCTAACCCATAACCAAACACCCCTTCCTCATCCTCAAGTACAAAACAATATTCTGGACTCAGTGTGACCAGGCCTCCTACAAGCCTGAAAGTAAAACAAGAAATCATAATCAAACGAATCAAGATGGCAATCCACGACGTTCATACATATCTACTCAAAAATCTCAAGCTAAATGTACTGTACTTGAAACTGTAACAATGTGACAAAGATAGTCTTGTAATTTATATTTTCAAGAATTCACTTCGTGGAAGAAACTGAGGGGGGCCCAGACAAAAAGCACTGCACTCAGGAACATGTACTGTAAATCCTCTCAGAAAAGAATTGATTGAAGGCATTCCAAAATTTGACTAAGCATAGCGTACTACCATTACCCAATACTAGTGATGGTTCTTATTCTTGAAATCGGTTTCTTTATTTGAAGCTTACTTGTCTCCTATGAGGTCAGGCAGATCAGGAAAGACGTTGGTGCTATCCATGGCATCTTCATATGTTATGCGACATATCCTGTAGACATCAGGCTGAAAGAGTACAAATACAAGACTAAGTACGCATACTATTTTTCCCTCAATCAAAACAATCCTTTTTAAAGCAAGACACCACACAAATATGATGTTACGGTGAGTGAAAAGATCATTAACTATCTGAAAATACCTTCACTGGTTTTTCTGAGGCTTTTTTCCACCAAATTACAAGCGGTCAACCGTTGCATTCCTTTTTGATTGTTTAACACCCTCTGAATATTATATGTTTACATTCTACATGACTATAAATGTGGTATACAAATATGTATTTAATGCAGAAATGACAATCAAAGTCTGTTTAGAAGCTAAAAAAGAATGGGAGATGTCACTGTGCAACAAACTGTTCAATATGGTCTGTTTAAGTCCACCATACAATCAAAACAGTCTCCATATAATTTTTTTTTTTGGGAGGGGGGGTGGGGAATCTAAAATCAGTGAAGGCATTTTCAGATATTTCTTTATGCTCTTTTCACTCACCCTAACTTCATTTTTGTGTGGTCTTTTACTCTAAGAACCTCCCAGCATATTCTATTACAGATTCACTATAAAGAAAATACATATTAGCTATAATTAAGAATGTTACTACCTGTTAGATCTCTCATAATACCTTGAGCCATTGCATCTGCATATACATGTAAACCATCTTCTCCAGGTTAAAGCAGATTTAAATTAATAGTTTACACCACGCATATGGAAAATTCAATGCTACAAAGTTACAGTTATTCGACCATTTTATCTTTATTACTGCACACTCACCTCATCACTGGTTCGGTATGGCCTAATTGTGTAGGATTTACAACTGACAACATCCGGGGACTTCAGCATGAAAAGATCATGCGCTCCATCAACCAGCAACATACGCTACAGAAAAGTACAGTATCAAAGGTTATTTCAGGAACATCAATTTATGTTCTCTCGCAAGCTGCCGTTGAATTCGCGCATGCGCAATAGCAGAAGCGCATCTAGCCAAGAAGCTAGAACAGGTTGTGTATGACAGCAGATCAATTTGGCAATATTTTACAGTATTTGTGCTTCCCCACCTCCCCCCACTTTTGGGGCCATACAGGGATTTTTCCAGCCACTTTCTCGTTGTGGTTACCACAACAAGAATTATTGGAAAATTATTTTTGATACATTGGTATTGTTGAGTTTTCTGATTGGTTCAAATTCAGTTTCTAAAAAGAAAATGGCTAGAATAACCTCTGCCATATTTTCGCAAAAGTCTGTTTCTCAAGGAACTACGCAATTGAATTCAGCTGTCATATCAGTTCCTGTACCCTTGGCTCAAGTTTTTTTTTAGTTAGAAGCAAACATAATGGTACACAAGCCTTTCTTTCCAGCCTGCCTTTTGCTTGTCAGGAGTTCACCATCAATGCATTTCTTGTCTGCCTATATAATGAGCCAGGCAGACTGAAAAGAAAGCTTTAAAAGAGAAAATTATTAGCGCGCCACCACCTGTAAAATCTCAGATGAAGTGAATAGGATTGAATGCAGGATTTTGCATATCTAACACCTTTGGAACAACCCATTTCTTGAATTCATGTCGCTCCTTCCCAATAGTCAGCAGTTTTAATTTCAAGAAGCAACAAACCATTATTTATATGAAATGCAAAGGTGCTTGATAGTATATGACAGCCCATTAACATCTTAAAGTGAAGACCACCTTGTTAACAAAATCCTGCATGTTGCATGAACGCTGCGACCAGTCTGAAACCAGAGAAAACTTCAGCCAAGGAGCAGAAACTGCCAAAAGTCACAAACAACATTTAAAACCAGGTCATGCACAGCACTGTTTTTCGGTGTGATGTCTGCTGCTGAACAATGCTGTGATGCAGGTAGTGAGACAGTGAGCAGCCTTCCTCCGCTGTGATACGTACTTGGAACTCCCCCTGGAGACCACTGCGGAACATCCAAGGCTCCTGTTCTCCACTGACGAAAGCCTCCTTATAGCTCTTTGTCATCCCTAAGTTGTTAGCAAAAGAAAAGGTAAATGCTTATTAGTCAGGTCTCCCAACTCAAATCAATTTTTCTTTTAGCCTTGTAAAAGATTTTACATTAATTATACTCAATACTCAAAGCCTTACCTGATTTAAGAGCCTCAACTTAACAATCATCACAAAGTGCTTCTGTTCCAGTCACACTTGCATTGCTGCCCTAGAAGCAGTTGAATCAGGAGTGATTTGGGAAGGCAAGTTGCAGTTGTACATAAATATGAAAACCATTCAAATGCTTCAAGCTCTACTGAAATAAAAGCAATTTAACCATCAGAATGCTGATCACATTTCTGTATAAAATGCAACTTGTTACTTTGGAGAGCATTTTGAACGTCAAAATTCAAAATATACCAAATATTCGCATAAACAGGTCAGAATAAATTAATATCCTCTCTTAATATGTGCGCATCTAGTTCCAAAACAGGAAAGCTATTTAAGGGTATAAGTATATTTGATAAATGTAAGCTCAAGTTATTTTCACACTAGTTGCATTTCATTTTCACAGAGTACCATTTAATAGCAAACAAAGCATATACCATAGACCAAGTGGAAAAGTTCACTGTTTTCACTGAATGGGAAATCAGCCAGAAAAAAAAAAAAAAAAAAAGCCAACTTTTCATTAATATGCAAACCAATAACAAATTTCCAGGAGCTGAAATTATCAAAAAGGCTATAATGTGAACTGGTCCACAACAATATATGGTACATTTACAATACAGAGATGAAAATGCATAATGAAGCAACCAGATACACCTTTTAAATCAGACAGTGCTTCCACTACTGATACTGGATACCCAAGTCCAGCTCTCGTGATAATTAAGGGACACTGGAAGGAAAAAACTGTCAATGAAACATCTGCAGAACAAGTATTTAGACCCTGGTATGTCCATGAAACAAACATCAGGAGGTGAATGGGTAATGTTGTTGCACTGTTCAGATAAACAGTAGGTGTATCAGTTTGCTGGATAGCTAACGCGCGCCTCTACTTAGAACGGAAATGTGATCAGTCTTCAAGCCACGGCTATCTTGCACCTGTGTTAAAAACATGATTAGTTAACACCACAGCTAGCCCGGCTCTTTGGGTAGCATAAGGAGCTTGCAGGTGTGACTGGAACAAGCAGAGCTCTCAAAATACTGACTGTAACGCCTGCTTCTTGTCTCCACCTTTAGACTAATGAATACTTAGAAGAGAATAACTGGCTCGTACATGTAAGGCACCCCTGCATGTGGAACACACTCAGGTAGGGCACCTGTCCTTCCCCTGTAAACAACAAAGGGAAAATCTTATTAGTGGTCAGCTTAAATGCTGGATCACCCTCTCCTCTTTCCACGGATGCTCTTCACAACACTTATAAGTCAGAATAACAGGTTTGTGATGGAAGAAAACCATACTTATTCAATCAATTTCTTCCATATCGAGAAAAGGAGTAATTTTATAATCTCTCACGGCGTGGCATTTCTACCAATCAGTTCACAGCTTAAGAGGAAAAAAAAAATCAAAAAAATCTGTGTCCTCTTCTTGGTCTTCTGGGAACAGTTATCCTTTAGAGTATCATGAGACTTTACAATATTCAACCAGCTATGCATGTCCATGTATCACAACTGACGTGCAACAAAATTCAAGATGCCTGCTCCTAAGCGTTTTTTCTTTTATGTTTTGAAATTAGTCCTCACTTTTGTTTTCTCAAATTTTCTCCATTAACCAATGGTGAATAAACTTACTTAGCCATTTGGTGTATCCATTGCAGGCTCTCAAGACACCCAGCATGTCCCAGACATATGGGAACATATCAGCCAGAAGGGCTTTGTTGGAGACAGATGATAGATGCTTCAACAGGCGATCCACGCTCTGCACAAATTTATCAAAGTCCTCAGCCCTCTTGTCCCATTCTTCAACCTGGCAATAACCAATACATTTGTTATACATTATGAAATACCATTAATTGAGAGAAGTCACTTATTTAAATTCATGTAGCAAATGCATGACAATCAGAACTAGATTTACAATTGCTCAATACTATTGCCAAGACAGAAAAATATAATACTTACATCCAAGGTAGGTTAAATGAATTTTTTTTTTTTTTCTTTTTCTGCATTGTTGAGAGAACATAAATTATGCCAGTGACAAGACCTAATTTCTGTGTTTCAAACGTTTAAGAATTAACCTTACTTCTGGAGTTAATTTGCCTTTGTTTTCAGCGATAATGTGAGCATTCATCTTCAACCAGTTCAGATTTATTAACATATTGAGACCCCGAGAACCATGTTCAAAGGGCATGTAGAACAGATCCACAAGTAGTTCCAGGTCTTCGTAACAAAAAGGGTCATCTGTTTGCAAGGTAACTTTGGATACATTGTCAAGAGAAGTCACAGATTCTGCTTCTGACTCGCCATCCACCTGCATTTCTGTGTCTTGTTTGTTTTTGATGTCAATAGGAGCAGAGACTGGAGTTACAGGCACATAATCCATAGGCTCAGCAGTTTCAGCCTGAATGCTTTGATCCTTCTCTGGCAAATCAACCAGGCTATTCACAGGATTCATTGTAGGCTGAACGTAGGAGTTAATTTCTGACAATGCTTGAAGCTGATTCATATTGTTGATGCCATTGGCTAAAGGCAGAGCAGCTGGAGGCAGTCCTTCCTGTGCTATTGTTGTGGTAGGAACTGTCACAGACATGCAGGTGTTCACAGTTTGCAAAGGTATTGCCACACTGGGTTTGACACAACCTACAGCCTGTGGATGCCTATTGGCAGAAAATTCACCGATCCATTCGGACAATGCACATTTTAAAGCCTTGTGTGGTTGATAGCGAATGTCGAACCGTGAAGGAATGTCCTCGTCTGATTCAAAGTCCTGCTCCGTCTCAAGTCGAATGTCTGCCGTCACTGGACTGAGTCTATTTTCTACAACAGAAATTACAGGATTAGTTTACAGAGTACAGAGTCACAAAATTTGTGATAATCTATTACAGCCTGTATCTTGGAAATTATGTCCCATTAAAATGTCACCTCCATATACATAGTTACAGTAGTGAAGTTGGTTTTACACTGAGAATAAAGATCCTATTGTCAATATTGAACTTTCACCATGTATGTAACTGCCCCATAACTTAACTACAAACACAAATAAGAATTGGCAATGCTGCATGCCAGCATTTTATATTTCCAGTACCTGGCTAAAAAAACAAAAACTGTTACAAAGTATAGCCCAACACCTGATACTTCACCATGTTTGTACCAACCTGCAATAATATCTTTTTTGACTCCTTCTGCATTGGACTTGCTCCACTGAGCTAAGGTGTGTAAAGGGATGTAATTGGCTTCAAATTCACAGTTGGGGTTTGTTAAAACTCCTCTGAGGTAGGGTATGATCTCCGGTGATCGTCCATCATACGGACCGAGAAACAATCTCCTTGGGTCATAGTCATTAGCATGAATGTTATCCCATATGAGTGGAGGTCTCTGCAAGACTTTGGCCACCTCTTCCAGAGATTGGATTGTCAACTTCTTGCTGATGACCTTGGGACCTATGAAAACAAATTACACTGTTCTGTACAATCTTATCACCAATTACGTATTACAATCCTCCACACTTCATTAATTCACCGAGACTGAAATACTGTCTACAGAATCATATAGAATTTATCCCATAAACGTGGCTCAGAATATGACGCAAAGGGGGTGGCATAAATATGGTACGTTATCTTTTGTCAACAAGGTTGAGTTTTGGTTTTTTTTTTAGGGCCCTGAATAAATACTTCAGCAGAATGTGGTTAACATGCATCAACCAGACAAAGCAAGGCAGATGACCATGGCTGGAAAATATGCTGCCATCATTATTTAATTCTGATTTTTTGACATACCCAGGGCTCAAAATTAATATAGTCCCACCGGCAAGAGGTCAGTGGAATATCAGGTGGGTCGATAAGTTTTAAGTCAGATAAGCCCATCAGGCCATCAAACACACCACCTTACATCCTTTTATGTGCACATTGCTCCCTTTGTGGTAATTTTTCTGGCTTAACATACACCAGCTATACCCGGGCCGTCTATGAGAGGATCTTCTGTAAGCAGGGATTCAGATAAACATCAGTCATAGACCTATCAAATTTTTAAATGACCCATTCGTGCCAGTGGGTCTCGGTCACTTGGCCCATACATTCTTAGCATGTAATGTTTATTTTAAATCCCCGATAAATTCACCAGATATATAAAATCTGTAACGATGACTAATATGTCGATTCCAACTCGCTTCTCACAGCGTTAAATGTCTGTCTAACACTGGTACAATAATACATCCATTACTCAAACTGACTGGCTCAAAACTTGCCCCTTGAGAAACACCAGATCTGATTGGATATAATACAATGGCACATTTATTGTTTGCCAACTTCGCCACATTACAAAGAAGGAAACTTGCTGGATGAACAATTCGTTCTGCTCTCTCTTGTAAAAACTCTATTTCAGTTATAGAAATATAACTATCCTCACTTTCGGTGCTGTAAACAGTGTTCAAAGAGAGTGGCTTTCGAGAAAACCAATTTATTGCAAAAGGTAGCCTGTTGCATTGTTGTTGCACTGAAAACAATAAGTCATGCATTCACCTCGTTTTGATGACACAGATGGCGCTGACTTTCAGAGAAAATGTCCCTGCTTGGGGTAAAGCAAACACAGAAGTAAACTAAGTATTCACTAAGGCACCCCAGCAACTCAGCAGGAATATAAAAGAAAGTTGATGTTCAAGTGTGTTGTTGAACGACGGAGGTAACTCACTTTCGTTATTAATTCAGGGTAGAGAAATAACTACAGAAAGGTTTTTCAGTTAAGTCTTTGACTGAAAAACACCTATCTCAACCTGTAAATGTAATTTCGCTACCTCATGCTACCGTTTTTTTTTTCTTCTCAGAATAAGTCATTTTTGTTCTTGTCAAAATCAGTTCGAGTGAAACCGTGCAGTGAATATTTCTAGAAATCTATAGATAATTACACAATGCAACATTAAAATTTCACATTGGTCAGTAATAATTTTTCATCTCAATTTAATGCCTTCGAAAACTCAGTTTCTGTTTGTGCAATTCTGAATTCTATGAATCCCTGCTATAGTTGTTCGCAAAAAAGAACAAAGGGAAGCGTGGACTGACTGACTGCCTTACTGTTAGCAAAGTTATCCTGAAATCCTGAAACTGTTGAAAGATTTTTACAGGGTTGTTTTTTGTGAAAGACCTTCAGTATTTATTTTCCTATACCATTTTCAAAGCATTTGAAAGGACCGCCAAGAAAATTCGACAGACATGTCAGTACTGCTGAATTTCACTATTCCTTGTACAACTAGTAAATTTAAGATCCATCAAATCCTGAAATGACCCACTGAAACAGGCGTGTTCAGGACGAATGTCCTACAGGTTCCAGATCCTAACAACATCACTGGTACGTTGCTGCTTTTGCAGAGTGTCTGTACAGGCAGGTACAAGCCCTTGCAAACAGCACAAGGTCGTGTCTTTGACAGGTTCGGTCAACACTCTCGACGTTAACCAGCGTTCAGAAGTCACTCCTAGCAACGTCCACGACAGTTTTGTTTTCTGTGCACTTTGGTTTTCTAGACAAACATGATCAGTTCAGATAAAACGGATTTTGGGTGAAAGTAAGAGCATTTTGGTGAAAATTAACACTGAGAAAGTGAAGGGGTTGACAGGTGTTAAGGCCAGCTTTTATGACATTAAACAACGACCACATAGAAGTATATATACCATAACAATGGTCAGGACCTGTCAGTTAAAGAGAGGACAAGTAGGATTCCTAAAGCCAAGGTCCTTTGGTCCATTGTCATATTTCAGTTAAAATCAAGGCCCGCTTACCTGTCCACATGATATCAATATCTGGGAGAAGTTTGGATCCCAGTGTGGTGAGATACTCAGAGTTGCTCACTGAAGGTATAGCACGTGTTGAGCAATACTCAGTTGGACAGAACAGGAATCTGGGCTGATTTAGATGCTGATACACCTCATTGGTGATGGACACTTGAGCATGAGCACTGGACTGGAATGTAGTCTTGTCTGCCTCAGACATTTCAGGGTCAATGTCATCAAACAACAAGGCAAAGGCCTTACATCCGAAGGCTGCTACCTGAAATGAAAACAATGGATCTATACCTTGTTTTTTTTCTTTTTCTTTTCAACTTTACCTTGGTGAAGTTGTACAATCTTGTCATACAAACATGCTGAACAGTACAAAATGGTGTGATTTGGACCAACCTGCTCAAGTTTCCTCTTCAGACAAAGGACGTCTTTACTGCTAGAAAAGGAAATGTCTAACCCAGGAGAGATGGCATACACAAATGTGACATTGTTTTCATCAGCTGCCTCAATGAGTCCAGTAAGGTTTTCTGAAATTACAAAAGAAGTTTTTAAGCACAACTTCATCTATGCAAAAGTTGACTACTGATTCAGCTTGCTAATTGAAGGAATCAATGCATAATCATAATTCTGAAACCGACTGCAATACAATCGTAAAAGGGTGATCCACAAGTACTGATATATCTAAACAAAACTTACCAGCCTCTTCAACTGAGTAAAGTTCTCTCCAAAATGCTCTGTGTTTATAGTCATCTTTAGGGGCATACATGTAAGTGTTCAGGCCCATATCGCTCATCCTGAAAAAGAAAATTATATAAACTTACTTGTCCTAAGAGTTGATTTCTGTGAGGGGGGAGAGGGTGGCTATACATATACAAAAATGTATGCGTCACATTTATGTTTGCTGAAATTCTATTTCAACACTTTGAGGTGTTTCAGCAAATCTGACTTGATTTGGATTTTCCGGTCTGGCAAGGAAGTGCAATGACTGCAAGAATGAGAATGTCTGATAAGGGCACAAAAACCGTTACAAACAGACCTGAGAAAAAGTAAATCTGTTATAAACTAAACAAAAGTAAAAAATGTCTCAAAATAAATTTATCACTTTCTCAAAGCAGAGAGAGCTACAACTGCAGGCATCTGTAGTTGAGACCTAATATCACAACCCCACTTTGGGTCTTCTGCAAATCACACTCTTGCTCAAAAACAAAAATCTGAATCTGTTTCACAGGTGGCCAACACTTAGCTATCTTCCCAGTTGAACAGATAGGATCTGCTCATTTTGACAGATGAAACCAATTCTAAGCAATTAACGAAAAAATAAAACTTTCAGGTTGTTAAAAATTATTGCATTGCACCATAAATTATTTCTTTAACCATATTTAACTCCATACAGATTGAATTCCTTGTGTTACCTTGCCATCATTTAGCTTCCTAGTGATGATTCAGCATAAAAAGTTAGGCTCAACACTGAGGCTTATCATACAATTACCATTTGAAGAGAAGCCTACGTTGTTCTGTTGTCCAAGGTCTTCCATAGAAACCTGAAAAAAAAAAAAAAAAAAAAAAAAAATTAAGTGTGGAACTAATAATGTTGCTATCACAAACTTCTAGTGAAAAGTGAACTATCATCTTATTACCTCAGCCACATACAGTGAAATATACAGAATCAGGCCAGATGATTAATATTGGGTGTGGCTTGACAGTAAACCCAGTGGGGTTACATTTGTTCCGTTGCCACTTCTCATTTTCTTCAAACTTTACACAGATATGTTTGATCTTCACAATTATTGCAAAGGAATATGTACTAAAAAGCTTTTGCAGGAATGAGTCATAAACATATACTCTTGCATTTAATCGGTGTAGATAAAATAAAAAAAAATAAAATAAATGAACCAATGACTATGGCTTAAAACCACATTGGCATTATCTCAGCCATATCTTGATGAAAGAAGAAAAAAAAAATTGACAACTTGTACAAGATAATTAGACCTAGGTGTCTCTTCCTCCAACTGAAGTATTGAAGTCACATGTCCCCTCCATCCAGCCTTGACAGCATCCTGACAAAAATGTCACTGAATAAAGTTTACCTTCATCCACATATCTCTGACTTGTCTTGAAACAACTCTTTAATAATTCTGACCACAGCTACGAACATCAGTGTACGGGCGAGAAAGACAATGTGATTGGATGAAAAGTTTTCACTCAACATGTGATCAAAAGAGGATTTGCAACTTTTCCTGCAAAACTTGTAGTTGTTCCAAGAGCTTCACTGAGTAAACGTGGCACAAAATTTACAGAAAAGAAACACCCACAAATGGATGCTGGTCTTCAGGATGCTGCTGTACCAGTTCTCCCATCACAGGCTAATAGAAGCCAAGCAACCAACGCTGTCGCCTGTTCTAACTACAGAACAGCAGTGTGTCACATGCTCTAGTAACGACTGAAGTTTTGCACGGACAAATCCTCTTTCGATCACATGTAAGGTGAAAACTTTACCACACTTTATCACACTGTTGTCACACCTTTGCCTTTCTTGCCCATACAGTGATGTTTGCACTAGCACAATTTCTCAGTGTCTGTGTGAAACTTGGAGGAGACAGAGGTGTGTGGAGCAACAAAATCTGTTATTTCTTGCTGTGAACGGTCAGAACTGGTGAGGTTGTGATCAAAATCCATAAAGAGTTGTTTCAAGACAACAAGTCCGTGCAGTGTAGGTCAAGGTAAATTTTATCCATTGAGACTTTTGTGAGGGCGCTGGCAAGGCTGGATGGAGGTGACCTGCGTCTCCAAAAGGCCATATAGCGGTTTCGAGTTGTTCATAACTGCGCATGAGGAAAACGCATGCTACTGTAGACAAACAAAAGCATATGGCCATTCATGACTATCTTAATATTACAGATTTCAGCAACAGCCCACTCTACAGCTCAGTTTTAATTTTTTTTCCGTGTATCCCGCAGAGTTTTCCACTTGAAACAGTCCTAGAGCCCACGCATAGTCTTAAACGTCACATAGGAACATAGAATGCACAAAATGGACTGAACTGTGTGTGACTGCTTATGGTTACAATGCCTTCAACAATGTCATGAGTGTCTGTTTATCTACCAGCAAAGCAAGTCCGGTCATGCGCAGTCAAAACATCTATCTGGCTTATACAACATCTGAGTCTACTTTATTATGGCCTGTCAATATCAATGCACTATATTGACCACAGCAATCCAATCGGTCAGGTGACATGCCTACTTAAGCCAAAGCCCTCCTCGACCAGCTGACGTTTCAATAGTTCTACAATTTTATCAACTTCAGGAAACGAAGAGACGAACAGCCAAAAACGTTAAGTCACAAACAGGGCATCTAAAGCTTTGACGGATAACACACCAGGGATCTGTCCCTTGATGCACGCATAAGACACCAAGACCCGACTGAGCCCAAGGCGGCGAGAGCCCGGATATAGGTCAACATAAAAATGGCCGCACGTATGATACCTTGACCTCTGAGTCACCTTTCATTAATTCACCATTATAATTTAACAGCTAAACAAAACTAACCACACCTTTCCACACAAACCAATGCGTGGTGAAAAGGGTCAACTGTTAATTCATTCGTCGGCAAGTTTATATCTTACAGTTCTAGGCTTTGGCTTCGCCCTGACATACCTTCCACTACTCCGCAGATGAAGTTTCCATTTACTTGGTTTAACAACCCATCTTCGGTTGTAGAACCCGTCATTTTCGTCGTTCCCTTTCGAATCAACATAACATGTGATACACAGCTTGTAACAACTCCAATGGTTGAGAAAATTACAATGGTCCTGCAGGAACAACACAGTCCGACGATCTGTCTTTCCTCTGATCAGAAAATTTTTTGACAATATGTTTACACGAATGGGACTTTGTTACTGCCACGCTGATTGGCTCAGTTTTGTCCTTTGCCGGTGCTTGCCGTATGAGCGGCCAATGAAATGGACGTTAACTTCTACTTAGAGAAATCTCGTTCGAACTGGCTTAAACCAGTTCCATGAAAATGCCAGGATGTAGTGCAAAGGCGTTTATAAATAAACTAGCATGTGCATGGTGGGAAAAACGCGAGTCTCGCGTCATTTCATCAGACTGACCTCTCGCCGGCGCAAGAGGACAGTCATCAGTCTTACTGACATAAGCAAAAAGCGAAATTGTTCAGCTCGATTTGTCCGTACGAAAGCATATTAATTTATTGTGATCGTTGGAAGTGAATAATTCGATCTCTCTCTTCAGCATGCCAATCAGACTGGGTCAACTCATGTATTTTAAACTGTCGAAGGTGCCCTGTTTACATTAAGAAGGGAATGCAGGATTCGTTACTTCATTTAATAAGATGATCAACTATATGCACCGACTCAACAAAGGAAGAATGACACCTTAGCACTGAGCAAAGAACTTGAATTCTTTCAGTTCCTTCAATTCGTCGTGCGTGGCGGGAAAATATTAAATGAAATATGCAACACAGAGATCTATATAACTATGTTTGTCAGCCTGTCATATAAAAGTTGGGTATGACTTGATTGAAGGTTTGTAATTTTAACACCCGACAGGAGCTCATGGGTATGACTTGGTCAGGATGTATATATAGGTATATACAAATTTGCATGGTACGAGTTGACCCCGTGCCTCTCGCCAAAACGGTCACTTTAAGTTCAAACCTGGTTCATGCTGGCTTCCTCTCCGCCATGTTCATGGGTTTCCCCATGGGCTGTGCCTGCTTTCCTCCTGCCATAACCTTGGCCTCCGTGGTATAAGTCAAATGTTCTTGAGTACAGCTTAAAACACCCATCAAATATACAAATAAATAAATAAAATGAGTATGAGTTGTTGTGTACTCTTAATAGAGTATAAACTAAGAAAATATAGTGTGTAATATTACTCTATAAACTTTTTAGTTTCTCCAACACTTTACTGATTTACCATATAATTTTAGCTCAGAGCTCAGCTGAAATTTCCATTGATACAACAGCCAGAATCTCTGATGAGACGGTAGCTCTACTGGTTGGATTAAAATATGAGGGAATCAATTATGGCACAAAATTATATGTTGATGTTTAGATACTCTACAACTACATTTACAGCTAGTTTCACTGAAATCAACATGAACTGTAACTGTAGCTTAAAGTGTGAACAGATACTATCGTTTGTGTATACTTGTTACTTGTACAAAGTTTAACTGAAATCAGAAATTGAAGAAGCATTTGGAAACAATAAGTGTTACCAAAAGCTGGGTAGACAGGTAGCATAGCAATGGACAATATAAATTGAAATTGAATACTACGTAAGTTTTATGCATTTTAATGTAGTTCACATTTGTGCCAAGTTTCACTGAAATCAGATTGTCTGGTGGAAAAGCAGCATTTTGAATCAATTGTTAGCAGATGCTGCATCGACAGATAGACAACAGATCATGAATATGAATACACAGGAAATATGTATCTTGATGTAGTCTATACTTGTATCCAGTGTAGTACAAAAGGAAAAAAAAATTGTAACATCAGTAGCATTTTCAAAGAAATGCGCATATGCTGGGCGAACAGGCAGATGAAGAACCGATTACTGCAACCGAAAATCAATATTAAGACTTATGTATCTTAACGTGATCTACAGTTGAACAGTTTCATTGAAATCAGATAAAAACTGTAGGAGAAGTGTTTAGAAAATGCTGACATATTCTAGTGGAACATTGAGACGGACAACCGATCATCGAAATTGAAAACGATACTATGAATTATATCTTGATGTACTGAATAGTCTACACTTGAACAAGTTTCACTGAAATTGGACAAAACCTGGAGGGGAGTAGCGTTTTGAAAGAAAAGTTAACAGATGCCGAACACACAGATGGACAACTTGCCAGTTCACAAGCTCTTCTGGCCTTCAACTTTTATACTTTAGGACATATCCTAAACTTTATTACGAAATAAGAAGATACCAAAAATAATCATTTCCTCTATCCTATAAATTCGATTCTAATACACGAGATTACATCATGAATTGTCATTATTAACTAACTGGAATTTTATGTCGTAGTTAAGGATGAGGACTTTTGAAAATGCCCTGTCTGATAAAGGGAATGAACCCACACATCAAGTGACCTGGCAACTGAAACATGGCCTGTTGATTATATCCTAAGCCCTCAACCTTTTCACATGTGAAAGACCAACTTTCGGTGCATGTTATGCACATTTTCAATTTGAGTTTGGAGACAAAACTACATTGGTTGGTCTGTCCAGTTTTAGGGCTTCACAAAAAGTATAATTTGATCAGTCAACACAGAATAATGCCTTCAGAATATGCTTGAATAAACACCTTGGAAACATGCCAAAAGGTTGAAGAATTACAGGACTGATCTTTGGTCATAGTACATAATGATTGGCTTTACACAAGGTTGACACCTGTATTTGTGAACAAAAACAATGTTGACGAAGGACGTTGTTTATAGTGGGTTCATAGATCCATGCATCAACGTAATGGAAAGTCATAAATTGTTTTTTTGCACGCATAACTTTAACCAGAACAACAATTTTTACTGAAAATGAACACAACCAACATATTAAAAATAATAAGTACTGAACAATTGCAAACTATTGGTCTTTTACATAAATCCTAGTGTGGGAATTTGACGTCACATTGAATGACATTTTTTGATCTGTTCTACACTGTCATGTCATCACGTCAAAATAAATCCTTTTGGCATAAGCTCTGAGACGTGCAGTGCCTTACGTTGTATGGCAAAAGACGGCAACAATAACCAATTTTAACAGTTTGTTGTTGTCGCGGTAACTTTGTATCAAAATAACAGTTCTTTCAGCTGTGATGTTGCATTTGCTGCCCATATCATAACACAACACAACACAACAATGAAGTGACGTCAATGCTATACAAAATCAAACAGTGTCATGCACCTGGGTTGCTAAACCGAACTCATCTGCACATTTTTGCCACATGATGTCATACCTATGAGTCTGCAACGTCATAGAAATGTTGTTCTTGGAATTCCACAGTGCTACTATTTTAAGCAGAGGTGGATATGACAGCTGGTAAACCTGTTGGATACCTTACCAGGTATTTGCTACTTTGTCCCTGAAGTGAGATGTCGTTTCTGACCAATAGAGCTGCAGCATTGCTGACACTGACTGTAAAGTATACAATAATTGTTCATGTTGACCAAAGTAGAAATAGGTAATGGGAGAGCTTTATTTGCAGCCATATGCACAACGGAAAATCATGCAAGTTGGCCATCTAAAATGAATCACAGATGATTTTCTGGTTTATCTTTTCTCAAATAATGGGAAAAACTTTCAGCATGTGCAGACTTGTGCAGCGATCTTCAGATGTCACATAACATCAGGTAATTGGTATGGTCAATCCGGTTTTGAACAATTGTTCTTTTTGTATTGTTAAGGGTCTAAAATTGCACCATCCCCCCATCTCATTCCCAAAACAACTAGAAGTTTACAAAAAGTGATATCATTAGCAGAAAACAAGACATCCCAAGTGTTTATTACTTTAATATTAATATTCATGTGGTTAAGGCAATACACATTGGTCTATCCGTATACAGCAGATAAAGCATTACTGGTACAATGAAATTTTTATAAACAGCTCTGTAAATATATTCTCCATACAAATAAAATGTATTTTATTAACACCCTTAAAACAGTTGAAGATGAAACGAAAATGAATTTCAGGATACCTCTCAATTAAAGGTGAACTGTCCCGGTTTTATTTTTCACTTAACTGAATGATGATATATATAAAAAAAAAAAAAACAAATTGATGCACAAAGAACAAAAAACAACAAAAATGCATTTGGTGAGTATTTCACTAATAGCAAGCCTTAAATTATAATAGGGGGCCTCCATGTCTGAGTCGGTTAGCGCACTAATGCAGCGCAATGACCAAAGCCTCCCGCCAATGCGGTTGTTGCGAGTTCAAGACCAGCTCATGTTGGCTTCCTCTCCGGCCGCACATGGGAAGGTCTGCCAGCAACCTGCGGATGGTCGTGGGTTTCCCCCGGGATCTGTCCGGTTTCCTCCCACCATCATGCTGGCCGCCATAGTATAAGTGAAATATTCTTGAGTAGGGAGTAAAACACCAATCAAATAAATAAAAAATTACAGTAGGTGCCTGAAATTTTCGAAAACACCCCTTTCAGTGACACAAACCTGTTTGCAAGTTTGTAATCCCATAGTAATTTGATGTGTGATTAGCCCACTTGCTTACTACACAAAACAACATACCACCAGGATGACACCTTACACTAAGGGCACATCAAGGGCAGATACGCATGTAGAGAATGTGACGCTTCAGGAAACTATGCCTATCAGCCTTGAAAATTTTTTTTCTTTCTTCTTAAAAACTGAAGTGATATTTATTCTTTAAATCATTTCAGCACTGTGTTTCAGATACCTCCAGGATATACTGTGCCAATTCTGCATGAAAAATTGATCAACTGGGACAGTCCACTTTTAATATAAATACTGTAACCTGTATGTTACCATAACATAAACAAAGTTCTTTTTTAATTACAGGTAAGCTAAAGGATGATAAGCACTACGGAAGTGCTAGAATTAAACACAGCGGTCTAAATAGCAACAACCTGGCCTGATTACCACCAGGCTTCACTGATAACCTGTGGATGATTATCCATTCCTCTTCACAACTCTTTGCGAGGCAAGAGAACGGCCCATGTATCACTCATACTAGAAGAAAACAAGTTAACATTTGGCAATTTAACATTTAGAAAACATATAAGCAACTGACACTGTATTCATGTCAGGTTTGGTTTAAGGTTTATTAATTTACAGATAAAGACTAAAGCTTGGAAATTTAAATGAACCATTTATTTCTTTACAAACAATAGTAAGGCTTGGTCTTTAAGTTTACCATAGAAGAGGGAGAACATTTTACCTGTCACTTGAAAACAAGAATTCTCAAATTCATAAACTGTAACAGTCCTACATAGCTGCAACTTCAAACGCTGTGATTGTAACATCAGCCTGGATCTTCTACAGATTTGCACTAACCAGCAAAATAAAAAAACAAACAGTCTGCGTCACAGTTATTCATCAATACAACAAGTTCTGCCAGATAACATCTGGTTGTGAGCACTGTTTGTCACCACCATACACTTCTGTGACACAATTAACCTGTATTTACAGAAAAAAAAAGTTGAAACAATGTGAATCATGAATTGTACGAAACATGCTGCAGTAATGAGAATGTATTTGTGGTTGATGTTGTATGTTCAAAAACATGTGAGACAGTAATAGCAATATTTTGAATTCCAGCAATATCTCTTGAAGAATTGGACAACTGTTCAATCCACAATCTTCAAACAAGAAGCTGCCATTGCTGGAAACCTCCACAAACTACCAATGATCATCTTTCCCATCCGCTGATCCAAATGAAGCTCACACTCCAATCATCACACACTTTCTCTGAGTCTCTGGCCACTTCAGAATCAATGGACCAGATCTCTGTTCTCCACCTTTGAACATAAGCACACAGTGTAGTTTGGTGTCAAGCATT